>CM052802.1:25291539-25319158 GCA_028533885.1 Nasua narica
AATATTCGAAACAAAACAGCATGTAATAATTTATTTCTTTGGGGGTACCAACCAGGTAAGTCTAGTGAGGCAGAAAAGGAAGAGCATGATAAATTTCAGAATGGGCATTTCCTCTGGGTAGATGGAGGGGGTCGTGAGTGGGGAAAGAAACAAAAGGGTCTCAAAGGTGTGGTGCTTTGATGTTGTCTTTCCCATGCTGACTATGGGTATGTGGGTGCTTTATTCCCTTTTTTAAATTGTGCATAAATAGTTATACACTCTTCTCTGTGTGTATTTCACAACAATATATATATATATATATATATATATATATATATAATCTTATCAATGTCAATTTTTAAGAATGCTGTCTGGAATTGCTGTGAAAGATAAGGTGTCTGGGCAACAGGGACCTGATAATAGGGTGGGATGCAGAGCCCAGGGCTGGTGGAGACAAGAGTATAAGGTATGGCATTTGAAGGTCCACACCTGCAGCTTTAGGATTCTCAGCGAATGGGCAGGTGCGATCTTGGGAGTGGTTCTAGGTTGAATAGCCCAAATCTAGCAGTCCATCACAGTAGCGTACTCAACTGCTTACGTAAATCAGAGCACATTCCTGTGGTTTGCCACACAGATCCCTGAGTGGTGTTTTACCCTTTCAGTGTCTGTGGGAACAGGTGAGGATATTCAATTAGGCCATTAGAAATACAAATTTGAAATGTAACGATATCTAAGTTTGACACGTAGGTGTCAAATAGATACCTTCGAACTGTGACAGCAGATGAGTTCACTAGGCAGAGTACAGAGCATAACCCCAAAGAGAACCCACCACAACATCCACTGGTCCCACTAGAGATACTTGGTGCTGAGATGACCTTGGGGCAATCCTGACATCCACGGACCCACTCCTCTACAAACTCAAGATTGCAGTCACTACGTTAGAATCCTAGGTACCATCTAAGGATATACCAAAATACTCACTAATTGGATTTTTAAACTTTCTTGGAAGACATGACTTCCACAGAGTCAAAGATATTATTTCATTATATAAAGAAAATTTCTAAGTGACCCCATACTCTTAGAACAAATCAGGGCATGCCTCTGCACAATTAGCCTACATTCTAGTGTTAGAAGCCACACTAAGAAAGAGTTAAAAATAGGTTATTAAGTAATAGGTTATTATATAATAACTACTATCATATAATTATGTAATTTTATATATGTGATTATATATAATGTATATTATATGTAATATGCTACTACTGATAGTAATTGTATAGTTGATAGCACAAAACTCTATTCTCCATATATACATCTTTCATGAGAGAGAAAATATTTGAAATGTTAGAATAAAAGGAAAAAGTGAAAACATTTGACTATGAAAAAAGGATTCAGTAATTAAAGTGAACATCTCATTAAACATAGTCTTTATTTGCAGGAAGGCTGGAGAACTCTAATTAAGTCATAAGCTGTCCCTATCAGTAATTAACTGTGGCAGGAAAATTCTAGGTGGTCCATTAAATCTTTATACCCACAGCTGTTCAGGAAAAAATATAAGCAAACCGACATGTGCCCTGATTTTGGATGGATGTCGAATTTTCTCTTGTGGCTCATTGGATGGCCTTGTCATAATGGGCCATGCATATCTAGAGCTAGTATTTTAAAAAGTCAACTATTTTGTGGTTACTTTTATATTCATTGTATGTTGAGATGATAATATTTTGACTACTAGCCATACTTGACTACCAGAAGCCTTAAAATTTTATAGGTGGTTTGCATTGGTAGTTTGCACATATGTATATTGGATGGCGTTTTGGATTCATGGACCAAAGCACATATGGGAATATTTTCAAAAAGAGGTCAGAAAATCCTAGAGCTATAGGATTTCCTAGCCAGAAAAGATTTTCGAAAGTGAATAATGTAAAAGTGCTTATATGTTCTCAAAGTAGTCCTTAGTTTCCACCACACACACTCACACAAGTTTCCATGCATCTAAAACTGTGATCCTGTGAGGGGTTGCTGTGACAGTGTGTGACATTCCTCGAAGGAATGTCTACTGGTGTTCTAAATGTTCTAAATGTACATAAGTTGGAGAGTCAGAGGAAGAATATAACTGAAAGAAGAGACTGAGCAGAAGAGATCACAGGCAGAGAATAGATGAGAAAGTAGAAGGGCATTTAAAAAGAAAAAGAAAATGAGCAAAACCTAGAAGGAAAAAAAAATGTGGTTCTCTATGATAGTGACAGACGTGCTGTTGATAATAATCAATATCCTTAGCTTTTAGATTATACAATTTCTTCTCAAGCATGGTTTGAGTTTATCATCACAGAAATCTGTTGTTACCATTCCCATTTTACAGATAAGAAATTTAAGAAACTTGCCCGAAATCAGTTAGTCAACAGTAGGACCAGAAGTTGGGGTACTGACAGTCCCATTTGCTGAGGACTGGGGTTTCCCAGCACACAGGACCTTTGGTGCTAGAAGCAGGAATGTCCAAGACAGACCGTACACTTGAACTCGTATCTTCTGACTCTAAATCCTACCCTTTGCATTAATAACAATGACATTTATTGAACACTTTCTATGTGCCATAGACTATTTCAACAAAGACCTCACATAATTATCTTTTAAGTCTGCAAAACAACCCCATGAGTTAAGTTGTCCGGATAAAGAAAATTTAAATCTCCCAGATTATTGGTAACTTACCCAAAGTCACGCAGCTGGTGTGTGTCTGGATTCCAGCTCAGGTTATCCCAGGCCTGGGCTCACACTGCTGCCCAGCAAGCAGGAGGCTCAGGGCTGGATGATAATGTAGTTTAACTGAAATCTGTAGGTTTTATCTTTACCAGCCAGCTTCCACTGCAACTATTCTTTCCTGCATAAAACATTCCTCCCTGCTTATAGCCCACCAGGCTCCATTTGACATAACCTCTCTTACTGAAATCTTACCAATGTCTCTCCCTACCTTCCACTGTGTCTTGATTCAAGAAGTGTTCTTAGAAGGTAAAAAAAGAAGGAAAGAAAGAAAGAGAAAAAGGAAAAAAGTTTTCATTCTCATTTGACATGTGCCAGTAAGAGTTGCCAGACAACTTGTTCTTAAAATTATAAGCAGTTATATTTGCTTTAGTAAAACCCTACTTTTTGTTATCATCTACCATATAATTTGCTCTTAAAGAAGTGTTTCTTGAAAGACTATGCATTATTTACATAGGACAGAACTTCTTGGCACCAATTAAGGCATGAAAACAGATATACAAGTGTATTTCGTGATACTATTTTTATAAAGTGTGTTGAGATTAAGTTTCTGGAAGACAATGACTGTGTTACTTTCTTTCTCTGTAACCATCCCTCATGGACACAGTGCTACCTGAAGAGTTTTCCAGAAATGTAGATTTGGGTGGGATATAGTGTTAGGCAGTGACCTTGCTGGCCCAGGGCTAAGGCCAGAGGATTTATCTGATGCTCATTGCTTATGGCTTTAAGCCTGTCCTTTCTTTCTCCTTGTACCTTAGCTTTTCAGAGTTGAACATCCTAAGTAGTGTTGGTATATAGCTACCACTTCAAAAGGAGAAACTGATGTTGGATATTTGAATTATTTACCTTTTTTATTTATTTTATTTAATTATTTATTATCTTATTATTATTTAAAGATCGATCTTATTTATTTGAGAGAGAGAGAGAATGCATAAGCAGGGGGAGGGGCAAAAGGAGAAGCAGACTCCGCGCTGAGCAGTGAGCCTGATGCAGGGCTTTATTCCGGGACCCCGGATTCATGACCTGAGCCCAAGGCAGACACTTAATCCACTGAGCCACCCAGGCGCCTCACCTTGTTATTTCTTTATTGAGGTATAATTTACATATTCTAAAACTCACCCTTTTTGAATTCATTGTTTTGAAAAATAAACCACATAAAACACAATCAGAATATAGAATGTTTCCATCACTCCAGGATGTTCCCTGTGTTCCTTTGTGTTGTCGACTCTAGTCACCACTCCGAGCCCCTGGCACCAGTGATGTGCTTTCTGCCCCTACAGAGCTGTCTCTCTGAGACACAGAATCTTACAGCAGGTGGTCTTTTGCACTGGCTTCTTTCACTTTGTATAGTGCTTGTAAGATTCAGCCATCTTGCTGCATGCATCAGCATGTCCTCCTTTTTTTTCTTTTTTTGCTGATTATTATTCCAAGGAAATGATATACCAAAATTTAATCATCCATTCCCCAGTTCAGGGCCATTTGGGGATTTGCCCACCTGTTACGAATACAGCTGCTATAAACAGTGTACAGGTCTTAGTGTGGATGTATGTTTTCATTTCTTTTGGTTACATATGTAAGTGATGTAAGTGTGGTCATAGAATGGGTGTATGTTTACCTTTCTAAGAAACTGCCAAACTGTTTTCCAAAAGCATTATAACACTTTGCATTCCCGTCAGCAATAGAGGCGAATTCCAGGTGCTCCACATCCTTGCCAACACTTGATATCACCAGACTTATTAGTTTTAGCTATTCTTGATATATCTCTTTGTGGTTTTAATTTGCATTTCCAGTAGATCCCTTTTTTGGGGTATAATTTGTATACAATACAATGATCCTACATGTTACAGTTGATGAGTTTTGACAGATACACACCCCTTATGTAACGCGCACCGGATCAAGGTAGAGACCGTTTCCAAACCCCAGAAATCCCCACCCTCGTACCCTGTCCAATCACTTTTATCTCACCACAAACAACCACTGTTGTGATTTTTTTTTCCACCATAGATGACTTTTGTCTGTTGTAAAACTTCATGTATATGGAATTATAGAGAATGTACTTTTTTTGTGTCTGGCTCCTTTCACCCCGCCTGGTGTGTTTTGCAGGGCATCCAAGTTGCAGTGTGTGTCTGTCATGGAATTCCTTTGATGCCCGAGTAGTGTTCGATTGTATGGAGAAACCATAATTTGTTTATTTATTCTTTTGTTGGTAGGCATTTCAGTTCCCAGTTGTTGTCTACTGCAAATAAAGCTCCTATAAATATTTGCTCAAGTATTTTTGTGAAGACATTTTTTATTTCTCTTGAGTAAATAGCTAGGAGTGTAATTGCTGGATCATAAAATAGATATATGTTTTCTTTTATAAGAAGTTGCGAAGCTGATGTCTAAAGTGACTTCTCAACTTTGCATTTCCACCTGCAAAGTATGATTTCCATTGGCTTACATCCTTATCAAAATATTGTTCAGCTTTTTTTTTTAAGTTGAGCCATTCTAATGGATATGTGGTTATATCTCACTGTGGTGATACTGCATTTCTCTACTAACTGTGTGCTTATTACCCATTTATATGTCTTTCTTTGGGAAATGTCTACCCAAATCTTTTTGCCTTTTTTTTGTTGGATTGTCTCCTTATTACTGGCCTATAGTTAGTTGATTCAGTTGTAGTTTTTTAATGTATTTTGTGTACAATTACTTTGTCACATACATGTTTCTCTTTGTATGTGGCTTGGGAAAAGTATAATAAAATACAAACATTTATAATATTACACACAATATCTTCATAATATCTTCATAATGTATTTAATATAATCTATATTTTAATAAACATATTTTATAAAATACAAATATGTTAGATGAGCAAACATTTTAATTTGATGAAGTCTAGTTTATCAAAATGTGTTTTTCCATTTTTTGACAAGTAATTTACATTTAACACTGTATAAGTTTAAGGTATAGAGCATGATGGTTGATGTACATATATTGTGAAATAATTATCACAATTAGTTCACCTAATGTTCATCAATTCATATAGATACAATATAAAGAAAAGAAGAAAAAAAGGAAGAAACTCTACTGTATTGAGAACTTTTAGGAATTATTCTTTTAACAACTTCCCTATATAGCATGCAGCAGTGTTAACTGTATTCATCATGTTACACATTACATCCCTAGTACTTATTTATCTTATAACTGGAAATTTATACCTTTGACCACTTTCCTCCAATTCCTCCTCTCCTTACCTTCCTCCTCCGGTAACCACATGTCTGATCTCTTTTTCCATGACTTTGTTCTCACTTTTGTTTTCAGATTCCACATATAAGTGAGATAATTCAGTATTTGTCTTCCACTGTCTGACTTATTTCACTTAGCATATTTGAAATAACTTGACAGCCTTCAAGATCAACTCATGTAGCCACAAATGGTAGGATTTCCTCATTTTTCATTGCTGAATAATATTCCATTGAGTATATATACCATGGCTTCTTTATTCCTTCATCCATCAGTGGACACTTATTTTATTTCCATGTCTTGGCTATTGTAAACAATGCTGCTGTGACAATGGAAATATGGATATCTTTTTGAGTTAGTGTTTTCACTTCCTTTGGATACATTCCGAGGGTTGGAATTGCTAGATCATATAATAGTTATATTTTTAATTTTTTTGAGAAAACTCCGTACTGTTTTCCATAGTGGCTGTACCAATTTACATTCCCAACACTGCACAAATGTTCCTTTTTCTCCACATCCACATCAGCATTTGTTCTCTTGTCTTTTTCATGATGGTCATTCCAACAGGTGTCAGGTGATAGCTCATTATGTCTTAAATTTGGATTTCCCTGGGAGGAGTAATGTGGAATATCTTTTTATGTACCTATTTGCTTTTGGGTTATTTGGTATTTTGCTACTGAGTTATTTGAGTTCTTTATATATTTTGCATATTAACCCCTTTTCAGAGATATGGTTTGCAAATTTATTTTTCCATTTCATGGAAAATACAGAATGACCCATATGTATCTATTTGATCCATTTGGTCTCTGTCAGAGTAATCTATCCATTGTTCCTCCAATCTTGGGCACATAAATATTTACAACTCTCAACAATAGCTGCACCATGTATAGTATTTTCGGTTGACAGTTTTTTGTCTTTCAGTAGTTTAAATATGTCATCCATTCTTCCCTGGTCTGAAATGTTTCTTTTGAGAAATCCACCAGTAATCTTATGGAGGTTCCCTTTGTACATAACTTCTCTCTTTTCCTTTGCTGCTTTTAAAACTCTTTCTTTTGCCTCCGGGGCGCCTGGGTGGTTCAGTGGGTTAGGCCTCTGCCTTCGGCTCAGGTTATGGTCTCAGGGTCCTGGGATCGAGACCCGCATTGGGCTCTCTGCTCACAGCAGGGAGCCTGCTTCCCCCCCGCCCCCCCACCTGCTTCTCTCCCTACTTGTGATCTCTCTCTGTGTCAAATAAAGTAAAATCTTTAAAACAAAACAAAAAACTCTTTCTTTTGCCTCCGACTTTTGACAGTTTAATTATAATTCTTCTTGGTGCAGGCCTATTCAGGTTCAACCTGTTGGAACATTTTGGGGTCCAAAGAGCCAGATGTCCATTTTTCTCCCCAGATTTGGGAAGTTTTTTCAGCCATTATTTATTTATTTTTATGCAAGTATAATTAACATACAGTGTTACATTAGTTTCAGGTGTACAATATAATAGCCATTATTGTTTTAAATGTACTTTCTGCCCCTTTCTCTTTCTAGAATTTGCACATGTGAATATTGTTTCTTTTCATTGCATTTTATGTCTTTCACTACTTATTATTCTTTGTCCTCTTTGCTTCTCTGATTAGATAATTTCTAATGTCCTCCAGGTTGCTGATTTTTTCTTCTGCATAGTTGAATTTGCTTTTGAAGCTCTATTGAATTCTTCAGTTTAGTAGGGATTCTCTAGGATTCTATCTGTCGTTTTCATTGTTGTGCTGATAGTCTTCATTGCTTTACCAATCTTAATCTTTTGTTTTCACAAAAAAAAGTTGTTTTTATAATTTCATTAGTCATCTTTGTGTTCTTATAGTTCATTTAACTTCATTAAGAGGAATATTCTGAATTCTTTGTCTGAAGATTCATAGATCTCCATTTCTTTAAGGTCATTTATTAGTTTTATTAGTTTCTTTTGGTGGTGCCATATGTACCCGGTATTTTGTGACTCTTGACTTCTTATGTTGGTATATGCACATTTGAGTAATCTGTTCCTCTTCAGACTTTACAGGTTTGCTTTGGCAGAGACAGGTGCTGGCCAGTCAGTACCGTTTGCGTTTCTGGGGGCATCTGCTGGTAATGTTTCAGGGCAGGTGGTCTATTATGGTCTAGTTTGGGAAGAAGCAACTTTCTGGGTCCTGAGATTGGGGATGAGGGATTGTGTCACTGTCTCTGAATAGTTGGGTAGGATTATTGGTTTAGTTCTTTACCCACATGAGTTTATCCTATGGGCTCCATGGTTGCCTGGATTCTCAAGGTCAGGCTTACAAGAGAGTTGGGACTGGTGACTACATTCGGTTGCAGATGAGGCTATTAATTAGCTTCCTCGACCTGGCAGGGCAGCAGGACAGGTCCCAGGGCCTATGCAGCTTGTTGTTTGGGGACCCAAATCAAGCATGAGAGTGCAGTGAATTCCCTGGTCAGGTGAGGCCACCAGTTTTGCTCTACAGATGGGGAAAGCCACAGGCTGTGTTCTCTGTTCAAATGTCATTGTAAGCAGGATTATTAGATGACCTACGCAGTTTCCCATATGTTCTGGTTAGGTTCCCAGTCAGGCAGGCTGGAGGCTGTATTCAGCAATAAACAAGGCTATGAATTCATTTCCTTGTGTGAGTGCAGTGGAGTGCAGAAGCAGAAGCAGCTTTAAGGCTGGTAAAGCTCATTGTTATTTTAACTTAAGCTGATCCTACCCCCCTCCCCAGCCAAGTTCCCTGGCCTTACAGGTCTACTGACTTTGCTCTGTAAATTCTAAGTTCTGTCTGTCTTTTCAAATTAAGTGCCACTGGGTTACACAACTTCCAAGCATTCTCACCAGCTCTTCTGGTTAGATGGGGCCACAGTGGGTAGATGGAACTGTGTCACAGTTTCATTGCTAATCAGGAAAGGGATGGTCCACTCCAGGCAACTCTAAATTTCTAAACAGGCTCTCCATTTGGGAGGGGCCAGCAGCTATACCCAGTCTTGGTTATAAATTAATTTCCCCTACACAGGAATCTTCCACCACTGGTACTGGCTTTGCTTTGGAGGTGATCAGTTTTGCCTGCCTGGCTCTCTACTCAAGCACTGCTGGGCCACACAGTTCCAGGTGTTCCCACCAGCAACTCTAGTCGGATGTCACCAAGATGTCACCAGGGTCACACTGTCCACTGTGTGTGGGGTGGTGACTCAGTTCCTTGCCTTAGTGTGGGCAAACCAGGCTCTAAGACCGACAAAGCTTTTCATTTGACTCTCCAAATCAAGACATCTGCACCCCATCGAGTTCCTTGTTCGGAGTGCACCACACACTGTTCTGCAGATGAGCAAAAACCCGTTATTTTGGATTATTGCTTGGGTGCTTCAGGTGTTAACTCAGGGTGCCAACATCCACATGCTGGTAATTGCAAGCCCCTCTCCTCTTCTCCATCACAATTAGATCCCCAGTGGTTGAGCCCTGCAGATTCCCCTGCTATCACTGTGGGTTGAGATTAGAGTAGTGGCTCTCATAAAGTGACCCACACTACTGAGATGAGTAGGAGGCTTACTGTCCCCTGGGTTCTTTTTTTCTCACTGGAGGAGCCAGGGACTCAGACACCTCTCTGTGTGGCCTGGAAGAGTGGCAATGTAGTCAGTGTGTACTGCTTCTCTTACCCTTTTAACGCAGTGCATTTTAGTCTCTGTGGTGCAGGGGGTACTTACTTAAGCTTTACCGTGGTGTTCTAGAAATCTCTCAGTGATAACTTGGTCTTGAATAGTTGTTAGTTGTTCTTGTGAGTGAGAGTGAAGTCAGGAATGACCTATGCCACCATCTTGGTGTTGTCATTCCCTTCAAAAGTGTTTTTATAACGGAATTGTTTTCTTAATTTCTTTTGCTGGTGTATTGAAACACAACTGATTTTGTGTGTTGATATTATACTCTGTATCTTTGCAGAATTTTTTTTAATTATTTATTTATTTGACAGAGAGATAGAGCACAAGTAGGCAGAGCGGCAGGCAGAGGGAGAGGGGGAAGCAGGCTCCTCACTGAGCAGGGAGCCCGATGCGGGGTTCGATCCCGGGACTCCGGGATCATGACCTGAGCCAAAGGCAGCTGCTTAATCGACTGAGCCACCCAGGTGCCCCCAGAATTTGTTTTTAAGCTCTGATAGCTTTCTTTGCGAGGGGTGAAATCTTTGAAATTTTTCTATATCTAAGATCATGTCATTTGTGATGAAAGATAGTTTTACTTTATCAGAAAGTGTTTTTATATTTAGTTCTTTATTCTATGTAAGAAATCTTTGCCTGTCATAAGGTTGTAAAGATATTCTGTTTTCTTCAAGCGACTTTGTAGTTTTCACTTTTATATTTAGGTCTAAGATACTTAAAATTTTTGGTGTGTGTATGGTATAGTAATAGTACATTATCATGATTACTGCTGCTTCATAGCAAATCTTAAAATCAAATTGTCTCCAACATTGCTTTTTTTTTTTTCCAGGATTGTTTGGCTATTCTAGGTCCTTCCATTTTCACATATGTTTTAAAAATTAACTCATAAATTTTTATAAAATCTGCAGGGATTTTTGTTTTGTTTTGTTTTGCAGGGATTTTTTTTTTAACTTTTCTTCTTTTGTGTCTCAATTTTGTATAGTTTTGTTTTCCAGTTTTCAGTGTCACTTATTTTTTTCTCCCTGTGTATCAAATCCGTTATTAAGCTCCACTCAATGAATTTTTCATTTAGAATATTGTATTCTTCAGTTCTGAAAGTTTCATTTGGTTGCCTTTTACAGTTTCTAGTTTTCCACTGAGATTTGTCATCTCTACTTATTATATTAATCTTTCTCCTTTGAATTCAAAACATGTTGATAATAACTATTTTTTAATTTTCATTTTTATTTTTTACATAGTAAACTGTTATGTTAAGGTTAAGCCCTGAGCTTTTAATGGCTTCTGCTGAGCAGGCTATTGGAAATAAATTGTATTTCCTTTCCTAGAGACAATTATGGTCCCTGCCTTCAAGAAGCTTACTCTTCATTTAAGTAGAGCAGGACTATTATACCCAAGGTGAAAGGCTGATTATGCAAACCACCTTTCTAAGGCCAAAGCCTTCAAGATTAAGTAAGATTTAGGTATACAAAAAAGGTAGTGCCAGGGTACTAGCTTATCTGCTAAGTCCAACGTCTTTGTCATTTCAGGTCTGCCTCTTTTTATTTCAGGTGGCAGATTAAATTTTTTTATTCCTTTGTATATCTAGTAAATTTGAGGGGTTATGCTAGATATTATGAATCTTAACTTGTTGAGAGTCTGGATTTGATTGTCTTCCTTTAACAATTGCTGAAATTTTGTTCGGGCAGGAAGTTAGCTTTCAGGGCTCATTACTAAAATTTGTTAGAGCAGGTTTTGTGTAGTCCTTACTCTGCATTCCACTGGCCCTCCTCCTAAAGTGTGGTGATTTCAGAACAGTTGTGTGCCCAGAGGATCTGTGAGGCCCCTCCACTCTGGCTGGTCAGGATTCCTGTCAGCCCCAGCTCTCTGCACTCCCGGTGTCTTCAGTCCACTCTCAGTTCCCGAGTAGCCCCACTCTTACCTCATCAAGTCTTTGGTCAAAGTTTTAAAAAACATTTTATGCAGATTTCTATCTTTTTTTCTCTATATAGTTTTTCCTTCTTTCCTCCTTAGGAGCCTGCTCCAAAATTTTAGTCATTCCATCAGCCCCAAACTCAGGTATCTGCTTCCTCATCTCAGCAAGACTAGTGGACATTAGTCTTTGACTCCATCTCTCTGTGCTTAAGGAGAGATCTAGGATATTCAGGGAGGTCTTTCCATGCAATTCCTCTCTCTGAGTGGCCATAGTTCTGTGCTAAGTGTCTTTCAATATCTGAAAGCAGTTGCTTCAGATATTTTTCCATTTTTCAGTTGTTTATGGTCAGATGAGCCCATCGTTACCAGTTACTTCACTGTGGCTGGGAATGGAAGCTACCCATATCATTTTTTTACCAATATGACAAAAAGTATATGGAGCCTTGGGCTTCAGACATTTTCTTCATGTTCACATTTGGTGTCATCTCTGAAAACAGAATTTTGATTTTGTTTTTTCACTGCTTCTAATGTATGTATAGCTTGGAAGCAAAGTAAAAGTATCTGCAAAGGATAACATATGTCTTGCGAAAGTATTATCCTCCTGTTAGATGTAATTCTATGTTATGATGTATTTTATAGGAAGACTTTAAAAAATATTTGGAATTTCAATTGTATTTAAAGTAAGATCATGTTTTTATCATAGGCAATTCCTTTGTATGATTTGTACAGATGACACCAACGTGTTCATTTAAGTAGAAATACTGTATCTCTGGCATTTAAGGGATTTCATTTCTGCTTCGGCAGAGAGGAAGTACAGATTCCTAACATGTTTGAAATACAGCGTTAATATTTTATGACGAATGAAATATTTCCAATCAGATCATTTCTGTAAGTCTACTGGTATGTTTTAACGTGAAGATTGTTTCATGTTGTGTTTAGTTCCTCTGTGGTCCCATGGGAACTTTTTAAAGCTTACTGTCTTGTGTACTAATTTAAAACACTCCCCACATTATTACTCCTAATGGGGGAAATATGAAAGCATCAAGATAATCATATCACTTTTTCAGGTCAACTGCATATAAGAGTCACTCTCCAGGGTAACTGTGTGTTCAGGTTGTGGAAAGACTCACAAATGCCTTCTCAAAATAAAAGAACTCCTCTGGCTATAATATGAGAGGATAACAATCTGAGCAGATCTTTCCAGTTGTGCTACCAAACACTTCTTTTTTTGAAAGTCTCTTAATTCAGTTTCATTTGAAAATTAAAGGCAACAGATAATGAATGCTTTGTTCGTTTGACCTAACAAGGAGTCTTTTAGGACTTAGGCTAACCTAAGGATCCAGTCCTCCAGATGTTACATCTTTAACTCTCTGGCTTATTACGACTTCCTGAATCTTGCCAAGAAAGAAAAAAAATCTAAGATACAGCCACCTCATAAAATGTTATTAAAAATTATGTAATTTATACACTTAAGTAAGCATATCCTTGCTGTGAATTGCTGCAGTGCTCCCTACAAATACTTACAGATTTATTTTTTTTCTCCACTTGACGGTAATACATCCCTGCTGTGATTGCATAAACTCCATTAGAATACTTGTATTGTGCTTATTACATAGGTGGTCTTTAAGCAAAACACACTGCATTTTGTTTTTCCTGATATCTTGATGTGTACTTTACAGTGGAAATAACTCCAGAAACAGGAGACTCAAGTTTAAATTCAGATTCTGCCACTTAATAACTAAAGGACCTTGTGCAAGCTACGTAACTTTTCCAGGACTTACTTTATTCGTTAAATGGTTATGAGGATCGTACTTGCCTCATGGGAGAGTTGCGAAAAGTAAAGGAGTTTACACAGGTCAGATCAGTGCCTGGCACTTGTAAGCACTTGATAAAACTTATCTGTTGTCGTCATCATCGTTACTGTTTACAAAGCTCTTTAAAATTAGCTCATTGAGTCTTTACAACAGATCTCTAAAGCAAATATTGTTATACCATTTTCTAATAAGTAAGCCAAACTCAGATACAGGCTTTTGAACTTGGAAAGGCTGTATTTTTTTCCTCAATTTTCCTGGGTAACATTAAAACATTCAGACTTTTTTTTAATGTTGATGATGAGCCTTTGCTAAGTTTAGCTTGGTTATCTGTTTAAATTAAATAATAATTTCATAAGCATTTTTAGTGTCATCCAAAATTTTTTTGATAGAATTCAAGTCTGTGAGGTATTCTGCTAATAGGAAACTTAGCTAGTTCTGTTTAGTCCCCTACAATTTCCGTTACAATTAGAATACAAAACTGTTCACTCTAGTACATGAGAAACAGGTTAAAGGTAAAGCCCCTTGCCTGGCACAGAACATGTCAATCCTCCTGCAAGCTTCTTTTTCCTTTGAAATAAATGTATCTAAATTTTTGATCTGTTAATCTTTTGAGAAGTTATTTCTCTGATTCTAATTCTCAAATTTCAAGTACACAAGATCCCTTATACCAATGTGGACAATTTATTTTTCAAACCATTTGTAGCTTGACCTCCTGAAAGACTAGTTTGTCTCTAGGACTATTTTTGTATGTATTCCATGTAGTAGGCTCCTCCAACTTTTTCCATTCCCATTGCAAATCTCTACTACTCAAATGAACTTTTAGAAGGAGATTCACCTAAATATTAGTAATTAGAGTCAACTTATCAAACCATAGAATAATAATCGTAGTCCATGAAGTTCTCTTGGAATCTTAGACTGAGTCTGTGATTTAGGTTACTTTCCACTTCTTTTAAGAGCTAAACATAATCTAGGAAAGGAGAGGTCTTTGAAGCGAGAGCTGGTTGACCATTTCCTGCAAAAAATGTCCAGTCCAGTTGAAAATGTCCTGTAAATGTCTCCAGATTCATCAGCAAGGGCTGGGGGAAGACGTCACTGTGGGATTTCTACCGAACTTTATGTTCTGATAAACAATGTGGTGCTGGTAGTTCCCACTGGTAAATTCTTTTTCTCTTGGGAGGAGCCAGCCAACTTCCTTATTCATCTTCAAGCTTTGTTTAAAGGGCAACAGAGATTAAGACAGAAAGAGTCTGGGAGTGGTCAAATGCCAAGGAGGACCACCTATTAAAATCAGTGAGTGCTAAGAACAATATTGGAGTTTCATTCTATTTCTTTTTTTTTTAAATTGTATTTATTTATTTGACAGAGAGGGAGAAATCACAAGTAGGCAGAGGGGCAGGCAGAGAGAGAGGGGGAAGCAGGCTCCCTGCTGAGCAAAGAGCCCAATGCGGGGCTTGATCCCAGAACCCTGAGATCATGACCTGAGCCGGAGACAGAGTCTTCAACCCACTGAGCCACCCAGGCGCCCCTCTATTTCTCTGTTCAGTACAACCTAAGTAAATAAATGGAGTTTCTTGGAAAATAAGCTGTTTCCAACTAACCACCACTTGTGTCCTGTTCTAATCTCCATCCTAACACTTTGTGGTAGAATCCAGATGGCAAAGGTTATCTTGGAATTAGTGCTTTTTGGAGATGAATGGCTGCATTCAGGGGGCTGAGAGGGTGACATATAGTGGTGGTGAAAGCTCCTCCAGCAGCAACAATAACAATGAAAAAACCCAACAGGCGGTTGTGCAAGCGTTACCCCTGAATGAAAGCCAAGAGAACATATTGCCTGTCACCAAACTTAGACTTAAAATAATACTAGAATTTTCACAGAAATGAGCACATGAAAATGCCCTTGCATGTTAAGCTGTTTTCATTAGGATATGGTCACTTACATTAAAATTTTTATAGTAGGGTGCATCCCATCATCTGGGCACTCGGAGGGGTTTTATTTTTATTTTTTCAAGGAAAATTACTTAAGTAATTGTTGTTTATAGAAAGGGACTTTTATTTTCTTCAAGATACAAGGTTGATGTGCCAATAAAAATAAATGAATTAAAAGGAACTCAATTTTATTCAAAGACCTTTAGAAAATTAAACGAGGCTCCAGAAGCCACACTTACTTGTATGTCATGAGGGTTTTAGAACTTGGAGGAATATTCTCGAACCTCAAATAACAATCAGTCTTTTTTTTTTAAGATTTATTTATTTATTTATTTGACACAAAGAGAGAGAGAGAGGGAACACAAGCAGGGGGATTGGGAGAGGGAGAAGATGTGGGGCTCGATCCCAGGACCCTGGAATCATGATCTGAGCCAAAGGCAGGTGCTTAATATCTGAGCCACCCATGTACCCCTCAACCAGTCTTTTTTTTAACCTGTTCTCCATATCTTTTACTACAACCAAAAAAAAAAAAAAAAAAAAACATTAAAGCTCTGAATTCCTCTTATAGTCTTATCACAACCTCTCATGTCAGTATTTATCCCCTCTCTCACCCTTCCTAAAAGCAGATACAAAACAAGGAAAAATAAAGTTCACTGAGTCAGTTTGAGAAGAGCTGGTTTATAGCTTTCTCTCTCCTACAGTTCAACATCCGTAAAATGAGCATAGCATTAGAACTCAAATCATGAGGGCTGTTTTCAGTATGGTTTCTATAAAGTCAAGTCTGAATCCAAGTTTCTACTGACTGACACTCTTCATTCTAATTCCTATTTCGATTTTCTCTCCTGCTTTCACTCTCAAGATCTCTCATACCAGAAATCTTTATTTCCTCATTTATAACTCTGGATAAATGTAAGAGAAAATGCAAGCCCAGAGTGGCGTATTATATGATTCAGTAAGGTGCTCCCCTGTCCCAAATGGCTTGGGAACCAGGGAATCATTTGGAGTTACAAGTTTCAATAGTGAAACTCTATAGCTTTCTTGGCCCTTATAAAACCAGGTCACAGCTGCCTGGCTTCCTAATTTGGTTTGATGTACTGTGAATTCCCAAGGGGATAAGTCACTCTCTTATTCATATGTGAGTTCAGAAACCATTCCAAAACAAAAATCAGTCAGAGTTTATCTGTGATTTTAAATACCCTCTACCACTTTACAATGCAAATCACCTGGAGCTGACTTTCAGCAAACATGTACCATATTGGAGAGGAATTATATGACAATCTTCCATCTTTTGAGATAGTAACCTTATTACCGTGAATATTCACAATAAGATTGCTGGGGATTTCTTTTTCTGCTCTAGGAAAATTATGCTGAATGTGAAACCATTAACACGGAGAGAAAATGAAAGTTAAAAAAATTGATTATAAAATATCTGAACAAACAGAGTCTTATGTCAGGTCTATGAAATTGCATTATTATATATTTCTCTTGTTACCTACAAGCTCTTAAGAACCTCATAAATTACCTTGCATTATAAGATTTGATGGGGCAGAAAGATCTTCCCTGTTGGTCATCAAATTGAGATGCAGTATGACTTTACGCTTTGTTCCATCTCACACTTTGGCTGTGTTCTATCTTTGTAATTTCCCAGAGCCAACCACTTCAGGTTGTTTGGGTCTCTGCCAGTGACTATGACACAGATGCCTTTAATAAAGAGACCCAACCACCTTCTGGAAAATCTCCTTGCTTTATTAGAACTTTCAAGAGATATCAATCTTGTTTTATTAGTGTTTATTAAAAAAGGAAGACAACAAACTAAAGTGGACAACACAGTCTGTGTAGTCTGCTTTGTTTTCCTTCTTTTATTGCATCAAATAGAACACTTCTGAAAAAGTTCATGCAATTCACAACTGTATGTTCAGTGGCGACTATGGGTCAAACTTTGCACTTGGCAAAATAGATATGGCAAAGATTCATGACCTTGTCCTGAAGAAGCTACACAGATGTAATACTACTTTTTTAAGAAAACTTAAATAATCGGGCGCCTGGGTGGCTCAGTGGGTTAAAGCCTCTGCCTTCGGCTCGGGTCATGATCCTATGGTTCTGGGATCGAGCCCCGCATCGGGCTCTCTGCTCGGCGGGGAGCCTGCTTCCTCCTCTCTCTGCCTGCTTCTCTGCCTACTTGTGATCTCTCTCTCTCTGTCAAATAAATAAATAAAATCTTAAAAAAAAAAAAACAGACACTGTAACATTATAAAAAAAAAAAGAAAAGAAAACTTAATCAAAATTAATCTATAAAATGTGTAGAGATATTTTTATAATGTTTAAAAGCATATAAAATGAGACTAGGTGACTTTATTATATATGAAATAATGTAATATGTGATAAACAAAACTTCAAAATGATGGGAAAGTAGTAGATCATTCAAAGAATGGTATAAGGAAAACTGACTGTTTAGAAAAAACTATAAATGATACCAACCTCCAACAGAACACCAAAAAAAGTAGATTAATGTTTAATTGTATTAAGAACCATATAAAGTAGAAAGAAATGTTGTATATATGTAACAGTCTTAGGGTAGGGAATGAGTTTCTAGGAATAAGTCGTGGATGAGAGAACAAATGTGAAATTCGATGACATAAAAATGTAGAAGTCATATATAGAAACTTTGTAAAATTAAAACACAAGTGATAAACTTGATAAAATACTTGCAAAATATGACAACAAATTATTATCCCTAATAATTGAATATTCCATTTGAATCAACTAATACTGCTAACTATACAGTGGAAAAATAGCAAATGAGATAGTTAGAAATACGTACTAAAAGAAATTCAAAGAAATGATGAATATGAATGTTAAACTTTATTTGTAACCAAGAAATCCAATTAAAACATCAATAATAAAATTTTGCCTATCATGTTGACAAATATTTTTAATATAATAACAACACTATGAAGGTTCACAAGCAATCTCATTCATTCTGGTTGATACTAGAACAAATTTTCTGAAAATTTGTTTACACTAAGTATTACAAAAAGTTTTAAAGTTATTGTTCTTTGATCTAATAATGCCAGTTCTAGAAGTGTCCAAAACTAGTAATAAAATATTTATATAAAACTATATTTATCACAGTGTTGCTTATTATTTTAAAAATTTGAAGAGACTTAATTGTTCTGTTACAGAGAAATCAACACCCTGTAGCCTATATAAAGGATAGAACTATTTTTTTTTTCAAAATAATGACAGGAGGGAAAGCTCTTGAGATATTAATAAGCAAAAAATCTTATATACACTAAATAATTTTAAAAATACATGTATTTATTCAGCAGATAAAATTAATTAAACCTGTACTATGTGACAGGCAATGTTCTAAATGTTTTATGCACTTTATCTCTTTAAAACTCACAGAGGTTCTACAAGGTAGGTACTATTTGTATCCTCATCTTAAAGAAGGAAACAATTAAGGCACTTGCTTAAAAACTTGCCTAAGATCATCATTGTTGGAAACAGTAAGGTCCTTATTCTCATACAGTTTACAATCTAAAAAGAGAGCTGTTAATCAAAGACTTACCAAAAAAAATGAAATTATAGCAGTGATAATAACCCATAAGTTAGAGGTCCATTCTAAAGGAACTGACCTAGTCTAAGAAGGGAGGAGTGTTTGCTTCTGGGGACAGTGACTGAGCTGACAGTGTATGCAGGAGAAAGTGTTAACTGGAAAGAGAAGACTATTCCAGGAGGAGGGAACAGCATGTGCAAAAACTTTCTGGCAGGGAGGTGGATGGCATGGTGGGGAGAATTGATAAAGCTAAGACCGAGTTGGAGCAAAGAGAGAATAGGAAAAACTATGATGTGAGACAACCTTCAGAGCACAACCAGTGGTTCAAAGATGCTCATTTATAGGTGACCAGTCCGGGAGCCTGACAGGCAAGATGACTTGTCCAAAGTCGCACCATCTACTTGTGACAATCTGAAATCAGACCTCTCTGGTTGCAGGACCAGGAGTTTTTTCACCACATAATTTTCTTTAGAGCAGAGGTCTTCAAACTTTTAGAGTAGTAGAATCTTACACAAAATTTCCAATAAATGAAAGAGATCAAAATATTGTAATAATATAAATATAGGGGTTTTTTTTACTTCAAAGTGTAATTTTTACTTGTAAAGTCAGTCAATGAGAAGAATGGGAGCTGTTTTAATAACACAAACATACAAAGAATGGGTGATGGATGAAATTTGTAGTTTTATATCAAATCCAGCATACAGTGTATTTCTGTATTTTGTTTTTTCTGTAATATGGGGAAAATCCTGTTTAACTGATGAAGTGGCTGTAAATGGTAACAGTTATAATAGTTTGTATGGCATTCCTGGCATAGTGTCAATTATATTGAAATTGAAGCTAAAAGAAAAGTAGAACTTCTATTTTAACAGTAAATTGTTAAAAATATCAAGCAAATATTCTATTCCTTAATTGCCAAGAGTTCAACTTGGAAAGTTTCAATGACAGATTCCTCAGATCTTCAGTGAACCCTGGTGAATGTCATCTTAGTTTGTGCCAGCTGCTATAACAAAAATTCCAGACTGGGTGGCTTAGACAACAGAAATTTCTCTCTCATATTTTCGGAGGCGAGGAAGTCCAAGACTGACACACTAACAGATTTAGTGTCTGATAAGGGCCCGTTTACTCGTTCATAATTGGCTATTTTCTTGCTGTGTCCTCATGTGGGGGAGAGAGACAAGGAAGCTCTCTGCAGTCTCTTTTTATTAGGGCACTGATCCCATACATGAGAGCTCCACCGTCATAACCTAATCGCCTCCCAAAAGTCCCACCTCCTAAAACCATCATATTTGAAGGTGAGGTTTTAACATACGAATTTAGGGTGACACAAAGGGTGGGGGACTTTTAGTCCATAGCACATGTTATAACATTATGAGGCATTCAGTATGTCATTTAAAAACCCCTCAGATTATCCAGGAATAAGATATCTCACTCTCTGCCTCAGCCAGATAGTCACATGTGTTTCCAGTCAAATGTATTTCACTGCTGACACTTTCTCTGTGGTTTTAAGCATTCCTGTAATGTGATCCTGCAGAACCAAATTGAGCTTGTTATGTTTACTACAAAAAAAGTCAGCAAGGTATGCAAACCAGGGAAAACAAATTTTTGAAAAATATCTCACTAGAGGAAATTTTTAAAAAATGAATTTTTACCAGCACCTTTCCATAAAACACCCAAGGAACTTCGGTATGAAAAAATCTAGAACTAACACTACACATATTGACACCTGTGATTTAAAGACAATTTCTTAATAATATTTACAATTAGAATGATCTTAAGAGTGTTGCCTTGACGGATCTTTTTTAGCAGCTTATATTCTCCTATGACACATAAATAGCTTTTCAGAAATAGGTTTTATGTAAGGCACAAGACTCTGGTTTTTTCCCCAACATTCTTTTTACACCACCTCCATAGCCTTTCTAAAAAAATTCTTATTATTTTACTTTTTTGTCATGTTGTTTGTTGGTATGTGAAAAACCAGTCTACCCACTCAACCTAACCATTCCTTCTGTGTAACAAATGTTTAATAAAATAGCATATTTTTCCTGCAAAAACCTACTGAACAAAGAAAGAAAAGGAAAATTAGCAGTAGTGATATTCTTGAAATGTTGAATTTATAAATAGTATACATAATCTTAGTCTTTAAGTTTATCACTTCTGTTGTGTTCTTAGACTGTTTTCTGGGTTCTAACACCATGGTGTTAATTGCCTAATTGCTTTTACAATGGCAGCCTACTCACCTATTGTATTTGTTAGTACACAGTTTAATGAGACTTCTCTGGATAAAAAATGTGTCTCTTCTCCACATACTATATAATACTTTTTGTCATTACTCCAATTTTTTTTCCTGTAAGATTTATGCTAAATTAACCTGAGAATCTTATTTTTATGCTCACAATGTTTTGTTTTAAAATAACACTATAAGTTGGCAGAAAAGATAGAACCACTGTACAAAAATTTCACAGCCTACAATACTGTGAGGACTTGAGTGATTATTATCTCTGCAAAAAGTGAATCCTGTAACTAATAACAGTGCAATTTCCAAGTGGCTCTCTGGGAGATTCTTGTGCACATTGTTTTCATTTTATTCACAATGTGGTGAACAGTGGTGACAAATTCCACTGATGTTAGTATATCAAGTTATTGTTTTATGTCTATCTACACTCTTGTCCAATCCACTGTTATTTTCTTAATCTGTCAATGACAGATTAAAAGGTCTTAAAAGGTGACCTATTTCCAATTTAAAAGTCTTGTTATGTCATATATTTTTTAAAAAAACATAAATACAAAAATTGATTCAAGGGTACATAAAACTTAAAATGAGATTAAGGGAAATACAAACCAAGACCAAAAAACACCTATTGGTTGACATACAAGTTTTATCTGTAACTTTGCTATCCACAAGTGGCTCCTGATTGAGATTTGCTGTAAGCATAAAATATACACTGGATTTGGAGGATTTGATACAAAATAATTTAACATATTTCATCATTAATTTAATGCTGAAATAATATTTTAGATTTCTTGGGTTGAGTGAAATATACTAATAAATTAACTTCACTGCTTCCTTTTCCTTTTTTTCAGTTTTGGTTTTTCCTATTTTCCTTTTTATAAACTGGCTGCTAGAAAACTAAAATTACATGTGGCTTGAATTATAGTTCTAATGCATAGCACTGGTCTGTGATAAATCATTAGTATTCAGTCACTTATTCTGCTATGCCAAAAGCATGTTGTTGAGCAAATGTGCCTGAATTTATCTGGCACTGAGTGAGTGAGGTACACAGAAGCTAGACTAATGTACCTGTCTGGTTAATTTCATATGAGCAGACGAACACACACGGGCCTAGAAGAACCATCATTGCTCCAGTCAAGGACACACTCATGAGAAGTTCAAATTTAGGGCCAAAGATGGCAGGAGACACTCTATTCTTGACCTTACAAGTAGCTTGACAGTAATCTGTTTTATCAAAATTGTTAAAGAACTATTTAATTGTGCATATTTTTATGACATTTTTAACTTTTAAAAATATTTTAATTGAAATGTTTATCAAGTAATTGGTACTGTCCCTGAAGAGAAATACATCTGAAAACCATATGGTTCCACAAAACCTATTTGAAATTTACTGCTTTAGAAGAATTGTCATGTGTAGTAAGGTTTATTAGCCAAATGCATGTATCAATCACTTTAGCTTTGTTCCTGCTCTCTTTGATTTAGATTAATAGTTATCAGATTCTTGCATGCCTGATGGTGTGGAGACTAATTCAGCGAGTCTATGGGGATGTGGGGTGGGATCTGAAATGTTAATAAGCTTCTACTCTACCTATTGAGTCTACCTATTGAGAAGCCATGTTGCCAGCCATTTTTGAGGTCAAAGTCTTAAATATCTCCCAAAATGCTGCTTTTGCAGTCATTAAGCTGGATTCTGAGATAGACTGCTGGGTCTGAGAAATGATGGCCCACCATTCTTACCAAAAAAAAACAACAACTGACAAACTGACATCCCATTTGTTACTGTTCAGAGTAAATCATCTAGATTTTTTTAATTATGAATTTTAGAAATGAGCACACAAGTCATAAATCCTAGTGCATGCATAAAGATAAAGTCATTCTGAGATAATGAATGAAAAGTGCAAGAGAGTGTCGTAGAGAAAGCACTGCCTTCTCTCTTTTTCCTTGTATGTGGTGTGTGTGTGTGTGTGTGTGTGTGCACGTGCACACGTGCACGCATGCATGTGTATTCAGAAGAGGGATTCTTTGTCAACGTGCTATTCTACCAGCTATGTATAGAAATTAAAAAGTTGTTTAATCGTGGACATGGGTTATAGTTATCTAAATCTGAATATGCCCTTCTGGGTTTCCAAATTCTGTTGCTACATACCATTTAACTTCTGTCAATGACTAAGAACCAAATTGTCAAAAAGCAAATTTCTACTTGCAGGAAGCAACCTATTAGATGTTTTTTAAAAATATTGAATTGAATGTCAACACTGGGTATTTCTTAATAAACTAACAGAAGAGTCCCCATAGAGCAGTGAAATATCACATAAAACACATACAAAATATAAACCAAAACCAATATTTTGTTATCATTCCACTGGAGTATATTACATCCAGAAAGAAAGACAGGCCTTGCTTGGACTTTTCCTGACTTCAGTGGTTTGTGTGTGTCCATCAATTTTTAATAGAGTATATTTTTGAAAAGTTCCTATCTTGCTGAGGTAGAATGAGGTTTTAGTTCTAGACTATTTCTCTAGGCTACCATCTATAGTATAGAGTGCTATTATGAGTCACATATTTTTAAGCAATTATTTTCAGTATACTTTTAAAAGTACAGTAATTCCTGTGGTCCATAAGGTTAGTTATGCTTGTTTATGCTTCTCTTGGGAGGAGAAAATTTAGTTGATAGTATATTTTGACTTTTTCTGAAGTGTAAAAGCTGACAAGATGAGTAATGCCTTACAGAATTACTGGGAAATTCTCTTTTTGTTAAAGATGTATGAACTCTGCAGATTATAAATTTGGCCATTGCAGAGTGGTATTCAAATTTGTTTTCTTAATTCCATTATTTTTCTTAAATGGGGTTATCTTAAGAAAAAAGAAGATGTAGTCAATAAAGGGCTAAGTCATTGAAGAATAGTATCCTTCTAGCCGGACTGCCCTTCTATATTCTTGACTGACTTTGTTTGTGGCCATGTCTATAAAAGAAAGTACACAAGAGCTATAGGAATAAATTCAAATAATTTTGAGGTGGAAGGATGGTCAGGGGTGAGGGACCTGCCTAAGGTCATCGAGCTAGACCTGGGATATAGGGTTCTTATATTCCTGGCACTTGGAGCTGGTTGGAAGTGTACTCTTTGCTCATTATTAGACTATGTTTGGAAGAAAATCACAAAAGAAAAAAAAAATTAGGACCAGAAGGAGCTGAGACACATCTAGTCCAACTCTCCTGTTTTCCAAGGTAACAAAACTAAAGGGCATTGGCATCAGCATCACCAGAGGTGGTTCTTAGATGTTTAAATTAGTCCTTCTATTTTTTCTCTGTCATGGTAGAACCCAGGACTACCCATTTCAACAGACACATCAGATAACTTGTATGCCAACTAGAACTTGAAAATCGAGGCATCTTACATACCACGTTTTTAAAGAAAAAATGCAGATTGTCTTTATATACAAAAAGTATATAAAATAAAATATATATTGAGATAAGCAATTTGGAAAACTGATCCCAATTAAGAGGGATTAATTATGAGAGCCTTCTTGGAGGAAAGTAAGTGAGCAAGTGAAATGTGTGATGGTCCTACATTATTGAAGTTTGATGAAGTAAGAGTTCATCTTGGATGAATGCAAAGTGGATATGAAGAAGTCACACACACACACACATATGAGGAATATTACATCAGTGGGCTCTGGGAATCATACTAGGAAGTGAGAGAAAAACAAGGCTGCATGGAAAGGAATTCTTATGAGATAAATGTTATCATTTGTCAAGTTTTCATGCTTCTAGATGCCTTAGAATTGTACACCTATTTGTTATTCGTAATGAACTGAAATACACAATAGTAAAACAATACACAAAACACAATACACGATAGCAAAAAAAAAAGTTTGTTATTTCTATTTGTCAGAGCTTTAATTTAAGAATTAATTGTGTTGGGGTGCCTGGGTGGCTCCGTTGGTTAAGCGGCTGCCTTCGGCTCAGGTCATGATCCCAGGGTCCTGGGATGGAGCCCCGCATTGGGCTCCCTACTAGGCAGAGAGCCTGCTTCTCCCTCTTCCTCTGCTTGCTGCTCTGCCTACTTGTGCTCTCTCTCTAGCTCTCTCAATAAATAAATAAAATCTTTTTTAAAAAAGGAATTAATTGTATTATCTAGGTTACGTTGGGGATCCAAAGAGGAAGAAATGTTTCCATCCTTTAAGGAGCTTAAAATCCAAACAGGAGTAATGAATCTCCATATAAAAAATGCTGACCATAGCAAGAGGCAAATTAGCATAAAGATTTGGAGAAGGGAAGGGGAATGTCATATATGGCGAGCAAAGCAATGTGGCAGGAATGGAGATGATTCACAGGGAAGGTGGTCTTTAAGCTAGATCTGGGTGGGCAGGTGGAATTTATTTATATGCACTGGCCTCTGTCACTGCTTAAAATTGAATTTGGGTTTTAAATTTCAACCATTTTAAATGAACTCACCTCAAACAGAAAGTTTATCTTTTTCTTACTTGAATTTATTTTTCCAAAACAAATAAAATTTCCTTATCTCTTTTGGGTTGAGAGTCAGCAAGAAAATAGAGTTTAGTTCAAAAACTTTAATATAACCATAAAATTAGCATAATAATTGTAAGTGTTAAAAACTCACAAATGATTAGATCTTTCTTCCCATAAACATTTTTAATGTCTTGTACAATTTTTCAACCATATATTTAGTTACATATAATATGGGCCCCAAACTATATTTGTATATTGGTACAGAGAAAGGAGGCATTTCATCTTGAAATTTGATTGTGGGATTTTTTTTTTCTTTGATACATCTAAACTTCAGAACGTCAGCAGATCATGAAGATTATGTCTCCCTATTTACACGGAAAGCAGAGGTCCAAGAATAAAACCAATCCCCCTACATTGGATTCTGTTCTTTTCTTATGCTACTCTTTCATGCTAATAACAAACAATTAATTATGCAATGCATCTGCCTTACTTCACTCCAAAGGTCTTTGTTCTCCAGCAAGACTAATCTAGTATCAAAAGAGTGTCAAGGATTTTTATTTTTTGTTTTATTGTTGTTTCGAATCTAGGTGTTCTCATACTTGGGACACCCAGCGCTGTTTTTACTTACTCCTAGATGACTGTGTAGACTTTTTTGGGGCTTCTCTTTCGTCCTATTAGAATCACATGTCCTTTCACCCGTTTCCTTCCTTCCTTCCTTCATTCAACATACATTTATTAACTGCCAATTAAGTATGAGACACTGTAGCTGAAGATAAATTAGGGGACTTACCTGCCTTTTAGTCTAGGGAACTGCCACAGCTTGAATAGTGCTTCCATGGAGGTCTACCCTGAGTGCCACCACGGTGTTCAGAAGAGGTACTCGCCAGAACGTTAGAGGTTGAAGAAGGCTTCCAGGCGGGACAAGTGGCGTCAAAGCTGTAAGCTGAAAGGAGGAGGAGCCCTTGGTGAGGGTGCAGGGGCACACAGTGCATGGAATAGTGAAGGTTTGGGAAGGTAGCTCCGTAAGCCGCCAGCGGTGTAGGAAGCAAGAGTGGGGAGATGTAGGACCTTCTGTGCCAGACTAAGAATTCTGGGTCATTTTGGGGGGGGGAAGGGTAGCCATGAAATGCTTCTGAGCGGGGAGTTGACTGACTCAGACTGAAGACCATCGGGCTGTGATGCGACAATGAGAAGAGTAAGAACCTCCGTTCTTACTATTAATTAGGCAGCTGTGCAGAAATCGAAGTGCATGATGAGAGGGCGGGAACCGGGGTGCTGGCAGCGGAATAGGGAAAGGAGATAGAGTTGAGTCGAAGCAAAAGGACTTGAAAAGTCATTAAATTATTCTGAGGCTGAGGGAAGTAGGAGTGGGAGATGGCAAGAGTAAGGAAGAAATCAAAGAAGACACTGAGAATTCTGCCCTATGCAACTGAACGAGAAAACAAGGGAGAAATCAAAAATGTCATAAAAATTATTTTCAAGCTATTCGCCTTCCAGATATGTGAGTGGTGTGTGCATGACTAAGACTTTAATTTACATTTACTTTATCATCCACCGTACGATTTCTGGGGACACTTGGAGTTACATGTGTAATTGAAAGGTTGTGTTATATTTCATTTTTTGAAAGTATCATTTGCCAGAGCTCTTTGGCTTTCTTATTCTGATCATCAAAATAGTTTCCTTATGCAGAAGCATTCTTGCCAACTCACCTAACCACATGTTTGAAACATCGGTTGTTAATAGGTTGGCTGGTATTTTATCTTCCTTAAAATTTGCCTTACATTAAAGGTTTTGCACGTTAAAGGTCAGAAAAGATATTATATTTCTTTTTTAGGCAGCAAAAGCCACTGACGGGTCTAAAATCTGAAAATAAAGACTTAGAAATTGTTTTACGTAACTAACACATACACCCAATGACTAGTTAACGTGAAGATACTCAAAATCAGATCCTGGTTTTAGAACTTTATTTTGAGACAAATTCCATAATTTTACTTCCTTATTCATCAATTTCAACTAAGTGCTTTCTTAAAAGAATAATCTTCCATGATCTGATATGGGCGATAGTATCAAAAGGACTGTACACATGAAATCAAGAATGCTATCCAACA
>CM052802.1:25319658-25347596 GCA_028533885.1 Nasua narica
AAAAGCTAGATAAATGTAAACAGTTACGTGAAGGCACTGCACAGCAACCAAAGCTAGCTGAAACTGAAAGAAGAATGATCTCTGAAGGAAAGGTGACCTCAAAATGTCTTTGGGGTGCCAGAAAAGAGTGCATAAAGGGAAAGGCAAGCTTTTACTGGCTTAAGGAATCGGAGGTCAGAGCTGAGGGCTGCTAGAAGAGCTGGAAAGAGAAGGGAACTCCAAAGAGGGGAACCCCACATTCAGGAGGAACCCCAAAATCTCTACACAAATTCCTCTTAAATTGCTGACTGACTCCTAAATCGTACCTGTGCAGGAAGGGCATCCAAGAATCCCACAGAAAGCCGCAGAAAGCCCCAGGAGGGAGGCCAACCTAAAACTGAGCAGAGATTTTTCGCACAGATTTCCTGGTGCAGAGAGAGACGGCGTTTGCAGTTCCCCCTACACATGGCTCCCTCAGTTAACTTCCTCTTATTCTACCAACCCTTTCCAGAGCTTTCGAGGAGCCAGGAAGAATAGGTGCGGTCGCGCAATTAAAATCCATTTAAGTGGTTCAGCTGGGCTACCGAGGAACTATGGAAACCAAAACTGCATGTGGACTAAAGTGAAATCTCATTAACTACATTTCCAAACAGACATCCCAGGAAAAGCCCAGAGGATTAAAAAAAAAAAAAAAGTCTTATTAAAATCTAAGTCAAAATAAGAAATGTAAGCTTTCACGTTATTGAAAATATGTGTGCGACTCATTATGGGAAGACACTAGGTAAAGTATGTTCATACCATTTATTCTCATACCTGCCTGCAGGGAAGATTATGCATCATTGAGGGCTTTGACTCTCTCCTATTCGAAGCTGAAGAATACAATTCAACAAAAACAGCAAGATAGGGAAGACATTTGGAAGCTCCTCCTCTTACAAGGTTTTACACATCATGTCTGTGCTCAGCAGATGGGCCTGGGTGTGCAGGAGCTGTGAGTGTTGGTGGGAGTGGGGTGGACGCATGTCCAGAGGACTGAGGCCTGGACCAACCACGTGACGGCTAAATATCAAACATCAGGACAAAGTCAGAACTTGGGCATTCTCTAGCTTTGAGAAACTAGAGCCAGTAGATCTGCAGGTCGTCCCATGGTAGGCCTTTTGGTGATGATTTTGGAGAAAATTTTGAAAAACTGTTTAATAAACTCAAAGACACCATAAAAAAAATTTCTGGCTTTCCCCCTTACCATTCTATACAAAGAAGTTCTCTAAAATGCTATTTGTTACAAGCATTTTACTGGCCCACCTCAGGTCTTATCCATACAATCTTCCTAAAATGTCCTCTGAGTCTCCACCACAGGCCTGCTCTGCCAGATTCCCTACCTCCTGTCATTCTGGGCACACTTCCTGAACAGTTTCCTTCCAAGCAGTCGGAAAGGGAGGGTTGCAGTGTTGGAACAATGCTATCCAACTGAGAAAACAGGGTCGAAGAATTCTGGACGTATGGGATTCTTCTTTATAAACTGAACAAAGAAGAGGAAAATTACAGGGCCACAGAAGTACAGAGAAGGAGCCTTGCCTTCTGTCCTTGTTCTGTCACTCCCTCGAAAAATCCAGCAAAACGATGCCTGCTAACACCGATCCAAACAGTGACCAGCATGCATTCCAGCTGCTCACCGCACAATCAGTCCTTTCTGTCCGCAAAAAGGCCTGGGATTCATGCTGGCTTTTGCATAGTGCATTTAGCATCATGTTGGCCCACTCCCTACGCCCTTGCACCCACACAGAGAAAGAAAGGGAAACATGGTAAGACTGCGCTGTGCTCTCGGACTGTTATCAAGGCATTTAGGCCCAAGGCGTCCAAGCTATTTGTGTGGCCATGTTCAATCTCAACTTTGGTGACATTTACACATCTGCAGCGTTTTTATAAACAACAATAATCCAAAAACAAATAAGAAAGGATTATGATTTCTCTGAAAGAAGAGGAAGCAATGTAATGATTATACTGAAAGGAAGCAGTGTGGAATGTTTTAAGGGTTTAGCCACAACTAAATTAAGAGATTACGGAATCTGGTTGGTCTTTCTCTTTTCGCACTCCCTTCTACTCAACTTACTCATAACTATGTAAAAGCAAAATATTCATTGCCCAAGGTCTGTAAATATACACAGATAAACATGGGTGCACGTATCGTATAATACACTGGAGAAAAATCAGTTTAACAAATAGGATTGTTTTACCAGGAAAAAAAAAAATCCAGATTTAGTAAATACTAAATGGAACATCTTGGAAAAAACTCTCAAATGTGTTAGTGGTACTTTGGCCAATTTTTCATTTAGCTCTTACACTTTAACTTTTTGTATCTATGACACTAACACAGTGTCACAACATGACCAATACTGGCTACATAATATGCAGAAATTAGTAAAAAATGAAAACACAATGCAACTACACGGGTCATATGCACAGGATCCAGCTCTGAACACGACTTTCAGGAAGGTAAAAGTTCTGTAACCCTATTTACAAAGGAAAAAGAAATTGTGCAAATACAGAAGGTAAATTAATAACTCTGCGAGGTTCATGAATAGCAGCAGGTCCTATCTTGTGTTACTCATGGGGATAGATAGGAACAGCCAATCTCTGATCTTAAGTATACACAGATCTCTTCCGAGATCGCCGTATATTCCAGGAAGGATGGAGAAGTTAAAAATAATGAATTAAAGTTATGCTGATACTATGATTATGTCACAGTTACTTTATACCATAGTATTTCATGCACTATTATGACACAGCTAATATCATATTATCAGAAGACTATGTATGACATGGTTGGGCAGACAGTTTATTGAAACCTTTTGGGGGTGAAAGTTAATTAGAAATGCTATTTCTTAGAATGTCTGTGTAAACGTAGAGGAGGTATGGACTGCGCTGACCTGCTGAATGTAATGTTTCTGGGCTTTCAAGAGCTTGCGGTGGACTGGAAGGTGCTAAAATTTGCAAGAGCAAGGACATAAGTGGTGTGGGATATGTGTTAGGAGACAAGTTCATTGGGAGATCCCTGCTCTCAATATGTATAATCAAGCCGAGCCACCAACAAGTGGACAGCTGTCACCAGATTAATGGATGGTGCCCCGGGGTCTTGGGAGCATTTGTTTCCATTTCCAGGTGGAGATATTTACTTATTCTGACTCACCACAAGATCAGGTGCTTGCTCCACTTTGCAATAATTTGGTCTTTGGCAAAGCAAATATTCTGGCCTTAAAAGCCTTGGAAAAGTCCAGTTTAAACATACAATTTCTTGCCCATTCCCTGTGGTACTTAAGTATAAATAAGACATTTGGTGTGATGTGAACAAACTCTGAAAGGAGGACAATCTAAACCCCAACCGCCTCTTATTTAATTGGTAATATTTTTGAGGAAAAGTGTTTTATTCAAAAAAGAAAGGAATAATAAAATAACTTTAAGTTTATATTACATTTTGATTTTGAAAGGCTTAAAGTACTTCCTTAATATTTCTCAGATGTTTCTCCTTTTAATATTTATAGAATGGTCCTTTCTAGGACATATCATATACAGGATACCAATTTTCCCTTCTGCACAAACTCATGAAAAACTGCAATTTCACTAAAAAATTTCTATTGGTACCTCTAAAAATACCAGAGCTTATCTATAAAATGTGGAATTCGCCTATAATTGCTTTAAGAAGAAATTTAATGTTTTGACGCTGTTTTAGGTCAAATATGTACTATTAACTAAAATTCCATTCCAATTTGTCCATGGACCACTTTGGATTTAGACTTGAACATAGTCCTCCCAATATTGTTTGGGCCATGCAGACAACAGAGGAGTATAGAAAAAGAAAGTTCCAAAATCTAGAAATTCCCTTTGATATTATCACTTCTAAAGTAACTCTAAGACTTTCCCAAATACTGGGGGGACCTGTGCATGTCCCCTGTTCTAACCAAGACAATACTCATGCTCATGGAGGCAGCATGTGGTAGTGAAGCAAATGCCGGTGGTGGAAACACACAGAATTGGGGTAAAATTCAAGCCTTTACCAGCTGTGAAATCTTTGGCACGTGACAACCTTCCTACAACTCAGTTTCTTCATCAAGACAACAGCTTTGTTCATAGAGTTTTCCCATGGATTATATAGATGTGAGTTGATTGCATAGTGTCTGATACAACGTAGGTGTAAAAAAATCTGAATTCCGTCCCCATCTATTCATTCTGGGGTTTTTTTTTTGTCATTATTCCACATTATCTAGTAACTAACCATACTCAGAACCTAGAATAATTAGGTACCATTAAATGTTTTTTGAATGGAAAAATACATTATTGTCTGGATAGCATAGTGGTTAGATTTTGAAGCCAGACTGCCTGTTTTGGCAGTCTTAATTAGGCAATCCTAATGCCATTGGCTCAGCTGTGTGACTTTGGGCAACTTACCCAACTTCTCTAATCCTCGGTTTCTTAATTCATAAAATCAGAAGAATAACAATACCAACCCTACAAGGTTGCCATAAGGATTGAACCAGGTTGTACCTAACACATATCAAGAGTGACATGTCTGTTAACTACTCTTTGTCTTACAGACATATTTATTTTAAGTAGAATACAATTACCAGAGCTATTTTATTGCATAAAGCTGAGCTAAAGACAAAAAACAAATTATATTTTTTTGCCAGGAAAGTCCTTTAAAATACTTCCAAGGGTTAAGTCATGAACCCCAGATATGTAACATTAATAGCAGGACCGGAGATCAAATCTAGAATCCAAATAAGAATAACTAGGTATGTTTTTCCAGTTGCTCATCTGATGATCATTTATCAGCTTGTGGCAAGAGGAATATTGCTTAGAGTATTCGAGAATTTCAAACATGCCGTGTTTCACATAACTATGTCCCGTTTCAGTTGACGTGTAAAAAGGAGATCTTGCTTTATTTTCCACATTATGTCTATTGCTGACTCAGGGCACAAAGAAGAACAAATTGTGTAATTTGAGTTGAGATAAATCATTTTTGCAGTTGTTCTTTAAAAAAAGAAAAAAACTCTCACATAATGAGCCAAAACTTGCCTAGAGATCTGTGTGCTCTGCTTCCATTGACGTCACTTGGAAGTTGTGTGGGCAGAAATTGGCTGACTTCCTCCAGCATGTCTTTTGAAAACTGAACATATTGAAAAAAATGCACCCTTTTAATCTCAGACTACAGTAGGGATAGAAGCATCATAAGCAATTTTCCTGTTTACAGCTAAACAAACACCTATAGAGCTCTGAGAGCCACATTCACAGGATAAACCTTGTTAGTGTCCAGGAACGGGAACAGCATCCCCTCGATCCGAAAAAGGAATTGTAGGACGTTATAGCCAAAGTATCTTTAGAGACGATCTTGTTCAATTCCTCCATTTTTAAGAGATGGAAACTGAAACTCAGAGAAATTCAGAAATGTTCCCAAGGCTAGACAGGGTCCAAGACAGGATTAGAATTAAGCATTCTGCTTTCTATTTCCTGCAGAGTTCAGGACAATTTGAAGTGTAATAATCAATATTTCTCCACACTAATCTCTTCTTATACAAACCCTGAGCACCGAAGTTACTGTTTTTGAAAACTAGAGGTTTTGTCTACTGTAGAAGTTACTGATTATAGAAATACAATAAACTAAGCATGGTCTGTTGGAGTTGGCTAAGCATGGAGACAATTGGAGACTCATAAAAGCCTGCTGGGCATCGTTGCTGTGCTTCTGATGTGCTTCTGGTTATCAAAATGGAGCTTGAGCCTTCCACCTGGGCCTTCTCAGCTCCATGGACCCTACGGTGCATAGTTCAGGGAGGTGACCCCTTGGAGACAGGAAGAGGAGAGCAACCCCTACTCCACTTCAGTTCCTACTTCTTTCAGGTTTATTTTTTCAATAGTCATTCATCCATTCTTCGAAAATAATCAATTGTACATCTACTATGAGCCAGGCTGCAAACTTCCAGCTATTGAAAACATTTTCAAATTCAAATTTTAAGTAATCACTTAATAAAGATGGATAATTACTATTTCTCCCACCTAATAAAAGATCCCACATAAACCAGTCAATTTCTCCGAAATCATCCATTTCACATACAAAAGAGAATATATAGCTTTCTTTTTCTTCTGAGTATGGCTTATTACATATTATTTAACTAGGCTTGTAAATTTAAACCCACAGAAGCTCTGTATGAATGTAGAGTTTTCCCATTTCTGCTTTGCTTTATTTTGCTTCTTCCTAAAGAGCAGCATTCTTCATTGGCAGTGGGTGATCTCATCTATGCTGTATGGCTTGAATACACTAGCCATTGTTGCCACTTTAGTTCCTTTGATAAATGTCTGTGATGGTCAGATTCCTAGCAGTCCTATAAGTGAGTCCAAGATCTTATTTTTCCCACTGTAGCCATTGGTGCTGCATGGGCTATGGTATACAAAAATCACTGGGAAAAGGGTTGGTAAGACTTTTAGAAGGGCCAAGGGCATTCAGATTCATGGTGGCAAAGAATCAGATATTGAGAATAAAAGATTTGCCATATATACTCTAGTTGAATGCTGCCTAGACACTTAAAATGGAGTTAGGAGAATATGTCACCATCATCAACACTGAAATAACTAACTGTGAGAAGGTCCAAAGGCAATCAGATATGTTAGTAATTGGAAATGTTCAGTATGAGAAGCTAATCTATTTATGAGGGTTTTGAAAAAAAATTACAGAATAAGGAAATCATCCTGAAGATATACAGGAAAAGATAATGTAACTACTAAAAGAAAATATTTAAGAATTCAACTCCTGAAACAGGCAGCAAGTAGATATGCCTTCCACGAAACAGGAGCAGAAAGACATAGGGAGACAGAAAAGGCAAAAAAAAAAAAAAAAAAAAAAAAAGTCAGGATGAAAACCAAAGATGACAAGCTGAATTAAAGATAACTGGGTGAAATAGGGTAGAACTGAAAGGAAACTGTAAGTACATTAGAAATACCTGAGTTCCCATTGGAAAGAAGATCAGAATTAATACCATACAAAATTGAATCAGAGAAAAATCATAGGATACTCTAAGAATGTAGACAAAAAAAAAAAGAAGGAAAATATGGTAGATATGGAGGACAATATACAAAAATTCCAACCCAAAGTTTACTGATATTCCTAAGGAAGAAAGAGAAGGAAGCAATGATCAAGATATAACTAAAGAAATATTTTGGTGCTAGAAAGATTCATATACTCAGATTGAACATGCTCACTATGACCTAAGAAATTAAATTTAAAAAATAAGTGTTCACACTAACAAACTACATAGCCAAGGTTCTCCCTTATTAAAAGATAAAGTAATTAAAAAAAGAGTAATAGGTGACCTGGGGGAAAAGTTAGCTACAAAGGAATAATCTTAGAATAACTGTAGACGGCTTGTTGACAACATTCAATTTTCAAATCTAGGAAAACAGCTAGAATTGGAGGTTTAAAATGTTATTAAAAATAGAACATTAGGGGCGCCTGGGTGGCTCAGTAGGTTAAAGCCTCTGCCTTCGGCTCACGTCATGATCTCAGGGTCCCGCCCCGCCGGATCTGGGTTCCAGCCCCGCATTGGGCTCTCTGCTTAGCGGGAGCCTGCTTCCTCTCTCTCTCTGCCTGCCTCTCTGCCTACTTGTGATCTCTCTCTCTGTCAAATAAATAAATAAAGTCTTTAAAAAAAAAATAGAACATTAAATTCCAGAAGTCAAGTAAAGAAATAACTAAAGTTCTGAGATTAAAAATGATGTAAACAAAAAATCATAGACCCAAATAGTTGTCATCTACAGACATATGTGAAAATGACAGAAAAAATTTGTCATATGTATAAGGGTCTATAATGAATATTTCTCCAAAGATTTGAAAAAGGTCATTTAAAATGAAAGAGGGAGGAAATAAAGGACAAATTAAAAATCAAAAAGTGAATAGTTATATTCTTGCTCTTATTTCATAACTATGAATTTTTATTCATAGTATAGAAAGAGCTCTTATTGGATCAGTACAGAAAATACAAATATCCCAATGGAAAATGAGAAAGGAATATAAACAAGCAATATGGACAAAGAGATATACATTTTTAATAAGCCATTTTAGAGTGTTTACTCAAATGAGTAATCAAAGAAAAATTAATAAAAACAAAAATATTAAATATCAGCTTTCACTTAATCAGTTAGAAGATTTAATTTATATATGTATGTGTGTATGTTTTATTTATACATGTATGTGTGTACATATGCACGTATATATATATATATAAATATGTACACACACACATGCAAAATGTCATTCTGCAAAGGGTACAAATAATCGGCATTCTTATTTTCTACTGGTGAGACATAAACTACAGAATTCTCCTGAAGCATGATTTAACAGTATGTATCAAAAATCTGAAAAATGTTTAAAACATTTGTCACTAGAGTTTTACTTCTAGGATTTTTTACCCAGGAAATAATAATAATTTGCTCCCAAGTGTATCTGTAACAATATTAATCCTTGGGTACTTTATAATAGAAAGAATCTAAGTGTCCAATGACAGGAGATTAATTAAATAAATTTTGTACACAAATTTCTGGCCATGCTATGAATTTTGAAGCAATTTTTAGTCAAAATATATGGCTAAGTTTTATTTTTTTTAAAGAAAGTGTGATTTTAATTTTATGAAAAAGCTATTTTTCTCATCAAAATGGCTAAAATTTACCTGTTTTTATAGATAGTAGAATTACTAGAGTTATTAATTGCATGCTATGTGCTGAGTATGCTACGTGTTCTACAATAATTTCTATGCATTCCACCGTAATATACATTGCATTTTTTAAGATCAGGAAAATAACATTTTAAATAAAATATCACTAGGGGGATGATTATTGATCACCACTATCTTATTTTTTTTTAAGATTTTATTTATTTGATACAGAGAGAGAGATGACAAGTAGGCAGAGAGGCAGGCAGAGAGAGAGAGAGGAAGAAGCAGGCTCCCTGCTGAGCAGAGAGCCCGATGCGGGGCTCGATCTAAGGACCCTGAGATCATGACCTGAGCCGAAGGTAGAGGCTTTAACCTACTGAGCCACCCAGGCGCCCCACCACTATCTTATATTTTTATAATTTCATGTTTTCCAAAATTTTCACTTTATAAGCAGAAAAATTAAGTTTGTGGTTTTTTCCCGAAGAGTTCAGTTAGGGGGACCAAATTTATGCTTATTAATTCATCAAATAATTATTGAAGTATGTTATAAATTTCTTCTGGAGTTTATATGATATATATTGGCAGTCAATGAAATCTGCAATCTGCAACCAGTTTGAGTTGCCCATCTAATACATATTTCTTTTTTTCTTCCTTACAAATAGAATGTCAGTTTTGATCTAAGTAGCTATGTGTCCTGCCACAGCAGGATATATGTTTTAAAACTTTCTTCCGGCTATAAGTGACCATTTGACATGCTCTGATCAATAAAACTTAAGAAGGAGTCTGTAAAGGCTTTTGTTTTTCCTGATATAAGCAGTAGACATGGTTTGTTGTCACCCTCCTTTCCTTATGCCTTAAACCTGGATGTGATGTCTGGAACAGCAGCAACAATCTTGCAACAACCATAATAGATGAGAAACCTGAGGAAAAGACAGGCTTGCAGAGATGGGGACCATGACATAATCCAGCTATTGAATCAAAGGTGGCTGCCACTTCAGACCTCCTCAAGAAGAATAACCCTATAGGTAAGCCAGGTTTTCTATTATTTGTGGCCAAATAATACTGATAATCCGTGGTACTAAACACTTTCTGATTTTTAGTTGTCAGGAAGCATTGCTAGATTAAGTGGCCAAATTGAAGTAAAACGTTCAAGTGTCAATTTTCTCTTCCCTTTGTGTTGTCTCAGTTCAACATTCATTCCTAATTGCCTGGCTTTATACTGCTTAATTTCATTAGAATCTTAAATTCTTTAACAAGTTGGCAAAATTCATATACAAGATATATATGTACTTTTCTCTGTTGCCATCTGTCCTCACTGTCTTTCGCTTTTGTGTATTTCACCTTCGTGGGTGTATTCAACACTGATGTGAACAGGGTCATTCATTCAGTCGCCTTCAGCAGGCCACGGGCTCTGAAGGAGAACACTAATAAAAATAGAAGACACTGCCCCTCATCTTACAAAACATGAAATCAAGTTGAGAAGATTAAAATATACACTTTTGTTCTCTGTCTCTGTCTCTGTCTCACACACACACATGCACACACACACACACACACACACACACACACACAAACACCCCAATGGGAAAGCAATTCTAAAGTTTCAAAATGGGTCTCATTCAACAAGCATTCTCAGAGTTCCTGCTTGTGCCAAGCACTGCCCTGGGTTTTCTCGGTGTGAAGGTAAAAAATATGTGTTTGTTATCTCATGAGGCTTACTGCATTGGTGAAACATACCCGCAAATGATCACTGTGACAGCACGCTATTGCAAGTGTTCCAACGGGGACGGGCGTAGGCTGCTGTGTGTTTGAGGGAGGTACCTGGGAGTCCTTCTTGAGGGAACCCACATCTAGAAAGATGAGGGGTGCTAAGCTAGATCGGAGAGCAATATTTTAAGCAGAGGAAAGAGCACGATACACACTGAGGAGGAAGGAAGGGGTGGATACAAGTATTTAACTATTGCTGTAGCATTAAGTGGAATGAAAGGAGGGTCAGAGAAGGAGCTGGAATGCAGACAGCAGCAGGATCGTGGAGGGTTTTGGGAAGCAAGCTGAGGAACTGCTGAATGGTATGAGCTCTAGAGCAATGAGCATTGATTTTGGAGCCAGGCTTATTTTGGTTTGATTCTCAGGTGTATCACATTTTTGCACTCCTGAGTAAACTCTTTTATCTCTTCATGTCTATTTTCTCTCATCCGTCAAATGAGAATAACTATATACACCTTATAGGAGCACCAATTACAGTAGATACATTCAAGGACTACAGTAGATATACGTAAAGCATCTAACACATTACCAGGTTAAAGGAGATAGCAAAAAGGTCACAATGATCATAACCGAAGGTTCCAAAGCAGAAAATTGACTTGGTCAGATAGGAACAGGTGCATAATAAGAGCTTAGGGCTGTAGATGTCGCAAGGCCAAAAAAGTGCTTGGAAGTTGGTTGGGCCAATCTTTCAGAGCAGTGGCTTGGTGTCGTTATCTTGAGCCCCAAGGGCAGCTTTTCTGGCAATGACCCAAGGCATTGGGTCCACGTATTCAGGTATGAACACGTTCATCTGAAGCAAGGCTCACACATGGTTATTAGCTCTACCTCCAGCTCTAAATCACCCCTTCACTCCTGTTCTTCACCTGTGAATTCATCAATGCAAGGAGACTGAACTGTCCTTTCCCCGCTTTCTCATATATCCATCACTTGGCACATTCTAGGCCTACCCCCCAAATTTGTTCAACAGTTAAACTTCTTGTAAGTGGCACTAACTTTTGTAGCTAGATATCAGATAAAGAGGAAGACGTGTGGGAAAGGGTGAGACATTCTCAAGATATCTATTTCACAGGAAATGAGAAGATTGGTACAACAGAAGGAAAGGGACCCTCGGGACAGATTCAGTAGACCCTGGGATGAGACATGGAAGATGATGGAGCAAGTACTAGTTGAAGGAGACATGAAATGCAAGGCTTTGTCTTTTCTGCCAAAATCCCCTTCGTATTCTTTTTGTTTTCTACTTTTTATCCCTTGTCCCTCCCCACCCCAGGAACACTAACACTAATGACTTAGCAAGCCCTGTCAGTATGCAACAGAAGCTTTTATTTACAAGTAGAAAGTTCTAATGCTTTCAGTGTTTTCATGAGGCCTTATTTCCATTCCAGGCTACGATGAATGTACTTTTTAGCCAATATTCCCAAAGTGTTCTTGCTCATAACAGCCCTGGAAGAGTCTCAACCACAGTTAACTCTGATCTTTGTTAAAACTCTTACAGGCAGACCAGCACTGAACTTGAGGTCCATTGGATAAAGGACTTCTTTCTGAGTCAAGAATGGACATAACAAGTGTAACTGAATTACCCATGGGCCCAGCAACATGGGCAGTGATAAGAGAGAGGTATTGGGATACCCCCCTGATGCAGGTTATCATGGCACTTCACGTTTGGCAGCAACTTTATCTGGTGGCTTAGAAGCAAACTGGTTTCCCAGGGCTTGAGTAAACAGCATCGATTTTGGACATAAAGCCCTTAGCTTTTACTGCTTGTTACATTATTAATGGAATTCTACTCATTTGTTGGTTTCTTTCTGAATGATATAAAGTTCTTTATTGCATGTGTGCTTTTGGATACTGAGGCACAACCTTTATATTATTATCAATTCAGAGCCTAAATCTCAAAATTAAGATTTATTTATTTCTTTTATTTTTATTCCATCACGACTGCCTTCATTGAACAAAGAGGATTTGTCTGCTTTACCTGATTTGACATACATACACACACACACACACACATATATACATATACATACACATATATATACACATACATATGTATGTATGTATGTATATATATACATTAAGAATTCATTCATGGGTTTTTATTGTAGTCCCATCTTTTTTTTTTTAAAGATTTTATTTATTTATTTGAGAGAGAGAGAGAGAATGAGAGAGAGGAAGAGGTCAGATGGAGAAGCAGACTCCCCGCTGAAGAGGGAGCCCGATGCGGGACTTGATCCAGGGACTCCAGGATCACGACCTGAGCCAAAGGCAGTCGCCTAACAACTGAGCCACCCAGGTGCCCTGTTGTAGTCCCATCTTAAATAGAAAGGCATTAAGTCAAATTATCCAATATTTAAAATTGAACTACAGTTCTTTTTCTGAGAAAATTTTCTTTAAAAGAAAAAACCTCTAAAATTACAATTAAAAAAATAAATAAAATTACAATTTTTAGTTTTGCAAGCTAGATTGAAATTTTACTCACAAAATAGGAATTATGATTGAATCTGCCTGGATAAATATGTTCTCATATTTAACACGACTCATCTTATATTGACATGTCTAAATGTTTCGTTTTCAATTTAAATGACATGTTCAAGATGTATTGTATGTTTCAGCATAGCCGAGTGGGAAGTTGAGTGCCTGCCACACAACTCCTTTAGACAGGTTAGTTGTGCAGAGCTCACTGGAATTGTGCAATTTTGGTAAGCTGCATTTTGGGTGGGAATATGGAAGGCTTTTGTCCTTGGGATGTCCTCTCTCCTTTTTTTTTTTTTTTATTTTTATTTATTTATTAGAGAGCGAGAGACTGAGAATGAGAGGGGAGAAGGTCAGAGGGAGAAGCAGACTTCCTGCAGAGCCGGGAGTCCGATATGGGACTCGATCCCGGGACTCCGGGATCATGACCTGAGCCGAAGGCAGTTGCTTAACCAACTGAGCCAACCAGGCGCCCTCCTTTCTCCTTTTGTTTCCATTTGCCTCAGATTTCTCTCCTGGAACAGACTTTCTTGTTTCCTTGGAGTCTTTACCTCAAGATCTTTTAAGGAAAATGTGAATAGGGTATAATTCTTGTTATTATGGCTTTGCCGAAAACTCAAAGTGTTTGATTTTCCAACCATTTGGAATTCTCTATATTTAAACTCATTTGAAGCCAAAAGTTAAGGTATTTTTTTACCTGGATATATATAACACACACATACATATATATGTATGTGTATATGTGTGTGTGTGTGTGTGTGTATTCTATTCACTCCTAGTTCATACTATTTTAAATAACAGCATAAATTAATGGTGTAGATTAAAAGAAAAATACTTGAAATAGAATTGTATGATAAACTGGTAACTACCTTAAAATATTTAACAATAAACATCCAAAACTCTATCTGGTATAGAAATCATGCACACAGGTGTGGTCAATATTTTGACTTAAACATTTAAAAATACCAAAATAATTTGAGAATAAAACTACGTGATCAGTTTTGTTACTAGTATTTTAATAGTTTTTATATTTGGCAGCATCTTTTTTTTTAAAAGATTTATTTATTTGAGAGACAGAGATAGTATGACTGGGGAGGGGGGCAGAGGGAGAGAATCTCTAAGCACAGGGCTCAATCCCACAGCCCAGGAGATCGTGCCCTGTGCGGAAATTAAGAATCAGATGTTCAACCGACTGAGCCACCCAGGCACCCCCATGACTGGCATCATCTTAATGGCTCCTTCAGTTGATTTTTGGAAGTAGGTGGGATATTAATTATACATGAATATATAAATGGATCAGGTTTTTAACTAGAATAAATGACTTTAGTGACAGCTTAAAAGATCCACTATAAATCATCTTGTAACATCTATTTTTAAAAGACTTCAACATTTGAAGTTAAATGCTCTCTTTTTACTTCAGTGACAATGGTACGATTATTCTTGGGATTATGAAGATATTGCCATTATTAATTTCTGGATAACAGATGATCAATGCAAAGAGTCTACAATGGTGTGCTTGCTATGTGCTTCTCATGGCAGGAGACACAGGATGAGTAAGAATGAGTCCCATCCCTAACAGGTGTTTACAAGTTGGTAAAGTGTCTAAAAGAAGACAGAGCAAGGTAACTGCATAAGTGAGCTACAAAATCCATACATATGGGTTCAAAGAGAGGCAAGATAACAGATAGAGGGGGAAGAGGCAAGACTTTATAAAACATACGTTAAATAGTGAAGATGGAAACAAAGCACATATTTCACCTATATATTTTCAGTTTGGTCTATTGCACATATACCGTACCTAGAATATGAGCATCTTTAATGAAGATACTGAGAAATATTTAGCTTGTTCATATGAAGGTGACTAGCTGAACATTTCTTTTGTGTTTCTTTTTTTTTTTTTAACAGAGAGAAAGAGGGTGAGTGTGGGGGATTGGCAGATGGAGAGGGACAGAGAGAATCTGAAACAGGCTCCACACCCAGCATGAAGCCTGATGGGGGCTCAATCTCATGACCCTGGGATCGAAATCAAGAGTCCGACACTTAACTGACTGAGTCATTCAGGCACCCCTAGCTGAATATTTCAAATCATATCTTCTATATATAAATTTCGATGATGGCCTTTAATAACAATCCACATTTGATGCCAGTCGATTTTATCATTCCTGGTTATTTTCATATATCAGTGAATTGAATAACATGGAAGAAGTGGGCTATTATAATATATTCCCTTATGTGACATTATTCCTGTACTGATTGCAGTAATTAATCAATAACCGCTTTTCTTTCTTTTCATGTTCATCACTAGAACATGTAAGTATCTCCTCAAAATAAAATTAGGATGATAAGACCCTAGAAATCAATGGTTCAAATACCCTCTTAATACATCAGTTATAAAATTAAAGTGTTACGCTAGTCCTACGAGGTAAGATCCATTAATAAAGCCATTTGGGAAGATACTTGAAGTAGTAGTATCAACTATATTTGCTTGTTTTGTTTCTTCAGATTAGTTATTTGATTCCCAATTTTCTGAAAGCAAGTACAATTGAGCTGTTCTCACTAAATCTGGTATAAATCAAAGATGTATTTTAGAGAGCCCAAAAAGAGAACATGAATGAATATAAAGAATTGAGACTGATTTCTACAATTACCACCCAGAAGCCCCTTAAAATAACTTCTGTTTAACCTTCAGAACTCAATGTGTTCATTCAACAAACATTTGAGAACCCACTATGACAATAATAACAGAAAAGAGAAAACGCAATTCGAGTCCATACATATAGAAGGAAAGTCCTAATATTCCTTTTTTAAATTGAAATATGATTGATATACAACATATTTTTAGGTGTACAACATAGTGATGATGTAGCGATTACATAGTATACATTGTAAAATGATCACTACGATAATTCAGTTGCTATCTGTCTTCATACAAAGATATAATTTTTTTCTTGTATGACAACTTTTGAGATTGACTTTCTTAGCAACTTTTAAATGTGTAATATGATATTCTTGGTGATAGTCACTATGACTCATGATTTATTTATTTTATAACTGGTAGTTTGTACCTTTTGATCCATCCACTTCACCCATTTCATCCATCCTCTCCCCCCAACTCCCCTCTGGCAACCACCAGTCTGTTCTCTGTATCTGTGAGTTTTGTTCTATTTGTTTTGTATTTCGGTTTTTAGATTTTACATATAAGTGAAATCATACAAGTATTTGTCTTTCTCTGTCTGACTTATTTCACCTCGCATACCATGCAACTATCCATGTTGTTGCAAATGGCAGATTTCATTCTTTTTTATGGCTGAGTAGTATTCATATATGTAGTGTATTCTTTGTCCATTCATCTACCAATGAGCACTTAGGTTGTTTCCATATCTTGGCTATTGTAAATAATGCTGCAGTGAACATAGGGGTGTATATATTTTTTTGAATTAGTGTTTTCATTTTCTTTGGATGAATACCCAGAAGTGGAATTGCTGGATCATATGATGCTCTATTTCTCATTTTTTGAGGAACCCCCATGCTGTTTCCCATAGTGGCTGCACCAATTAACATTCCCATCAACAGTGCACAAGGATTTCCTTTTCTCCACATCCTTGTCAAGACTTGTTTTTTCTTGTCCCTTCCAGCTGTGAGGTGATAGCTCATTGTGATTTTGATATGCATTTCCCTGGTTACTAGTGCTGTTGAGCATCTTTTCATGTGCTTGTTGGCTATCTGTATGTCCTCTGCCATATTTAATTGGATTGCTTTTTTTGTTATTGAGCTATATGAGCTATATAACCCTTTATTGGATAGATGAGTCACAAATACTTTCTCCATTCAGTAGGTTGCTTTTGCATTTTGTTTATATTTCCCTTCACTGTGCAGAAGCTTTTTAGTTTGATGTAGTCTTATTTACTTTTTTTTTTGTTGCTGCTGCCATTGTCTTTGGAGTCAAATTCAAAATAAATCACCCAAAGCAATATTAAAGGAAATACTGCCTGTTTTCTTCTAGGAGTTATGGTTTCTGGTTTTACTTTCAAATCTAGTATTCGCTTTTAAAATTCAATTTCTTGAGTATCAATGATAGATCATTATTCTTATAGCTGGGGATATAGGGAGGAGCAGGAGGAATTACAATACTAAAGACAACTAGCACACACATTCTTTCTTCCTGGAGTTTACTGTCTAGCTGTGCTAAGCACAGCAAAAGACACAAGGTAAATATGGCAGGTTCCTTTCAAAAGAGTTTGAAGTCTAGTGGAGAAGGTGGCAGATATATAACTACAAAGTAGAAAATGCTTTCTTTTCTTAACTAGGGTTATCATAAAAATCACTCAGGGGGAATTTTTAAAAAATCATATGCCTGAGTTTCACTCCAGACCCAAATGAATGAAAATGACTGGCATTAGAAACCTGGCATGAAACACTTTCTCCAGATGATTCTAGCATGGACCTCTGGTTAAGAACTAAGTCTAGAAGTCCTTTGAATTCCTTGCTTCAGTTTCACTATGAGTTCACTGTAATGCATTTGTAACTTTTAACAATGTTCTGAAGGTTGCCTTGCTTTTTTCAGCATTACTAATGAGACATGTGGATGGAGTTCTTTTTTTTTTTTTTTTGTGGATGGAGTTCTTAACCTATGGTAAGAAAAGATCAAATTAACTGGCCAGTTCAAAGTCTGGCATATACTTTCCTTTTTGGGTCCTAACGAGCTATGACTTTATGTGCGCTCATTTCCATAAGGATTTTTATTTTAACAAGTGTCACTCAGATTCTTTTCACATTTATCATTTTTTCTTATTCTTGGGGTCTCATCTTGAAAATATAAGTATTAATTCTGTTTTGAAATCCAGTTTTCCTAACAGCACAATATTATAGTTAAGATACTGTCAGAAAGAGTAGGAATGTCTCTGCTCTTTGGCTTAGGCTGGGAGAAAATATATTACACCTGTAAATGCAGCATCACCTGTGAATGTGACATGGTAAAGTCAAAGTGCGTGGTACTCCATGAAGATGTGCAACCAAAGCCCATTGATGGCAGAAAGCTTCTGAATCCTGCAAGCAGGTCAAACAAGGGCTTTGTTGGCATGTCGCTTTCAGTTGCATGAAAGGAAACTATGCCCTTCTGTTGTATTACTGGCTTAAAAATAATACATGAATAAACACTTCAACTTTCAGTAGTTTCTTGGAGAATGGGTTGCTCATGAGTAGAGAACCATTAGTAGAGCAGGGACACCCAAAATATCACAGCACTTAGGTGACCAGGGACATCTTCACATTAGCAATTTCTGCATTTTCCTCCAAGGACTTTGAAAAATGTCTATTTGCTTTCTTGGACTTAATGCAACTTGCCTCACACCAACAACAACAACAAAAAAGGTGAAGCTGTAGTTGCTTCCTCTTTTGATCCTTCTCCACAGTCTTCTACTCATATTTGTTGATCTATAATGACCTCAGGGAAGATGTTGCTGATTCTTTGGAGAGTTATCGTGCATACTTAAAAATGCCAAGGTATGCTGATGGCCATTCTGGGTTACTCGTGGAACTAAGCTACGTCTTTGAGGCTCTGTACATTTTCTTCCTTCTCTCTTATCTCTAGTAGGACAAATCTGCTGAACACAAATCATTTACTTTCACCAGAGTGAAACAAATCGATAGCAGTGCTCTCATCTGCTACTTTGGCCTGTCTGACTGCACAGAATACCCACAGCTCCAAATACCACAGGGAATGCCTAAAATCTGCCCAGTGAATTTACTATGTTAATAAACCAGAGACTAAAGAACAGTTTGGACTTGTCTGCCACCTTCCAAAGTGGTTTCTTTAGAAATCTCCGATAACAGAACTTCTTTGAAAATGTCATTGTTTTATCAGAGCAAGTTTGTTAATTATTGTGAATCATGGATACTACAACGTAAAAAAGAATATAACTGGTCCTCAGCTCACGTCCCAGCCTTATTCACACGCTGAGGCTGGTGTGAAAAAGCAGCAAGATCTTCCAGCTGGAGCAAGCTGGACAGCGTGGGCTCAGAGCCAGGGTCCTCTCGGGTCAAACTGGCAGTGGTTCAGCAAGAGCCTGATTTGGTTCAGATCTATACTCTAACATAGGCCTGGGGCTTCTATTGGAAGATCATATTATCCAAACCTCAGGACTCCTTTAGAATGAACCATTTGCCTGAAGAGAACTTTAAGACATTCCTGAGAATCTACAAATTGGCGTGACCCGTGGAGACCAAACTGCTCAGTGAAGAGATTCATATTCTCAGGCAAACTCCAGAAAAGAAATTCTCCTCCATACTGAAGTTAGGTTCAAAAAACAAGTAGAATAGATTGATACCATAGTAAAGGGATATTACTAATAAATAGTAAAAATTAGAGAGGAGGAAGAAAAGCTTCTGGGGCCTGCTTCATTGTGGGTTAGTCAAGAAGGAGTACGATTTCATTTTTTTGAAGCTTTACTGAGGTATAATTTATATGCCATAAAATCCACTCACTGTAAGTCTAAAGTTCTATGACAGTTTATCCAGTTAGGTAAACATCTCCATAATCCACTTTTAGAATATTTCCATCATCCTCTAAATTTCCTGTTGTTCAGTTTGCAGTGAGGCCCCATTCTGACTCCCAGCCTCAGCAGGTACTCATTTGCTCTCTGTCTCTGTAAACTGATCTTTAAAAAGACATTTCACATAAGTGGCATCAGGCAATATATGATCTCCTGAATGGTTTATTTCATTTAGCATAATGTTTTGGAGCTTTATCCAAATGATGAATAGCAATCTATTGAGTGGATTGACCACATTTTGTTTATCCATTCACCAGCTAAGAAGTACTTAAAATTTTTTCCAGTTATTGGCTATTGTGAATAAAGCTCTATATCTTCGTTGACATTTTGTATTGTCAGATTTTTGGAATATAGCCATATCTAGTGGGCATGCAATGGTTTCTCATTGTGATTCTAATTTTCAGCTCTCTAATAACTAATGATAATGAGCATCTTTTCTCATGTTTATTAGTTATATGTAAATCCTGTGTATTGGAGAGAGAATTTACTGACCTCTTCACGTCACTTTAGCTGGAAGTCCCACCCATCTCCTCCATCTTAAATGTTCTCTTATTTTGTCTTCTGGGGCGCTATGCATTTAAGCTTCTCATCCTCTCTCTGACCGTTCATTATCATTCTTCTTTGTTGGCACCTCTTCCTCTACTTGACTATTGATAGTTGGTGTTTCTCAGGGTTTCATTTTTAGACTCCCTTCACTTCTCATTTTATTGTTTTCTCATTCATGATATTTTACTTCTAATGTCAGAGTCATAATGTTAATTTCCAAATACATATCTGTAACCTCTCTGCTCTTCAGAGTTATAATCAGTATTCTGACTGCTTTCATGAAAACTTCACTTGGATAGCTCAGAGATATCCTAAATTCTGAAACATTCCTAGGATGGAAGAACAATCTTCCCTATAAGTACTTCCTTTCCTTCCTTCCTTCCTTCCTTCCTTCCTTCCTTCCTTCCTTCCTTCCTTCCTTCCTTCCTCCCTCCCTCCCTTCCTTCCTTCCCTCCCTTCCCTCCCTCCCTCCCTTCCTTCCTTCCTTCCTCCCTTCTTCCCTTCCTCCCTCCCTTCCTTCCATTCTACCTCTTTCCCCCATCCCCCTCTCCCTTTCTCTATTCCTCCTCCTCCTCCTCCTCCTCCTCCTTCTCCTCCAGTATTCTCCATCAAAGAATGATACGATATGCTCAGCTGCTCCAGTCATAAACCTGGGAGTCATACTAGATACCTTTTCTTTGTCATATTCCACATTCAAACATTCATCAATCTCTGCTAACTCTACCATCAAAGTATGCATCAAATCTGGCGATTATTTTTCATCTACTTTTCCCCTCACCTTAGTACAGCCATCATTTTTGGGGCAGGGTGTAAGAATCTCCTTATAAATTTTTTTCCACATACTAGTCAGAGAAATATCTTTATAATAAAAATCTGATCATGTTGCCTCCTTTAACACCCCCCCCACCACACACACACTCTCCCTCTGAAAATCTGCTCATTGCTTCCCATTTTCTTTCTTTTTCTTTCTTTCTTTCTTTCTTTCTTTCTTTCTTTCTTTCTTTCTTTTATTTATTTGACAGAGAGAGAGATCACAAGTAGGCAGAGAGGCAGGCAGAGAGAGAAAGGGGGAAGCAGGCTCCCCACTGAGCAGAGAGCCCAATGCAGGGCTCGATCCCAGGACCCTGAGATCATGACCTGAGTCGAAGGCAGAGGCTTTAACCCACTGAGCCACCCAGGTGCCCATTGCTTCCCATTTCTTTTAGATAAAAATCTGAACAACATAACATAACCTGGAAGGCCATTACTCAAGCCTTATCTAGAGCCACTTTAGAGTCTTCTACCTCCTGTGTTTTGAAGTCCAGCCTTAATGGCCTTGTCTTCCTTTTCTTAATTTGGATATATGTAGTTTCCCTTGTCAGCAAAACCTCTCCCCGACCTGCTTCAGTTGATCAACTTCTACACAGTGTTTACATTTATTTAAATATCTCTTCAGATGTTTGGATTTAGCTAGTATTCAGCCCTATGCTTAAGCACGCCAATCATAATACTTCCCTTTAAAGCACTTACCCCAGTTGTAAACAAATAATTATTTGCATGATTATTGATACAATACTTACTCCTCAGATTCTCAACTCCTTGAAAACAAGAATTTTGTTTTTTTCATCATTGTATCTCCTGAGCCTAGGAGAAGAGCTAGCTCAAAATAGATGCTCTTGAATATTGTTTGTTTAAGTGGAGTAGTAAGTGAGTTAATGCGTTGAAGTTCTCCTCCAGAATACCAAGACCATTCCCAGACATATTTTCTCTAACTAAGAGTGTTGAATAACTGGAAAAATCATCTGGATTGAATATTTTTAAAAATTTACTTCCGACTTCCAGAAACCTCACAACTTTAGATATAGTTATAGTACTTGTGTTTGTTTTCCTTAAGTGTATGTTCTTTGGGGTAGAACCTGTTAATCACATTTATCTTCTGGGCATTCAGAATTACCAAGTTGGAAGAAATTCACAAACACTGAAAAACAAAGCTACCCGTACTTTACTGTTGATATTAGTTTTACTTCTTTGATCTATGTTTCCAGATAACCCAAGATAGTGACATTTCTTTTATACCTTTAATAACCATAAATGAGATAACAAACTATTCTAAAAATATATGTCTTTAGAATAGTACAGAACAGTATATATATATACACACACACACATATATATGTGTATATATATGTATATAGTATAGTGTATATATACTATACATAAATATATTTTGTATAGAGTGTGTATATATATACTATACTATATACATATATATATATACCATATATATGTATGAATATATTTTCTCCTAGTTTTCCCAGGGCTCAGAGATGTCAGATAATTTATCACGTCACAAAGATAATTACCCTGAGGTATAGCTGTAAACCATTGGAAGTAGCAGAGCATAATGGTTACGTGCCTAGACTTTGCAACTGGACAGATTTGATTCAAGTTTTGTTTGTCATTTATTAATTGTGTGGCCTTGGGCATATTACTTAGTCCTACTAAGCTTCAGTATTTTTAATGTTTATCATGAGACTCATTGGGATCATAGGTTATTACAAAGTTACATGAGATAACAGGTAAAAGTACTCAGTGCAGTCGCTGATATATGGTAAGAATTCAATACAATAGCATTAGCGATGGAGAGAATTAACAGATGACATTTCCAAAGAAGAAATGATGTAAGCAAACACAAAGATATATTCAGGGAAATCATCAACATAGTGCAGTAAAGAATTGGAGAGTAGTGGGAGATGAATAGTCATAAGGTAGGATGTGACCAGATTATGGAGGAATCTAAACATAAGGCAAAAAGTTTGAATTTGGTGCTAAAAACAATGAGAATCTATGAGAAATAAACATGTGAGATTTTTTAGTTTATAGGATTAGACTTGGCTACAAGAAACTGCAATAAGTTATACGTATTTGGACCAACTAACTAAACTTTTCCAAATGTGGATAATTGCGAGGCTATAGATCAGCATAACCAATTAAGCCTTTTCAAGAAAAGAAAGCCCTTAATTAAAATAGCCTTTGTAAATACTGGTTAATTACTAAATATAAGCTTTTGCTTAACAGTTTTGAAAGCAGAATGTAGTAAGACCGTTTAAATAAACACCAATACCTAAGTGTATATTTAGTATCTTTCCTTTGTCAATACTGTATTGTCATCATAACTTAATCTAACTGGCATATTCTCTTTCCTAATCAAGGCAGATCCTTTCATTGTCTCTTACTTTGTCTAGTGGGATCACAGTTTAGGGAAGAATTCTTTTTTCTTAGGTCTTTGCATTTAATTTGCGAAGAAATTATAATATACCCCAAAGCAAGATTTAACATTGTATCTCTATGCCCTAGCATGAAGCTTTGCCCAATATAAATGCTCAGCAAATACTTGCAAATACTTGTGGAGAGAAAGAAAGTATGAAGGAAAGAAAAAAAAGGAAGGAAATATCTTTTAAAAATATTATTACTGTTCCATAGAGGTCCATTTGACAAAGGTTGCCTCTCCAAAGGGATGTCCCTTATTTTCCTCAATATTTAAAAACATTTAAAGAGAACTGTTTATAAATGGAGAAAAGACTGGCTTTCTGACAGCTGATGTAGGAAAAGTGATTATTTCAAAAACTTAAGTATATAATTGACTGATAATGGGGAGACAAAAGCCTAGAAAACCACTGAAAAGATGTTTATGATTATACAGCTTCACTGTCTAAGCCAAGGTGGTGGCAGTTAAAGGGAAAAAAACAGATTCTCAAGGGATCATAAGAAAATGCTCTATTGGACACTATGAGTAATGTGACTGTAAGGATGGAGGGAAGTAAGAGATTGGGAGAAGTCAAATATAACTAAAACCAGTCTCTAAAATAGAGAGGAATGGAAATATGGTGACAGTCTAGAGACTCAAGAGGAGAGTTGGATCTGGAGCTTCAGAAGAATCCAGAATGAGATTCCATACATGTTAAAGAGCCAACATGAAAACATCCCTGGCTTTTACATAAGTTCATGTGGGCTCTGCCACTAACTAGCTGTGACATCATAGGGGACACCCTTAATTAACTGGGTGTAAGCTCATCGTAGAATGCTACTTGGGTTAACTGCTGCCTTCTAATTCAGAATTTCTATAATTTTACTAATTTGACTCTTGGGCAGACAGACAAGAGGCAGAAAGTGAAAGACAAAGAATGGATTTGAGTTCAGGAATCATGACAAGAGCAGCAGCAGAAGACAATGAAAAAGATATGTATGACTTAGGATCCTAGTGTTCAGTTAAGTGTCTGTTGACTAATCAATAAGATTAGAAATATAGAGTGTTCCCAAGAATAAAGGAAGAGAGGGTTCCAGAAAAAAAATGTTGTCGCTAGCAGTATTAAATGCCACAGTGATTAAAGGAGAATAAAACCCAACAAGCGCTCCTGGATTTGATGTATAGGATGCTAGTGACCTTAAGAAGATACTAGGACCAGGGTGCAGATTTTGACATGAAATCCAAGAGCTGTGATTAAGGAAGGATACAAGAAGGGTCTGATTCGAGTGTGGAGTGCCCAGAGAACATGGGGAGCAATTCTGTGATCAGAAGAGTTATGAAAATGATGAAAAGTCAATACATACTAGAGTATAATACACGCTGGTTACTAGAAGGATCCAATTTCTCTAGTGAATTTGAGATATTAAATCATACCTATTGTTTAAGTAAAATATGAGGCTAGTAGGCCCATAAAATACATAGAGGTATTTCTATATTTATTCCATACAGACAGTACTGACACCCAAACTTGATGAATGTGTGGGATGTGAGCTGTTAAGATTCAAAATGGGCAAGAATTTATTGATATATACTAAGATTCAGAGATTATTTTAAATCATTACAAAATAATGTTCTCTATATTAATGGTCTTTGTTAGTTTTTACTACCAAATACAAAGCAAAACTAAAACTCAAAATGACTTTGCTGATGGAGAAATCAACCATGCAGATTTAGTCATGTCCCTTCAATGAGGTGAGGCAGAACCTGATGAGAAAGCACCTCTCTTCATTGGTGATCTGACAGTATCATGATGTAGGACCCCAGTGGGAGGGACCTCAGCACTGTCAGGGAAGCCCTGAAAAAAATGTCCTTGGTTTCAATGGAGGATATTTGGTGACCTGGGACTACGTGAACTTTTCTAGAACTTTTCTACTTTCTACTTTTCTTGCTTATTTTAATACATATTTAAAACCCCAAAGGAGTCTGGACTGAAGGCTGAGAAAACAGCCTAGGTCAGTGGCTGGCACATGTGAGCACTTGATGAAAGTTCTCTGAATAAATAATGCGGGTTTCTCATGGATCTCATTGACAAAAGTCCTTCACTCTAATTGTTCCATTGACTAAAGCACTGTCTATTACGGGCTCATATTTTAAGCAATAAAAATCATCAGATTTTGCCGACACAACTAGAAATCACTTTGAGAGAAATTTGTTTTATTTTCCTATGACTTGATGGCCAAAGAGAATAAATATATCTTATCAGTAAAGATTAGACATCAAGGGGCACCCGAATGGCTCAGTTGGTTAAGCATCAGACTCTTGATTTAGGCTCAGGTCTGATCTCAGGGTTGTGAGATCGAGCCCTGCTCTGGCTCTGCACTGGGTGTGGAGCCTGTGTAGGATTCTCCCACCCTCTTCTTCCACTCCTCCCCAACCTACCTCTCTTGAAAAAAAAAAAAAAGATTAGACATCAAAAGACACTCTGTCTGACTTAGCTTTGCTGAATTATTAATATTTGAGTAGTAGAAAACATAACCATATGTGGGTTGGGCAGTTTTCAGGGCTTTCTCATGAGGGCTGGGTGTCATTGCCTTCAGTGGAGCTGTTAGGACAACTAGTATGTCCAACTGGTGCCACATCTTCTTTGGCTGACAGTGGCCTATGTTCTCCGGCCATGTGTTTAACATGTCTTAGGAGAGAATGTCCTATCTTTAGGGTACACACTAATATTTTAATGATGGTCATAAATTGTGTTTGACCAATTCATCCTCCCAAATCAATGACAAGATTTAAATAGAAACTTGACAGCTAGAGTATATCAATAAAAGAAACCATGAATACTAAGGGACTGGACACCTTGGCATTTGAGGAATGCCTGGAATCACTGAGGATGTTTAGTCTGAAGAGTAAGAGATCTGTCTTCCAATGTTTCAATGTTTGCCTTATAAAAGGGAGAGTACATTTGTTCTCTGTTGTACTAATAGTGAAAGTTAGACATGGACTTCAGTATAACAGAAAACTTTATATTGACTGGAAATGTCAAACTACTGACCATCTAGTGGAATATTAAGGTCTCCATCAGTCACTGAAAGTTTCAAATAAAGATAGATGGTATGATACTATTACATAAAAACCCCAAATAACGAGAAGTAATAAATGAATTCAGTGAACTTGAAGGATATAAAATTAATACACAGAAATTGATTTCTATACACTAATAACAAAGTAGCAGAAAGAGGAATTAAGAAAACAATTCCATTTAGTGTCACAAAAAAAGAAAGGGGGAGGAGGAGGGGAATGGGGAGGGAGAAGAAGAGGAAAATACCTAGGAATAAACTTAACCAAGGAGGTGAAAGATCTGTACTCCAAAAACTATAAAACACTGGCAAAAAAAAAAAAAAATGAAGATGACACAAACAAATGGAAAGATATCCTACGCTCATGGATTGGAAGAATTAATATTGTTACAATCTCCATACTACCCATACTACAGAGTCAATGTTAGCCCATCAACATATCGACAGCAGTTTTCACAGAACTAGAACAAATAATACTAAAAGTAGTATGGAACCACAAAAGATTCCAAAGAGCCAAGGCAATCTTGAGAAAGAACAAAGCTGAAGGTATCACAATTCCAGATTTTAAGGTATACTACAAAACTGTAGTCATCAAAACAGTATGGTACTAACATGAAAACAGACACACAGATCAATGGAACAGGATAATGAGCCCAAAAGTAAACCCACATTTATATGGCCAATTAATCTATGACAAAGGAGGCAAAAATAATGGGAAAAATATAATATCTTCAACAAATGGTGTTGGGAAAACTGGGCAGCTACATGGAAAGGATACTGGACCACTTTCTAACACCATACACAAAAATAAACTCAAGATTGATTAAAGACCTAAATATGAAACCTGAAACCATAAAAATCCCAGAAGAGAACACAGGCAGTAATTTCTCTGACATCATTTTTCTAGATATGTCTCCTAAAGCAAGGGACACAAAAACTAAAATAAACTATTGGGACCACATCAAAATAAAAGCAATCAACTGGATGGGAGCAGATATTTGCAAGTATATTTCTGGTAAAGGGTTAATATCCAAAATACATAAAGAAATTATACAATTCAACACCAAAAAACTAAATAATCCAATTAAAAAGTGGGCCGAGGAACTGAATAGACATTTCTCCAAAGATGACATACAGATGGCCAACAGATATATGAGAAGATGCCCAAACTTCCTAATCATCAGGAAAATGCAAATCGAACCACAATGAGATAGTACCTTACATCTGTCAGAATAGCAAAAATCAAGAAAAAACAAATGTTGGTGAGGATGTGGTGAATAAGGAACTATCATGCACTGTTGGTGAGAATGTAAACTGGTGCAACCACTCTAAAACAAAATGGAGGTTCCACAAAAAATTAAAAATAGAAATACCATATGATACAATAATTCCACTACTGGGTATTTACCCAGAGAAAACAAAAACACTGATTAGAAAAGATATACGTACCCTTATTTTTTTTTTTTCTACTGGATATGATTGATTTTTATTGTGGTATAATTGACATATAATATTATATTAGTTTTAGATGTACAACACAGTGATAAGTAAAGCTGCAGTTAACATACATTTTTTTGAATTAGTGTTTTTGTGTTCTTCAGATCAATACCTGGTAGCATTGCTGGGTTATATG
>CM052802.1:25348096-25423846 GCA_028533885.1 Nasua narica
TACTGGATATGATTGATTTTTATTGTGGTATAATTGACATATAATATTATATTAGTTTTAGATGTACAACACAGTGATAAGTAAAGCTGCAGTTAACATACATTTTTTTGAATTAGTGTTTTTGTGTTCTTCAGATCAATACCTGGTAGCATTGCTGGGTTATATGGTAGCTCTATTCTTAATTTTTTGAGGAACCTCTACTGTTTTCCATAGTGGTGAAATCAATTTATGTTCCCACAACAATACTCAAAGATTTCCTTTTCTTCACATCCTGGCCAATACTTGTTATTTTTTGTCTTTTTGATGACAACCATTCTGATAGGTGTAAGGTGATATCTCATTTTGGTTTTGATTTGTATTTTCTTGATCATTAGTGATGTTGAGCATCTTTTCTTGACGTACCCTTATTTTTAATTGAAGCATTATTTACAATAGCCAAGATACAGAAGTAACCTAAGGGTCCATTGATAGATGAATGGATAAAGAAGACACAGCACACACACACACACTCACACACACACTATACACACACTGGAACATCACACATCCATACAGAAGGGTGGGAGCTTGCCATTTGTGGCAACATGGAATGGACCCAAAGGGTGTTATGCTGAGTGAAGTAAGACTTAGGAAAACAAATACTATACGATTTCACTCATACGTGGAATCTAAAAAACAAGACAAGTCAATAAATAAACAAAAAGCAGAACCAGAACTATATATAGAGAGAACAAACTGATCATTGCTGGAGGGCAGGAGGTGAGGGATGGGTAAAATGGGTGAAAGGGAGTATCAGATACGGCCTTCTAGTTATGGAATGAAAAAGTCACAATAATAAATAAAAGGTGCAGCACAGGTAATATAGTTGATGATACCGTATTAGTGTTGTATGGTGAGAGTTGGTAGCTACATTTGTGGTGAGCGCGGTGTAATGTAAAGAGATATTGAATCACTATGTTGTACCCCTGAAACTAACAATGAGTGTCAACTACACTCAAATAAAAAATTAAAAATTAAAAAAACTGCACTATAAAAAGAAAGCCGATTTTTTTAAGAGCTTTTACTTATTTATTTGAAAAAGAGCCTGATGCATGGCTTGATTCCAGAACCCTGAGATCAGGACCTGAGCCGAAGGCAGAGGCCTAACCCACTGAGCCACCCAGGCGCCCCAAAAGAAAGCCTATTAAAGACAGATGATAATCTTCATTCTCACTATCCAGACCAATCCAGTTAACAAAACAAAAGTTACAAATCAAAGGTGGCAAAGAGCCTGCCTTCTAAAGCTGCATGGGGTGCACAGTGCAAAACCTGCTTTAAAAACCTGCACAGACACTCTGAAGAGATGGAACACTTTTATCTCCATGCCTGTTATTTTGTTTGAGAAGTGGAAATTGCTATACATGGAAATCTTAGGGGAAAAGTGCTGTAATCCATCTGTTCAGTCTGCGAAGGATATTTATTACCGAATAAGGTTCAAATGGAGGAAATACTTAAGAAGAAAGAGGCAGGAGGATTGACAACTGGAAAGGGAGAAACTGAGAATGCTCAAACTGAAAGAAACCCAGTGGAAGATGATCTGATAGTGAGGGGAAACCAACAAACAAAAGGGGCCGGGAAGCAGGAGAAACATAGAGGGAAAGAGAATTGAAAATCATCTTTTCTCAGCTAAAGACTTTTTTTTACATCAACTAATTACACAGCACATTTTGGTCAGCCCTGTAAAGAACTCAGGGAAGCAGGAGATAATTGAACAACCGTCCTTGTTCTCAGGTGGTCACGCTGCACGCTAATAAACAAGAACTTGGTGTGCTACAAATAGCTGATAGGAGAATTAGCCACAAATCTTACACTCCAGCTCTGAGTGATTCCCCAGACAGATCAGGCCAGCTGCCTCACTTCTCATTCCAAATCTCATCACTTGCAAATTTAAATCTAATTGGAGGAATGGTTCCAGAGCATATTATTAAAAACATAGAAAAAGAATTGTACCTCTACACAATAAAGAGTAGACTTATTCCAAACCTCTTCCACAAATGATAGCGGGCGGGAGGGTGGGAGAGGTTAAGGTAAAAAGATCTTCCTCCACTCTGTTTGCAACAATTTTTTAAACATTTTTTAACAATGCGTAACGAAAAGGATTGTGTAATTATTCCAATTACACAATGCGGTTATTTCAACTGCATTCTTCTAGAGTACTCTGAGTTGCTTTAAAGGAAATTTCCCTGTATCATAGAGCAAGCGAGGGGAAAAGTCCAGAGGTGCTGCTAGCGACTTGCAAACAGATTCCATTCTAGAGTCTGGGCAAGTTGCCTCACTTACAATAAACCGTGGCTTTTTTAGCTTATTGCCCCTTACGGCCTTTAGGCCTGTAGTTTCTCTAGATTTACAGGTCACTGCCGTAGATACTTGTCATTAAAAAATGTATTGCGGGACCTGGATATTAACGTATAGGCTCCAGCACTGAACTATTTCTTTTTTACACCATTGTGATTCTGACACAGACTGTCAAAGATATGCCCCCATGTCGCCTGATAAAACAGGCCACTTGCATGGTCCCAAACTGAAATGCAATAAAAGCAAATGATGCATACCCTCCCTGTGGGGCCTCTGTACTTCCCAGGCTCTGAAATACACGGAGGGAGATGTGCAAACACCAAACCTGGTCTGAGAGTCACCCTGACATGACTCTTGGCTGGAAAAGAAAAAAAAAATTTTTTTCCTTTTCAGCATCTCTGGGATTGGAACTATTAGCAAACTTATAATTTTGTTTATTCATTTGCTGAACTCTAGTATTATCTAGATTGCAAAGAAAGCACCCAGACAACTGCTTTCTTCCTGCCTGCTTCACCCTCTGAATGCAACTTTCCCTTTCTCTACCAGCCCCAGATGGACATTGTTTAGCTAAGCTGCCTGAAATCCCCACTTGCTGAAGGATTTCTTTTATGCAGGAATCTTGGCTTTTGCTTTCTTTGTCTTTAACTTTCTTTATCCTTCTCAACTTCGGGGCCCAGGGGATGATCAGTCCCAAATTCTCTTTTTCTTAAATTCCAGGATAGAGGAATAAAGAGAAATTTACTTCTTCCTGCTGGAGATGGTGCTCCCACACCTCACTTTCCATCTTGTTATACTTTCTGTTTTCCCACCTTCCGGTCTGAAGCCTCCTCCCAGCCGCCAGATCGTCGTCTGCGGGGTTTTCCTAGTTTGACACATCCCATTTACCATTCCAACTTATCATACTCTTGCCTCAGATTTTTCCTTCTCTAAGTGGCTTAAAAGTGACTTTTGATTCCATCCATCTGAACATATGGTGCTTGGTTCATGATGTATATTCAGTAAGTGTTCAATAGATGAATAAACTCAGGAGACAGGAGATCCTCCAGTTGTAGACCAACTTTTCTGCTTCCAAAATATGTGGCTCAGAGAAGAGACTCTCCAGAGTAGATTTTCTATTGGGTGGATTATCTGTAGTCCACTTTTTTCTGCTTTTGGTCTTCCCTCTGAACCCCATTCTGTTGATAGGCATCCAAGAGGGTCTGGCTGGGCCTTTATAAGCGGGGTGAGTGTCGGCAAGATTAGTATGTGATTTGTGGGCGAGGTGGTCGTATGTGTATGAGAACAAAGAGAAGTGAATTTTCTAGAGCGTCTGCTTTTATGGTTTGTTCACTGTTCTGCCCCACTACATTAACAGAAAAAGTCAAGACTTCTGGGTTGCCCCTATTTCTTTAATTTTTTGGTAGATACTTATATTCTTATACATGTAACTTGATGCATCCAGAAATTTATTTATATTTATATCTTTCTGACTGTCCAAAAGTCCTTTATGTCAGCAAATGTCAACATGATTTACAAGGTCACAACTTATGGAATCCCTACATTGCATTGGTATGAGTACTTGTTGATTGCTCCTGGGTCACTGAGCGTTCTTTCCCTAAACTGTCAGTATTTGCAAATACACATAGGGAATGTCCCACACTATTTGCCTTCAAGTTATTCTCTGCTTCACTTATGCATATTTTGCCTCTCAACTATATTTTCTTAAGGGCAGGGATTGTGTCTTAAACAGTATTCGCTTACATCAACATTGAGCAAAATCTGGCCTTTATATTAGATGTCTACAAATGCTACTGAGATGAGTCTTGGTTAAACATTTTTTTTTTTAAGTGCATTAAAAAAAACCCTCTCTTTTTGTAGGTCCTGCAGAATTTGCCTCAGCTAATAAAGAAGTAGCAGTGTTTGACAGTCTCACAGTCTCATCAGTATGTAAACAGACCTTGAGTTCTAGGCCTGGTTTCCTTGCTGATCAGCTCTAAATATTATTATTTACTATAGGTGTTGATGTTTTGGCTGGTTTGAATTTTTCTTTAAAAAAAGATACACAAGTTTGGAGAATTGTTATCTGTTCCCTTGTTTGTTTGTAGAGGGGAAAAGGTCTATTTACTTCATTCCTTCTACAGAACAAAATATTTTATATTTAATACGATACTTTTGAAGCAATAAAAAGCTTCTTATTCATCGTTGTCCCTTCTCCCTCATGCCATGGCATACCCAGTTCATAGTAAGCATTCAATAACTGCCTAAATGCTCTTTATAATTAATAATTACATAAGGCCCTTTAAAAGCATGATATGAACATGAGAAACCACAAAGTCAAAAATGGATGAAATCGGTTACATAAAATTTTACATGGTAAGAAAACACTATAAGCAAATTCAAAAAAGGAATTATAAGCTTCAAAAATATATTCAAGACATATGACAAAGGGCTAGTGTGCATAATATAAAAAAGCTCTCATGAGCCAAATATAAAAATAAGCAGGCCAATAAAAACAGGAACCAAAGTGATACAAGTGAATACCACTGACCAGGAGCACATGAAGTTATCTTTACTAATAATTAGATAAAGCAAATTAAGTAACCTGTCACTTTTCACTCATCAGATCATCAAAGAATTAAGTGATTGGTATTATACATTTTTGGTAAGGATAAGGGAGAAAGATGCCCTTACTGGCTGTGGGTAAGAATAAAAACGATAAAAAAAATTAGGTAAATTTGGTAATATCTTTTAAAATTTAACTGCTTAAAGTTTTGACCCATAAATTCTAGTACTAGGATTTTAATCCAGAAATCTACTAGCAATAAATATGTAAGAACATGGATAAAATAATGTTTATTGCATTCTTTGAATAGTGATATCCTATAAACAGATATCTATCTAAAAGAATTTGGAAAAATAAATTTGAAAGAATGAGTTAGACCTTATGTTCATGTCTGGTTATGAAAAAAAGTGTCAGCGTTATTTTAGTATAAAAGCAAGTTATGATGGCATACTTAGTGTGATCTTATTTTATAAAATTAAAGTGTACGTTAAAATATCATGGAACATCTGTTTCAGCCACATGAGGACTGATCTAGGCAGACCTCTTTCCACCTATAAACACACATTAAAAAAATCTGATAGTATATGTAACAAAAGTTGTAAATATCTTATTAAAGATAAAACAAAGAAAAGAAAGTCTCTGAGAATCAGAGCAAACAGACAACTTAGATCCAGGTGTTCTGCTCATGAGAGAACTGGGCCACCATCAGGATGTCCTAGCAGATGCTGGGAGTTTCCTGTCCACATCCCTTGGGCTTTTAGGGCGCTCCTGCTGATTTTCAATGGCCAAGATCTGCATCTCCGAAACTCCGAGCTTTCTTTCCCCACAACTCTGGAAGTCTGCTCTGATTCTATGTGGCAGGTTGGAAAGGCCACAGAGTAGTATCTCCTCCTCCCTCAGCCCTAGCAACCCTCAACCAATGATTCTCCAGATATGGTTTATATAACCCTTCGTAGTAGGTTAATTATGAGGCATGTGTTTTGCACCATTTCCCAGAATTTCCCACTTGAATTGTATGCTGACGTAGCTGGTTTACATACACACTTTCCAGTGGCTTCCTTTACCTCTCTGCCACTCAGTTCCCCCTGTCTTACTAGGCTTCTGAGTAGCCCCTCAAAAGTCTATATGCTCTTGAGTTCTTGCCTCAGGATTGATTTTTGGGGGAATCAAATCTAAGAAAAGTGTTAATAACTCATGAGTATAGCATTGAGATTTTAGTGTTTATTGGAAAGCCAAAGTAAAGGAACCTGGAACCAAGTGTTTTGCTTTAACATAATACTGGGCTGTACCTCAAGGAAAGGGCAGACAAAGGTCACAAAGGTCTTTGCTCATCATCCCAGGGAAATGGCAAGCCAGTTTCTCACATGAGAAATTGAAAACCAGGACCTGAGTCTGGCATTTAAATGGTATAGGAATGTAAAGCGTAAAAAACATAAATGTATGACCAGCTTCTAAAGTGGCAAAATTCCTAGGATACTATTTGGAAGAAAATACAAAACATGTAAGACCTGAGAAAAGCAAATATCTGCTGAATATAAACTAAACAACGTAAAAAATACAATTAGAAAGTGCAAATTCATCAAGAAAGAGTTAGCAGTCAGGAGAATTAGAGCACATGTTATTAGTACAATTTGAAGGAATTCAAAAAACAGGTAGGCTAAACATTATTGGAAATAAAGGAGAGGATCAAAATTATAAGGAAGGAATAGGACACTGACATAACAATGGGCCATAGCAACTCTATCTTCTAGAAATGAGAACTAAGAAATAAGATTCATTAAAGATGAAAACTCAAATACAGACCGAAAGACTTTTAGACATAGCTCGAGAGATTACAGAACTGGAAGAGAAACCTAAGGAAAACTCTCACAATGAAGTGTAGTGAAATAAAGATGTGGTATATATGAAAAGAGTGTTTAAGAAAAATGGATCATGGAAGGAGAATAGCAACCACACATACTTAACAGATGTTCAAGAAAGGGAGAAAAGGTATTAGATGTAATTTTCAAATAACATGTGGCTGAAGTTTTACCAGACTTAAATGAAAAATGTGAAACATAGAAGAGATATGAAATTGTAAAGCAGGGTAAATAAAGGTAAATCTAGAAATTTCAGTGAGACTGCAGAACAGGAGAGAGAGGGAAGCAGTCCTCAGCTCTCAAGAGAGGACCTGCAGGAAGAAGTGCCTCAGTTAAGGGCTCCAGTTGCTCCTCCCTCAGGATCTACACCAGGATTTGCATGGAGGCCACTCTTCCCAGCCTGCTCCCAGTCAGTGCTGGGCATAGTGAGGGTATGAGAGCAGAGAGCCCTTCTGGCCCAAAGCCAAACTCTTCCAACAGGCAGCTGTGCTTGGGAGATCTCCAGAAGCCTGGCTGAGGCTCTCGGAGCTGCCCGACAGGCTGAGCCTTTCCTACCCCAACTCCTTTCCTCTTCTCTCTTTTCTCAAAGTCAGACCTGCTTTGTGGGCTGAAAGTTCTCCCAGTTACTCCTGACCCCTTTGTGAAGGATGCTCCACAAGCTATTTTCCCTCAACAAATCCTTTGTGTTTATACCTTCGTAGAGGAGCTGAACAGGGAGCGAAAACCTAAAAAGCAACCAGAAGAGACAGTGTGCCATGAAGTTACAATTAGACTCACAGGAAAAACTTCATCAGCAACAATAAAGACTGAAATGCAAGTGAATATTATCCTCAAAGCATTGCGAGAAAATGAATGAAACTTAGAGAAGTCTATATCCTGTTAAATTATCATTCAAGAGTGAGACTTAAAAAGGACATTTGCCCATCTAAATATGGGAAGTAGTCATTACTTACGGACCGTTGAAGAAAGAACATGGATCTTTCTACACAGAAGGAATGAGGTGTAGGTAACAACGTTGAGGTATTCAGCAGTCCCTGAATGCAATGCTTCAAACTTAGAAATCAATAACGAAAGACAGCAATCTCCTTACCACTTCCCAAGCTTAGAAATTTAAAATAACCACTTATAAACAAATATCGAATAGAAAAAAAAAATCACGGAATTTACAAAATATTTAGAAGTGAGCTACAATGAATATATCATATTTCAAAGATTATGATATTCAGGTAAAAAGATACTGGAAGGGAAATTTACAGTGTTAAATGTATAAATTAGGAAGAAAGAAAGATTAAAACTGAGCAATACAGTAAACCAGAAGTCAGCAGAAGAAAAAATAAAACCACTGAATTAAGGAAAGAAATTAATGAGACGGATAAAAAGGAAACTAGAGAGGCTCCAAACATCAGGCACACTTCTACCTCTGGGCATTTGCACTTGGTGTGTCCTGGGACATTTTTTTTTTCTCCAGGTATCTGCATGGTTCACTCTCTCAGCAACTCAACTCTTTTCTACAACATCACCTCCTGAGTGAGCCTCCCAACCACTCTGTTTAAACTTTCATGCTTACCCCCCAAGATTCCTTAACCATCTTTCCTGCTGTTTTTCTCCCTCCTCTAGCAATTATCACTATTACCTTTTACAATGCGTTTAACTTACTGTCTGTGTTCCCTGCCAGTATCTGTTTTGCTCCCTGCTGGATCTGCAGGCACTTGGAACAGTGTTAAGTTTAGTAATTTTCAGTGACTTTTTGTTGAGTGAGTAATTTTACCTCTACGGAGGTAGTGAGTACACAAATGTCTGTCTTAACATTTTCTATAGTTTTCTGTATATTGGAAATATTTGCAATTAAAAATGCAAACATTGGGGTGCCTGGGTGGCTCATTTACTTAAGCCTATGACTCTTGGTTTCAGTTCAGGTCATGATCTCAGGATGATGAGATGGGAGCCCCTCAGGCTCTGCACCTGGCACGGAGTTTACTTAAGATTCTCTCCCTCCCTTCCCCTACTCCCTCCACCTCTCCCATCACATGTGCGCGCATGCTCTCTCTCTCAAAAAAAAAAAAAATGCAAGTTTTTTAAATAAAAGATCGATGTCTATGAATAGAAGTCCAAGTATTAATAATGATTATTAATATTTATATTCTATGTTTTCCAATTACTTACATGTTTATATTGTTTTTACAATCACAACAAAAAATAGTACTCGTCAAAATATATCATAAACAGCTAGTTCATATATTCAGTAAATTCAATTGTTGTTTTAAAGCACCTACTCTTTTCCAGAAGTAATGAAATTCCCAGAACTATATCATTCTATATTAAAGATCTATCTGAAAGATCATTCAAGAATCCTTTGAAAACAATTTAGGTAAAAAAAAAAAAACCCAACTCCATAATAAATACACTCACAACTTCATAACTTCATCTTAGGGAGTGATTGTGTACAGGGATAGTTACCAGAGTGAATTTTTTCCATACTTGTAAAATTAATTCATTAATACAAGAGTCATTACAGAATACTGATGGAAATCAATAATCAAGACACCAAAGCATTAGACAATGCACCAAGACACAAATATTGTTCTGTTACGTAGAACCCATTCTCTCTGTAGAATAAAATATAAGCTGAGAAAATCCTCACCGACCCCGGGGTATTAGTAACCTGCTGGTGTTCAAAAAGGCTTTCAAAAACACAGTGTAAGTGAAAGAGCTGGACACGAAAAAATGAGAAACATAGCATATTCACTCGGTGACATACAACTGGGAAGTGATTGATAAAATTATGAAATCCTCAACAGGCATTCTTCCTGGTTTAGCACACAGAGCAGCACTAAAATAGTAAATAACGATTTTTTAAAATATTTTATTTATTTATTTGACACAGAGAGAGAGATCACAAGTAGGCAGAGAGGCAGGCAGATAGAGAGAGGGGAAGCAGGCTCTCTGCCGAGCAGAGAGCACGATGCGGGGCTCGATCCCAGGACCCTGAGATCATGACCTGAGCTGAAGGCAGAGGCTTTAACTCACTGAGCCACCCAGGCACCCCTGAATTCATTTATTTCCAATGAAATTCTAGATTGCCTGCTGGAGGTAAATTATAAGGATGCTTCCAATTATATTTATATAAGGTAAAATTTACTAAGGCAATTGAACTCTTCCCTGCAAGCACTCAGGCTCTTAAGAAAGCTGGAATTAGATCATTTTTGACAACTCACTGAGGCATCTGTTAGGAAAAATGGGAGGAGCTAATGAGGTGACCTAATCACAATGTTATTATGAATAGAAGTTATTCTGAATTGTTTGAATTAGTTTTCTTTCAAATTTCACTTTGTTATCGTTGCTCCACATGATTAAAATCCAGCCATTCATATTTTCCTAAGAATCATTTATTAAAATAAAAATCAAAGAGCAATGATCAGTTACCTAGATCTTTCCACCATTCACACCGCTACAGTGAATATATATTTTACATACATATCTCACCATACTACACACACACACACACACACACACGTGTATCTATACATATAATCAATCTATTCTTACAACACTGTGAGGGATTATTACAACCAATACAAATGAATGGAAACTGAACTACAGAACAGTTTATGACTTCCTTCGTATCACAACAGAAGTGAATGCCAGAGGCAAGAGTAGATTTCAGGTTTCCTATTTTCCCCAAAAATTCTTTTCCTCAGTTCAGATATCTGTTTTCCACAATCACTGGCTAGCTTGTATGTTAATGACCATGGCCACAAGAGCACCTTTCTCTGATGCCAAATATCCCCACCCAGTAGGAAATTCTCTTATCCTTTCTTAGGCCCAACAAGAGAAGAAAATGTGTTCCTGGTCTCTTGTGACTAATTTCCATAAACCCTGCCCCACGTGCAGTTTAGGGTCTACATGTTCTTTGAACTTGGCTTTCATTTCCTTGTGGGTTACATAGGCTTTGGTGAGCTGACTGGAAATCAAACTGTCATAAATAATACAGCATCTAAGAGATGATTCTTTTCCAGTTCTAGACTTTTGTATCAGAACAAAAATCTTTGTCAATTGGAGACACCCATACTTTCATGTGAAGAAATCTGAGCTCGTGCAAAGCAACTGAGCTCTCATTAGGGGCCACGTTTAAGTATGATTGTGCTAAAAAAAATCTACAAGTAAACATGGAACGGCGTATTTATACCACAGTTTCTTTGTGCTGCTCTCAAGTATGTATGGAAAATTCCTGTCGTCAGGGTCCAAGCCGGAAGCCTCAGCCCCTCGCCACTAGAAATGCATAAAGAGGCTTTCATGTCTATAGAGTCTTCTGAAGCACGAGCTCTGGCAAGATTCCAGTAATATAGGCAGCACCATGTAAAAACCAGATGTGTATGCATTTGAATCATTTCCTGGCTCTTTTCCTCTCCTGACCCCTGGATGCTGGTGGAAGATTTAGTCCTCCACCCTCTTCCTATTTACGTTGTCTTTCTAGGTGATCTCATCTGGTGCCAAGACTTTAAATAGCGTACACATTTATAAAACTAACTTCAGTTCTGATCTCTTTCCTGAATACTGTATCTCAAACTCAGTGTGTCCTGAACAGGATTCCTAACTTCCCTCTGCACCCCCCTTCCCCATCCTCATCCTCCCTCTATCTTCCCTATCTTGTCAATGCTACCTACTGTGATGTGAACTAAACATCTAGAATGCATCAATCATTCTCAAATTTATTTTACTTAACTGGCATGTTCACAATATACAAAGTACATACTACTGAGCCCACTCCGAGTGTATGTGCGCACACACACACACGCACAATCTATCAGACCTATAACACAGGCACGATTAGTATCCTTCTCCAATTTCACAAATTAGAGAACGGGTTACTTGTCTGAGGTTACTCGTCCAAGGTTACAAATCTGGTGGGAGACCGACCAGAATGTGAGCCCAGGGAGCCCAGCTCCAGAGCCCGGGATCACAGGCACTATGTATTGCTGGCTCTCCTTCACATTCGATCCACCACCCAGTCCCATCGGTTCTATTGTCAGATGCTCGGCATCCGAACACTGACCACTACTCCACTGTCTCTGCTGCAATCCAATCCACCCTCACCTGCCATCGGGCCTGCCGTAGCCAGCAGCTGCCCATGACGGATACTGGACCCTGGGCTGAACAATCCACGCTCCACATGGGAGCATAAATCAGCGGCTGTCCCTTCCCTGTCTACTTGGTTTCAGTGACTTTGTTCACAGTGAGAGAGTGAGATTCAAACCACGCTCTCTGAACGTCCACGGAGTCTGGGCCCTGTGTACTTAGGCCCACTATCTCTGTCCTTCCTTCCATCTCATTTTGTCCCAGCAGCACTGGCCCTTTTCTGTCTTCACAAGAGTGAAACTTGCTCTTTTCAAAGGGCTTTGCTCTGGCTCTTTCCTCTGCCTGGATGGCTGTTCTTCCAGGTCTTTTCATAGCTGCATCTTCCTCATCATTTCAGACCCAGAGAAGACTCCGTTGACCTCCCAACACACAACCACATCTCTGTGGCTAGCATCTAGCTGTCTCACTACCTTGCTTTATTTTCTTCATGGCCTTTAGCCATGTCTGAAATGATCTGTCTTATCTTCTTGTTTACGTGTTGGCTGTCAACCTTCCTCACTGGAATGGGAGCTCCATGGGGAAGGAACTTTATTTTTTCTACATTCATATCCCCAGTCCCTATACCACATTAGGTCCCCAAGTACCCGATGGTTGAATGAATGAACCAGGCTCTGTTGTTGAAAAGCAGTGACCTTAGACTGATTTTTTAATCGATGAAAGCCTGTGTTTGCTCCTGAAAAGGGGACAATTACACCCATATATTAGAGATTCTCTGAGGAGATTTGAGAGATTTAATCAGATATTAAAACTTTCTTCAAGATGATAGTGCTTATGAATATGATATACTGAAAATTTGGACTGATTAATAGTTTGCCATATGTGTAAAAATTGAGAGTTTCACAATCAAAAGAAGTCTACATCTGTCCCTGTTTTATGACAAGAGTCCAGGACAAAGATTCTCAGCTATGTGGAATTTGAAACTCATCTTAACATAGGAAAAAATTCTCTCAGCCTGAAACTCAAAAAAAAAAAAAAAAAAAAAGCTTGGATATCAAACCTCTTTGGAGACAGATAACATAAGTAAGTTTAGGCCCATTTAACAGTTAGAAAATAATTGAAATCATCTTGTTTACTCAAGCATGCATGAATAACCTAAATGTAAGTCAAAATTATCAGGTCTGTAAATATTCGTTAATTTTAAATTAGCACATTAGTTTAAATATTAAATTAACTCCTTCAAATGTGAAGGAGAGACAGCACATTAAATCAGTTTAATATTAGTTTAAATATTCCTTTTTTTGTATTTCGGAAGAAACATTAACTATTTGTTGTGTTAAATATGGGATAGCAACTCATGTACCTTTTTAGAAGAATTTGAGGCAGTGGCAATTAAAAACTGCATGACTGCTAGTTAGTTACTTAATAGTTTATAACTCTTTGCTATTCTTCTATAATGTGCTAAAGCTAAAAATATCTTCTCAGTTTAAAAATTCATGGAGTAACACATGAAACTTTGTCGTCTGACTTAAATATCAAGTAAATTTCCTTTATTTTTTATACCTGTGAGGTATGATATTATCAATTGAAAATAGTAACATTTCATAAAACTTACCTCTTACTAATGTTTTTAATTTATTATGTCTCAATATATACTTAGTAATATGTTTGAAAATTATTGAGCATTGATTCTCTTTAAATTCCAATTTTTCATCTTTATTTTGAAAAGAAAACATCACAAGGTATGAAAACTAGAAATATATATTAGTTTGAAGAGAATACCAATAGAGGAGAATGTATCAAGTTCATTTTTCCTAACTTCTTAATATTTTTATTCTAAAAATATATATTCTCAAGCTATTTGAAAATTGCTCATAAGGGGCGCTTGGGTGGCTCAGTGGGTTAAGGCCTCTGCCTTCAGCTCAGGTCATGATTCCAGCATCCTGGGATCGAGCCCCGAATTGGGATCTCTGCTCAGCGGGGAGCCTGCTTCCCCCTCTCTCTGCCTGTCACTCTGCCGACTTGGGATCTTTCTCTCTGTGTCAAATGAATAAATAAAATCTTTAAAAAAATTGCTCATAAATAATTAGTGATTAGAGTCTAGGGTAAGGATGTGGTATATTTTGCACTTATTAGCTGTGACGTCAAGTTTACCTGTGCTCCAAAGACATCCCAGCCCTCGAAAAACCTGCAAAGAATACCACTAGGGGAACAGAAACACCCAGGAAAAAGTCAACAAACTGCCAGAGGCAACAGATGAATACAGAACACCAAAAATCTGGTTTTATAACTAGGCCAGAATTTAATTATAGCATAGCTATGCTTATTCCCAGGAATATTTTGTTTGCAACTATTTAAATAATTAGTTTGCTCATTCCACAGGACAAACTAGTGTACTGAAAATAAAAAAATTTTAAAAAATTAAAAAAAAAAGGAGTGCACTTGTTCTGATGAGCACCAGCTGCTGTATGTAAGTGTTGAATAACTTAAATCGTACACTTGAAACTAATATTGCACCGTATGTTGACTAAGTGTAATTTAAATAACTTAAAAAAATAAATAAAAATTTTTGAGTGCTTATAATGCATATGGAGTATCATTTTCAATCAATGACATATTTGCTTATATGAAACTATAAACTGTAAAATGATTAGGACAACAAAGAAAGTTGCTTATAGCTCATTGTAGTTAATTTATATCAGCTACTACCTAAAACATTAGCTTCCAGGCACAAAAGCCATAAATCAAGAATTAAATAATACCTTTCTATAGGTATCTTTTTTTTTTTTTAAGATTTTTTATTTATTTATTAGAGAGAGAGACTGAGAATGAGAGGGGAGAAGGTCAGAGGGAGAAGCAGACTTCCCGCAGAGCCGGGAGTCCGACATGGGACTCGATCCCGGGACTCCGGGATCATGACCTGAGCCGAAGGCAGTCGCCCAACCAACTGAGCCACCCAGGCGCCCCTATAGGTATCTTTAATTGGAAATGTGAGGTGCAGATAAAAATCTGTCTATTATAAATAGTTCTTTGACCCAAGATCTCATTAGGATATTAACAGTCTTCAAAATAATAATGTTTGTCAAAGTGCTACTGGCAAATAATAATTATATAATAAGGTGATTACACTGTTGAGATTATAATTCCTGTTTCTTTTAACTTTTGCATAATGGTTATAATGACCATAGTGAAATATGGCAGGTGAACACATACTAATTTTTATCTATTTAGTTCATGACTTTGATGAATACAACTTCTCACTTTTAAATTTATCTCAAATATAAGAGAAAAGACAATAAAATTTTTAAAAATGAGAATTTACTTCTAGTGCATATAACACCACATCAACTATCCTTAATATTTTCTTCCCTTTCCCTCTTTTCATAGCCATTAAAGAAAACAATGAATGGTAAACAAACAAACGAACAACAAAAAAACCCAGATAGTCGCACAGCACTTATTTTGTGCCAGCCACTGTTTCAAGTTTTATCATATATACTCATTCAACACAAAATGATATTAAGACAATCAAGTTTATTACTGACACTGGTAACACGAAAGAAGCAAATGTAAATCTTATCTGGGGAAAGATAACATCACACTAGGACTTGAGTTATCCCCATATTTTTTATATACAATGTCCAGTACTCCACCAAAAAGAAGCAGGCATATGAAAGGCAAGACAATTTGATCCAATCAGGAGCAATAGCAGATAATACATAGAGACACTCAAAATACATAAATAAAACAGTTACAAAGACTTTAAAATAGAATGTAGAATATATTCAAGGATATGAAAGACAAGACTAAGAATTTTGAAAGAGATCTAGAAACTACAAAAGGATACTAGAAATTCTAGAACTGAAAAATGTCATGACAGAAGTTGGCAATTCATTTAATGGATTAAGTAAGAGATTGGATAGAGCTGAAGAAAAAATTAGGAAAATAAAATACTGGTCAAAAGAAAATGTTCAAAATGAAGAACAAAGAGACCAAAGGTAAACAATGGGGGTAGAAGTATTCAAAGATAAGTATATACGTAATTGGAGTCCCATTAAGAATAGTGTGAGAGATTGGGGCAGAAGCAATGTTAAAAAAGAAAATGAATGATAATTTTCCAAAACTGCTGAAAGAGATCAAGATGCACACTTAAGAAATCATATAAACCCTCACAGGAATAAATGCAAAGAGGATCATAACTAAGCAATAATGGTAACACTACTGGAAATCAAAATTATAAAGAATTACAAATCGTCAAGAAAATTTTCGTAGAAAGGAGAGATTGCTTTTAAATGCTGTTTTCTGACATCAAGAGAAACAGTGAAAGTTATAAAGCAATATAGTAATGTCTTGAAGTGAGGAAAGAAAACTACGAATCTAGAATTTTGTTCCCAGGAAACATGCACATTTAAAAAGGGCAAAATAAAATAATTTCAGATGAAGAAATCTAAACTAAATCATCACTACACTAAAAGAAATCTCATATATAATCACAGAGATGCTGGAAGTAATGAAGTGTATATATGACTGTATAAAAACAAAATAATGATAATTATTGTGGGACTTAAATTATATAAAATTAAATACCTGAAAACAGCATATAATTCAGGAGAGATATAAAAACAGTTAAGACATTCATTCTAAGGTTCTCAATTTCCCATACAGCAATAGAAGTACTAATTTGCATTATACTTGATTAGGTCAAACATACATTCTGTAACCTCAATAGTAACCAGTAAAACATGGTGAAAGAATGTACAAGTAACAAGCTAATGGGAAAGGAACAATGCAATGACAAATATACTCAAACCAAAAGATGACTAGCAATGAGATAAAAAGAAATACAAAACAGGAAAAACAAATGGAATGTAGATAGTAAGTCAGCAAGCACTTAAACTCAAATATATCACTATTACATTAAATATAAAAGGGCTAAATACTCCTCTGAAAAGACAAATACATTCATACTGAATAAAACAATATTTACATCCACTATAAAGGGACAAATCTAAAACATAAACATAAAGAAAATTAGAGACTAAAAGAATGAAAAATAAGTCACACATAAAGCATTGATGGAGGAAAAAAAAGGGATGTTTTATTATATGAGAAGTTTCATTTCACCAGGAAGATATAATTTGTCTAACTGAAGTATTTATCAACCTCTTTCCATTATCATCCCCATCCCCTTAAGGAGTCTTTTTAGCTTTTCTTTCCTACACTGTATATTTGTTAGTGAGTCTTTTTGGAGGGGCATAATCTATTATGATATGTAAGAATGTTTTGCTTCCCAAGAACCAATTATAGTGAAGTTATGTGAAGGTATGATCTAACAGCACACCATTAAAATATCAGTGTATTAGTTTAATTTATATAAAAATGCTGATATTCAACTATTTTGAGCCATAATAATGGCAATATCACATCATTAACATAATATATAAAGTAAAAGATGGCAGGATTAAAAGGAAAAATAGACAAATCCACAATTATCTGGGGTTGTTAACATACCTCTTTCAGTAATCAGAGGCAGAAAAATATCAGTAAAGATGTGAGAGATCTAGGGGGCGCCTGGGTGGCTCAGTGGGTTAAAGCCTCTGCCTTTGGCTCAGGTCATGATCTCAGGGTCCTGGGATCAAGCCCCACATTGGGCTCTCTGCTCAGCGGGGGGGCCTGCTTCTCCCTCTCTCTCTGCCTGCCTCTCTGCCTACTTGTGATCTCTCTCTCTCTGTCAAATAAATAAATAAAATCTTTAAAAAAAAAAAAGATGTGAGAGATCTGAATAATACAACTACCAAATTTTCTAACTGGCATATATAAAGCACTGTACCTAACAACCACAGAATAAACATTCATTTTTAGTGCCTGTGAAATATTTACAAAACTTGACCACATATACAAGTTGCAACAAATTTCAAAGACCTAAATCATACACGGTATGATCTATAATCCCAGTAGATTTATACTAAGAAACAATGACAAAAAGATAACTAGGAAATCTCAATATATTTGAAATTTAATAAATGCATTTTTAAATAATCTGTAGGTTCAAAAAGAAATTACAAATGAAATTATTTTGAGCTAACTCATAATGGAAGCATTAAATTTTGGGACACACCTCAAACTATTAGAGAAAAACATATTGCTTTAAATGTATATATTCAAAAAGAAGAAAGACTGAAAAGTAAATGAGCCAAAACAACAACAACAAAATCATTTGAGAAAATAGAAAGAAAGAAAAAAAAACTCAACAAATAAGCCTTAAGAAAGGAGAAAGAAGGAAATAATAAAGAATTGACATTAAAATTAGACTACAAATACAAATAAATGAAGAGGATTTAAAAAAACAAAACTTATTCACTTCAAATAGCTAATAAAATTGATCTTGACAAAACCCATAGGGGAAAAAAAGAAAAACAGGAATAGCACAATAAATTAATAGCAAGAATAAAAAGTAAGACATATTAAAACAGGGTATTACAAAACAACTTCATGGTAGTCACAAAATTTAGACAAAATAGCTAAGACCAAGAAATACACAACTTACCAAAACTGAAAATAAAAGCAGAAAACCTGAATAGCCCATAAAAATTAGTGGAATTAAAATTATAACTATAAAATTGCCTATAAAATAGTCCATGACCAGATGGATTTATTTATAGTTTTTAACAAATATTTAAGGAAAAAATAACACAAATTTATATAAATTCTCCCAAAATATTTTTAAGGTTGTTACCAAAAAGGATCATTTTAGGCTAATCTTTTTCATCAACAGTTTCAAAATCCTGAAAATTATTAGCAGTCCAGAAATAAAGTAATGAGGGATTTAGAAAAAAAAAAAAAGCACAACATACCATGGCTAAATTGCAATTATTCTAAGACTTCAAGTTTGATTTGACATTGTAAAATCAATCACCATCACAATAGAATGATATAGAAAAATCATATGATAGGTACCAGAAAAACATTTGATAAATATTCATTCATAAACACTAGTAAACTGGAATAGAAAGGGACTTCCGAATATTATAAAGAATATCATACTAAGTGAAAAAAAAATACTGAAAGCTCTCCTTCTGAGATTTGAAACAATATATTTACCCACTGTTACCCTCTTCAGCAATTTACTGAAAATTCTAGCTAGTACAATAAGACAAAGTTCACTATGGAAAAAGAGGATATATATCTGTCAATATTTTGGGACAGTAAGATTGCCTACCTAGAAAATGAAAGAAATCTACAGAATAAAGTATTAGAATTCATAAGTGAGTTTAGCAATGCTGCTGATAAATTGATATAGAAAAATTTGTTTTTCTATATATTAGTAACAAAAGTTAAAATTGAAATTGAAGAGATAACATTTAGAATATCAAAATATCTAGCAAGAAATGTGTAAAATGGCCACAAAACAAGCTAGAAGATAGTACTGAGAGAATTTAATAGAGATCTAAATAAATGGAGGGATATACTATGTTATAAATTGGAAGAGTCAGGATAGATGTCAATCTTCCCAAACTGATCAACATCCTAACAGGGTTTTGTTTTGGAAGGAGGAATCTTAGGTTAATTCTACAATTTATATGGAACCAAGAATGACCAAAGTAATCCTGAAAAAGAAAACAGGATATTTTACCAAAGGGAGAAAATGTGTATAACATACGTAGCAATTAAAAGTATTAAAATATATAAAGAATTCTTATAAATTAATATCTAAATGACTTGTTTAAAAATTTGACAGAGGATGTTTACCTGACCAATATACAAGTGAAAAAGTGCTCCAATTAATTAATAATCAGAAAAATGCAAATTAAAATCATGATAAGCTACCATTGCACACCTACTAAATGCTAATAAGTAAGGTTAATAAGGAAGTGATCTATCATACAGGTTTGGTAAGAATGCACATTATTTGAACCACTTTGAGCAATTTTTGAATTTTCTACTAAGGTTGAACATTAACATTCTCTGTTGGCCAGCAACTTATTCCTAAGTATACTTTCAACAGAAATACAGGGACATGTGCACCAAAGATGGGTACAAGAATACTCAGGCCAATATTTTTTATAATATTAAAAAACTAGACACAACACAAATGTTTTTCCACAGCAGAATAAGCAAACAAATCCTTGCATATTCAAATAATTAAACACTATGGAATAATGAAAATAAATAAAATACAGCCATATGCAACAACTGAATGAGTCTCACTCTGTAATGGCGAATGGAAGAATGGAGGAGGCATGATGGATTCCTGAGGTGGCAATAATATAATAATGTTCAAGTTTTTGGTTTGGGTCATGATTGTACGGGTTCACTTACAATAAGTGAACTGTTATGTTCATTTACGTGATGGGTATTTTTCTGGGTATGCACTACTCTTTAATACAGAAAATTTTAAAAATTAAAAAAAACTATATTTCTCTTAAATGTTTAAAGCACCCAGCAGCACTATACACAAAATAGTTACAACTTTATGAAATAATTTTTATAGTTTGTAAGAAAATAGCACCAACTCGTAACACACACGATGCTTACTGTCTTTCACACACTATGCTAAGCATTTTACAGGAAAAACTCATTTTATCTTCTCAACAATCTTACGAGGAAACTACTATAAACTCCTTTATTTTATAGTAAGTCCAGTGAGGCCCAAAGAGATTAAATAACTTTCTCAGGATCATATTGCTAATAAGTGAACCACAGTGAATGGCGCCAGATCCTGCACCATTCACCATTACACTATACTGCCTCTCACAGCCAAAATTCTGACGTTTAAAGTGTCAGATTCATCCATTGTGAATCCATTTAAAATGAAATAGTGTTGTTCCTTTATATATTGGAATATCCTATAAATAAATATGTCATGTAGATTGCTTTAATATTTGAAACATATTTTTATGTTTCGCATAAATTTTTTTCCATTCATGTTTAAAATGATTAAAAATGAATTTGAGACAGAAAGCATTTTAAACATATAAGAACAATAAAAAATTGTCATAAAAAAGCTGGGGTTGCATACCAACTCTATTAGCTGTAACTTCTGTGAACCTCAATTTCCTTGCCATTAAAATGGGCATAACTAATCTTTTCCTAACAGGAATCTTTCAAGAATGAGGTGACTTGACATTTGTGCTGCGAATTGAGTGACTAATTACATATGAAAGCCAATCCATCTGTGCAGTAAACCTGATAAATTTTAAATTTTTTTAAAAGATTTTTTATTTATTTATTTGACACAGGGAGAGAGAGAGAGATCACAAGTAGGCAGAGAGGCAGGCAGAGAGAGAGGGGGAAGCAGGCTCCCCGCTGAGCAGAGAGCCCGATGCAGGGCTCGAACCCAGGATCCTGAGATCATGACCTGAGCTGAAGGCAGAGGCTTAACCCACTGAGCCACCCAGGTACCTCAACCCAATAAATTTTAGAACCTAAAGTTACTTCACTTTAAATTTATATTTCAGGGGCACCTTAATCAGTCGATTAAGCATCTACCTTCGGCTCAGGTCATGATCTCAAAGTCCTGGGATGGAGTCCCTGGTCAGGCTACCATGGAAAGGCTCCCCCCACCCTCCCCATAGTCAGGTTCCCTGCTCAGCAGGGAGTCTGCTTCTCCCTCTCCTCATGCTCTCCCACTCTCATAAATAAACAAACAAAGAATAAATAAATACTTAAAAAATAAATTTACATTGCAGCAATATAAAAGTCAAAACCTCTAAATAACTTGCTAAAAGTATTATTCTCCAAGAGACTGGCATTGGAACTTGAACTCAGGGCTTTAGATTACAAGTTTAGTGCCCTTTGAACAAGTTCGAACCTCATTTTTTTTTCTTCCTGCTTTCCCTTCGCTTCCACAATGTAAATATACAAACTGATTTTTTTAAAAACTATAATTATTAATTTAATAAATGCATTTATTTCCTTTGTTAAAGAATTACATTAAAGGAGACATTTTCAGAAGGGTGTATTTTCCAAATCACTGTCTTCTTGACATGAATAACCACATAAAAAGCTTTTATATACATTTGTCTTCAAGTTTGAGAAAGTCCTTGTCTTTACTCTCTCTTTCATGCACTCATGCATAAGGACTTGGGACAATATATTAATAAAAAAAGAGAACAATATTTCTCAATTATTATATTTACAAGTCAATGAATTGTTTTACATGATTAGTGATTTTTTTTAATAATTAAAATAGATTTATGGAGACAAGTTTAGAATGTTGGCACTGGTCATTCAAAACCTGCTATCAACAAATTCCTCTCTATTTTACATTTATCTTTTTCATTTTATTTTTACTTAAAGATTACTCTTTACTCCAAACATAATAGTAAAGTCTAGAAAAATATAAAATAAAAAGTACTGAGTAACTAAAATGACTAATATTTACATTTTCCCAATCAAATTAGAAACCAAATTGAAACTGTTTTCATTTAGTTGAAAAAGCAAGAACACTAGTTTTAAAAATACAGAAATATGCTATATTTCTATTACATGGAAAACAACTTTTCTTAAATTTAATGACATTTTCTAAATCAAGGCATTCTTTAGAACTTTGTATTACTGCAGTATCTCCTTTTATGAGAATGCTTCTATACTTTTGTGAATGACTGAGTTCTTTCATCTGACCAGACACAGCTGGCAAGTGGCATAATGAGAAAGGGAAATGAAAGTCTTTTTTTTTTCTCCTGGAAAACCAAAAAAATCTATAAATCATATTCAAGCTGAAGCATTAGTTGCTTGTATTGCACACAAATGACACATCTTAATACAAATAGTGTTTTCTACTGTTTTGTGAATAAATGATATTACAGTCGATTTTAATTTTAAAGATCTATCAATGATGTGTGGTTTCCCTAAACACTATTTGGATGAATATAGATTTTGGGTATTTAATTAATTCAAAAAACTAAACCAAACTGACTGATTCTAAAACAGAAAATTTAGGTAAAATGTTCAGACCAATAAAATATGTACAGTAAAATATGTATATTCATTTTATGGAGAAAAATCTCAAATAGTTGGGTATGTAATGGGCCAAAGAAGTTTCTTAGACATGTGTGAAAGCTAGAAGGAACTTTGACCTTCACTAAGACCCTTGTTTTGTCCATGAGGAAACTGGTGCTCAGAGTGATGACTAACCCAAATTACTCAAGCAGGAGAGATGGTCCCATCTGTCTCCTCACTTCAGGGCGGTTCCTTGCTGGTCATATTGTGCTCCTTCACCATGTCGATGACACATGGGAAGAACTCAAGAGGACTGATTGAAGGAAGAAGCAAATGAAGCAATTTAAAAACAAAACAGAACTCTTCTTTTACTTTCTATTTTTCTCCTCACCTTTAAATATCACACAATAATAAATAAATATCTTTCATTTTCCCCACTGTAGTATAATGAACTTGTGGGGAGAAAAGCTGAACAATTCTAAAGTATATGCATGAAAATTAAGTCTTGCTTCCCATTCCCTACTCCAAGTTCTCCCAGAGGTGTCCATTGTTTAAGATTTTAATTGGAGAGCGCCTGGGTGGCTCAGTTGGTTAAGCAACTGCCTTCGGCTCAGGTCATGATCCCAGAGTCCTGGGATCGAGTCCCACATCGGGCTCCCAGCTCCATGGGGAGTCTGCTTCTCCCTCTGACCTTCTCCCCTCTGATGCTCTCTCTCACTCTCACTCTCTCTCTCAAATAAATAAATAAAATTTTAAAAAAAAGATTGACTTTCATCTACAAAAATTCTCTGTTTAAAAAAAAAAAAAGATTTTAATTGGAATGTCCAGAAATTTTCTGTCAGTGTGTATGAATGTGTATATACAGTTGTGGAAATGTTAATGGAGCCTTTTTCTTTACTTAATATATCTTAAAAATCATTCTATATTTGTGCATGTGGATCTAGCACATTCTTTTAAATAACTATATGTTTTCTATTGCGTATATTTAAAGTAACATATTCAACAACTCACTTATAATTGGGTTCAGAAAGCTTCTGATTTTTTTATATTACAAAGAGTATAAAAATGAATATAATTTGATATGTTCTTAGACTAAGATTTACTAGGGTCAACGAATATGTAAGTCATTGACCATTTGGTATCTTTTGATAACAGTCAGACCAAATCAGGCATATGTTAACCTCCTTATGTCTACACTTGGACCCAGGGAAACAGCCCCCACCCCATATTGGCTCTAACCTGACCTCTCATCCCAGGAGAAGAGAAGCATATTCTTAGAATTCAGAATTCTTAAATATCCTTCAGTATATTTAAATCATGTATAAACCCTTGTTTGAACAGAATCTTTACTTTGTATATCTGAAGCAATGGGCTGGTAATGATAATTTTCATTGTGTTGAAAAGATATTTTATGTGTTTCTTATTTATATGTTACTTAGGACAATGTAAGACACAAAAGGTCTTAATAAGGAAACATTCTGAGCAGGAATTTTAATAAAAAATCTTAGGTGAATTTACCAGCCAGTAGAAAGGAAAAACTAAAGCAAACATCACTCCAAATTTTACTAAAGGAAACTCCATAAACATCTCATTACCAATCTTAATTCTTTCCATCTTCTCCTTACAAATGTAAGAAAGGGAGGAGACAAGGAAGGGAGGGATGGAGGGAGGTTAAATGTATGACATAAACTTTCTTTACTGGCATATTGGCTAAGGCTGTTATTTTCCTACTTCTATACCACATGCAAATAGATGTATAAAACAGTCATGTGATTTTCAAAATATTGGTGTGTTTATACAGTAGTATATTAAAACGTGTATATTGCTTAATAAGTTCCTGTGTGTTCAGTGTTAAGTTATTTTTAGGTTTATCTGAAACCAAAACCCTGCTCCCTGTTCTCCGTGCTTGAGCTGTTAGCAGTAAACTGTCACCCAGAGGAGATGCCAGGAGGAATGTTCTGACCCAAGCAGGACCTCACCAGTGTGTCTGGATTAGGGGAACTGAACTGCATCAAATCCCACCGCTAGGATGAGGCAGTGACCCTGGACCATCAGGGCAAAGTTCTCAAAGAAGGTACTCAATGGACAACTGATTCGCCACAGAAATGTTTTTTTGTCTGAGGTTTCCTCCAATTGGATCATCAATATGTTTGCAGTTTCGCTAAAGAAACCAGAATAGGGTTAAGAAGATACTAAACTAAATAATATAGAAAATCCAGGAGAGTGATAGGCACTCAGGAGAAAGACGCTTGTCATGTAACGTTAAAGTCTCCTGCTACAATGAACACAGAGCACGTCCCTTACTGTATGAAGGAGAGCTACCGCTCGGGAGCAGCCGATAGCCTCACACAAGAGAATCGGGGCAAGGCTGGGTGACCTTCTCTGGGGAGCAATAGTTTTCCTGAGGAGAAATTTGCCAAAACCCAGGGCCTTGTTTCGCGTTTTGGTTTTTCTTTGGCAATGAGAGTATTTTGGAGGGGAAATTATGTGAATTTGGAAAACTGAGCAAAGGCAAAGTATAAATGGCAGTGGTAGAAATAAAGGATGAATAAAAACAAATGAATGCTAAGAAGCCATACTAATATTGTCAGATTTGGGAAGGAAAAAGCATTCTAGAAATATTCCAATGGCCTCATTTAAAGATGAGGAAACCGAGGCCCCCAAAGTTTTAAGAAATGTGCCCTAACTCACATGGGTCACCTCTGGAAGTTCCGAACCACTATGCAAGCTTTCCTAACACTAAGGGCATTTCCGAGAACACCACCACATTGCATCAATACGCAAGCCCATCGCAGCTTGTGACCAGTCCCTGCTTGTACCACATGGCTGCTGCCATCTGGGGCTGCTGTTAAAGTTCTTGAAGGACTCCTACCTTCTACGGCACCTTGGGGTACCAAATTCAAATGATGATAGAGAAGACACCATCATCACCATTGATTTAGTTCACTGACTTAATTCACCATCTCCATCCTGTGCAGTAACTTAATTCAACCAATGGGGAAAAACTTCAGCGGTCTTCAATGTTATATTTATTTTAATACCACCATTACATATATTATTGTAGAAGAATGGCAATGCCTTTAATTGATCATATTAAAGATCACAGTAATAGAAATAAATAGAGAGAAAATTTAGTTTTCTCCTTAAATTCCGATTTGCATAAAGTCACCTCTTCAGTTTCATTTTTCCTCATTGCTACCTGCCTCCAAACTCTGCTTTGTCCCTCCATTTCTCTGCACAGACTCTGCTATTCGTTTATATGTTCAACCAGAATATAAATTTCCCAAAGGTGGAAATCATTGCTTATCTATCTTTGTATTCGTTCACTGGACATGTTGAAAACACACAGGGATGTTTTTTGAATAAAGGTTTGATGTTTTCACATTTTATATAAATGGAATTATTTTTAAAACTCCAAATTAAGAATGCTATAAAAACTTTCAGATAATAAGGACTGTTAGAAACACATACAGTCAATTTCCTCTATAGATAATGAAACTGAAGTCAAGAGTAAGCAAGTGGCTTAGAGTCACCGAGCTAGTTAGAGCCTGAAGAGGATGCCCACTCTGGTCTGTCTCTGTCTTCCGGGTTTTGTTTTGTTTTGTTTTTTTAGTGTGTTCTATGCAGTCACTTTCTAAGTACAAATGAAATTATTTGGATACCTAAATGATTCTTGAGAAAGTATAAATACCTTGGTTATACACTAGAACTTCAACATGCTTCAATTTCTGCATTCAAATCTCTAACAGTGCTCGTAGAGAGTAGATATTCAGTCAGTTGGGGTTTCTATATCCTTTTTTTCCCTTCTCTTCCCCAAATTTCCATATCCATCACTTTAAAAATTGCTAATACACCAAGTATGCACCATTTCACGCATCAGTTACCATGTCCGCAAAGCCACCCAAGATGCTCCTAGAAGCCAATGGTACTGATCACAAGGCTGCTCTCATGTGAATGATGGACGTGCTCCCCAAGGCACATCGTTGGGAGAAAGGCAGATGCCACCATGAGGAAGCACTGTTAAAGAGGACTTCATTACATGTCCAAATGCCAAATCCCTTCTTCCTCAGCCAGATATACCTCTTAGGTACATCTAGAGGAGAGATTCCTACTTGTCTGTAGGCTACTTTTGGGATACACATACAAAGTAGCATGTGTGTGTCCACCATAGGATGGCGGATTTTTTGAATAATACATTCTGTACATCCAGGGTCCCCGGTAAGTTACCTGCTTTGCTCAATAAGATGTCCCCCAAAAGTCAGTGTCAGTTGAATCACTTGGACTACTGGTTAGCTTTTACATTTAGATGTTCTGAAGTCTATCCTAATTCCTAATTTTGATAGTTCTCTTTAATATAATGAAGCCCTCTTCATCTTGCTTGGGATTAGTCTAGGGCTTAAAAAATTCCTTCCAACACTCTGTTCTGTGAGTTGATAAGCAGCTTCCCCCGTGATCTGAGCCTAGCTAACAACAAATTGATCTTCAGAAGATTAATTACTAGGTAGATGCATTTTCAAGGGGGTTCATTCCCACTTTGAGGAAACTTGGTCATTTTACTTTCGCATCTGTTTGGAGTAGCATATCCTTTGGCTGAAAATAACACAAGTCAATGCTGAGAATGCCCTCCTCTGCACTACTGATGTGCTGATTTCTAGATTATATTTTAGACCGGACTAACGCCAAAAACATTTTACAAAGACAATCACAAATGCCGTACTTTAAAATCATTTAAACAATTTACAATATATGAAGGGGGTAGTAAGTGCTCAGCAAACATTTTAACTAGGTATTTATTGAGAACTGACAATAAATAGCTTTGTGCTAAACACCCTGTGAAGCACTAAAAGGCGAATTGGTACAATGATTTTCCCTAAGTCGAGATCTGTTTCTGACACATCTTGGATTTTTCCAACCTTACCCTAAGTAACTTGATTCAGAAAAGGGTTTCTGCCAGCTAATTTGCTGATCATAGAGTCACCACTGATTTTTGTCTCCTGTTGTTTAACTGAGTCAGTACAGTCTGAAATTAGACAGCTTATAGAATCAGGTAAAAATCCTTACAAAGAGGATACAGTCTTTGGAAGTTGCAACTAGTTAACTTTGGGCGTCTACTTGCGACAAAAAGCAACTTCACTTTATTAGAGAAAATGTCAATCAAGCCGCAACTACTGACACCCATCTTTGTTTCCCCAGCCGGTAATACCAGATAAAGCGGAGGAAATGGAGGAGCCGCATTTGCAACACACAAAGTCCTTGTTTTCCCACTAGGCGCTGCAGAAAAGCAATTGTCCATTCACAGCACATCCTCTGCATTTCGGAGCTAATATTTTTGCAGTTCTTAACTTAGTACATCAGAGTCTTAGGCAGTCAATTTTGCTGACCCTTTGAAATGCATTATGTCTTTGATACCTTGCTTAGTATTTCTAGCATGACCCAGTTTTTCAAATTTGTTTCTCGAGGTGGAGAATAGAAATCTTTAAAAAAAAATCAAGTAAGAAATTTTGGAAACAGAGTTATGGTTTCAAATAATCCTGTCTCATTTGCTATTGCATAACTTGAGAAGGCTAATAAGGAAATCCAGGTTAACCAGATGTTACTGGAATTGCTTTTACAAAAATGAACTCTTTGCACAGAAATGATTTTTAGCAGGGGTCCCCCTCAACGCATAATAATAACGTGTCATTGAGAACAACATTAGCTCTACGTTATTTGCCCTGCTTCCTGCAGCAGTTAGTGTGTTTACTGTTGATGCCTGCCTTCTGGTGCAAAGAGGTTTACTCCAACAGTCACTCTGGCTGAAGCACATGAAGAACAGAATCTATGGATGATTAATTAGATCCCCGGCTCAATCACTGAGGTCCCTAATTAAATATCTCACTCTGCTTTCAACTCTTGTAGGAAAAGATAATTAGCAAATTCAGTGTTAATAAAAAACTTTTTAGTTTCTTTTATAAGTAGTAAGATCTAAACCATTGGTCACCTAACTCAGCGCCGGCACCTCCTCTGGTGACTTCCAAGTCCAGAATATTTTTTTAAATGCAACAAGGTGATAAAGTGCTTTTTCCTCAAGAATTTATTTTTCTAGTATACCTTCTACAAGTTTTTCTACCTTCAGCCCTATTACCAGCTTATTCCTCTCTTCCTACTAATTTCTTCCTCTCAAAGTCTGCTATCAACCAACATGACAAACTCAAGGAAAAAAAAAAACACCTGATTTTCTTTTTCCCTGTCCCGCAGTCCTCACCAATCTCTGTACCAATATTTCCCTGTTCTGTCTCCACCGAAAAGAAAAATGACCTAACTCTAAGATTTATGTTGAAGAAGAAATATTGCATTCATTACAAAAGAAGGAAAAAAGGAGCCCTCCTCCATGGGGGCTCAAAGTGCAATGAAAATCTCGGAGTCACTCATTTAGGCTGGTTGGAATGAAACAGTTAATTCAGGGTAAGTGATAATGTTTAGTCCGTTTGCCTAGAAAAAGGAAGGAAATTCAAAAGCTGGTTGCTGTAGTAACAATCACAGACCAAAAAAAAAATATATATATATATATATATATGTACAGGTTCATTTTAAATAAAACTCCTGCCATCTCTCTGTGATTCTGTTCTCTCAAGAAAAATGAGCTTGCCGCTTAAATTTGTTGTACCTACCTCAACCATTAAACAAGACATTTAACCATAGTGGCAGTTCTGTGACCTTTGAATGCCGTGAAATCTCTGAGCGGTGCCGCTTGTTCATGAAGACTTGTGCTGCAGAATCCAGCAACTTCATCCAGGATTAGGAATATAATTAAGTAAAAACAAGAAAAAAAAAAAAAGAAACACAAAAGCACGCAGAGAAACCGAGAGAGAAAGAAGGTAGAAAGAGAGATTGTCTCTGGGTGAGTACACGACTTTTCTCCCAGGCGAGCGCTGGGACAGAGCCCGAGCCTGCTGCAGTGCCCAGACCCACCGACTGGCTGGGGGAGCGGGAGGGCAGCCGGCCTGCTGGGCTGGGAGGTGCTGTCAGTTGCCACAGGCGAGGAAAAGCAGAGACCAATCGGCTTCAACTCTGGCGGCTTACTGGAGTGGAGCCTTTTCTGTTTATGTTTCCTCATTTCAAGAGTGACGTCAAAGGGTTTAGTTTTTCCTCTGCATGTGCTATTAATTTTAAAGTACTGTACTATGGGAAGAATGTGTGTGTGCCTGTGGTTAGCCTAGGCACTCCATTCTCAGGAGAACCCAGGAAACATTTTCTATATTCAGGAATGAATTTTAAAAATTTAAAATGCCTCGTGGATGGGTGGATCAAAAACAAAAGCAAAAACTAGACAAAAACCTTAAGCTAAATAATAGCAGAAAGATTTATATATATATTTTTTCCAAATGTGAGTCTGTGTACATATGCCCACTGGACAGCTGTTGCTTATTTCAAAATGAACTCTTTGTCAACCTTACCTAAAAATGAGTTATTAGTTAATCTTTATAATCATGGATGCAGGGTTCTGCAAATGAGCTGGTGAGCGATATTATGTGCAGGGAAAGACAGAGATCCTGTTTATGCTGCTGATCCTTGATTTTCTATCTTTCCTCCAGCTTCTGTGGTGAAGCTTCAGGATTATTTGTGCTAGGGGGATCCTTCCTGCAACTCCCCACAGGGAGTCATTCAAGAAACAGGGCATGCTGATGCCATACAGGCATGCCTGGGGTTTCGGCATGTCCTCTCCCCAAAAGTGTGAAGGTACAGTTATTTAAGGATACTTCCTCTACCAGGGGCCCCAGCTTATCCGTGTATTTCTCTTCCTACTCTGGAAAATCTCAGTGGTGGCCATCTGTTGTTTCTCCCTCCCCCATATTCTCTCCAGTCTCCCCCTGCCCCATTCTGCTAATAGAACCTCTTTTTTGTCTTTTGGAAACTTGCCTTTCTCCATCTATGGATTGCATAGCCTTCCCCTGCGCCCTCCCCGCCCCTGAACTCCCAGCCCAAACAGAACTATGAAGGGCATGTGACCCAGACTGGCCAATCAGATTTCTCCATTGCTTTAGACACAGAAAATGTTTTAGGGGTAAGCATATCACTTAAGAAAGGCCAGAGTCCTTTTTCAAATATTAATACTGATTCTTTAAGAAAGGAGGTATTTATATCTCTCTACAAGCCTATGCTGTAGGGTTAAACAAGCCTGTAGTTGTTAGGGTTCATCTTTGATGTTGAAGATATAGCAATGAACAAAACAGATAGTATCTGCCTTCATGTACTTTATATCTGGGGGAAGGGTGAAGACAGGCAATAAAAATAAGTAAATATATCATATCCATTGGTAACAAGGCTTTGAAATAAAGGAAAGCAAGGGCAAGAAGTAGTGTGTGTGTGCATGTGTGTTTGCTATTTTAAGTATAATGATCATGGAAGCACTATGATAAAGCAATGTGGAGCAGAAGCCTGAATGAAATGAAGAAGCGGGTCATCTGTGTCTCCGCATTCCAGGCAAAGGAAGCTGTATAAAGTCCTAAGATAGGTAAACGCTTGGTATAGTCAAAGAACAAGGGAAATAGAGTGACTAGAAGAGAATGAGCCAAAGAAAGAAATGGGTTTAGAGAGTTATGTCCGAGCAAGATGAGGAAGTATCTTATAGGCCAGTTTAAGTATTTAGACTTTATTCTAAGATGGAAAACCTATCAGAGTGTATTGAACTAAGGAATGCCTATGATCAACATAAATTCTAAAGGGATTTCCTCTCTCTTCTGTGTAGAAAATAGACCCTAGGGAGCAAGGGTAGAATAGGTAGACCAATAATGAGTCCATTGCAATAATGGCTTGAACTTGGGTGAAGGTGGGGAAGGTGTTGGGGGCCAGATTCTGGATGGGGGTGTGTGTGTGTGTGTGTGTGTGTGTGTGTACACATATAGAATTAGCAGGATTTCAAGATGTGGGGTGTAGGAGATAGAGAAGGATCAAGAATAATTCTCAATCCTCTCTTGAGCAAACTGTTGGAACTGCTCAAGTTCCGTAGAGTTGGCACTTACTGATGGGGGATAACTGGAAGAAGAACTTAGTTCTAAGCTGAAATAAAAAGTGGTTCTGGGCCTTTATTCAACAGCAACAAATACTTATTGATTACGTATTCTGTGCAGGCACTGTTTTAAGTGCTAGAGATGAAGCAGTGAACACAAACAAATACAAAGGCCCTTGCCCTCATGAAACTTAGATTTTTCTGAGAGGAGACAGATCATTACAATGAGGTAAAAGATTATATAGGATACATTGAGTAGGAGATGGGGAGTAGATAGCTCAATATATAGGCCTGGAGTTCAGGGCACAGTTGTGGGCTATCGATATAAATTTGGAAGTCATTGGATATTCAAGGTATTTAATGCCATGAGACTGGATGAAATTACTAAGGCAGTGAGTGCAGGTGGAAAAGTCCTATGGCAGTCCAAGATTAAGCAGTCAGAATATGAGAAAGAACTAGTGGAAGAGACTGGGAAGGAACCTCTAAGAGGTAAGGAAAAAAATCAAAAGTGTGATACTTTGGAAGACAAATGAAATTTCAATGATCAGCTTTGTAAAACGAAAATTAGATGAAGACTGAAAATTGACCCTTGAATTTAGAATGTTTAATCATTTGTGTCCTTGACAAAATCAGGTTCAGTACAGTAGAAAGGCTGAAAGATCAAGAGAGAATTAAAGAGAAAGGTGGGGGCAGACAGTATAGGCAATTCTTCCAAGGTGTTTTTTCCCATAGAGAGCACAGAAATGGGGTAGTAACTGTAAGGGAGAGTAGTCAAGGAGGTCTTTTTAACATGAGAGAAATAGCAGCATTTTGTATGCAGCGATAGGAAAGATCCCGTTGAGAAGAATAAGAAGTGATGCAGAAGAGAGCAGGGGAAATAGTTGCAACACATGGAGTATGTGATAGACCGAATTGTCCTCCAAAGATGCCCAATCTCTGGAATCTGTGAATATATTATATTACATGATAAAAGGGACTTTGCGGATATAATGGAGGCGATGGATCTTAAAAGAAGGAGATTGTCTTAAATTATCTGGTGTGCTCAATCTAATCACATGAGCCCTTAAAAGCAGAGAACTTTCTCTGTCTGGAAGGAGAAGAAAGATGAGCAGAAGAAGTTAGAGAAGTTCCAAGTATCAGAAGTATCCAATGCCCTGCGACTGGTTTTCAGATGTAGGTCTCATGCGCAAGGACCAGAGAGAGGTAAGGGCTGTCCCCAGCTGACAGGAGCAAGGGAACAATCACCTTAGTTCCACAGCTGCAAGGCACCGGATTCTGCCAACAATCTGAATGAACAACCTGAAATGAATTCTTCCCTCAAACCTCAAGAAAGAAAGAAACACAGCCCTGCTGACATCTTGTTTTCAGCCTTTTGAGACTAAGCAGAGTACCTAGCCAAGCCACCTACAGATCTATGAACTAATAAAGTTTGTATTAATCTGTTCCAGCGGTGATGGAACACTAGTATAAAATGATGGGCTTTAGAAAGCAGCATGGATGATTCATCCACAGGACCAGAAGAGAAGGCAGAGTAAATGGTAGAGATATTGCTAAGTGGATTGTAATCGTGGTGCAAGATTGTGAAAGTTCTCTGTGATTTCTAATTTCTCAGTATAAATAGGAATTAAGAGTATTGGCTAAGAGACAGGATAGAAGAAGTGGTGAAGGTTTGAAGAGAAAAGGTGTGAAACAGTCATCCAGAAGAGTAAAAAGCAGAAGTCATCACAGAAGGATAACATGATGGCCAAGAGCACTAAGGGCTTATTTGAGTTTAGCTTTCATGAATTAAAGTGATAACAGACAGTGTGTTACCTTTGCAATATCCATGAGACAGCTGAATAGAAATGTCATGTGGGCAGCGTGGATATAATTCTGGGGAGGTAAGGGCAGATGAAATGCTACTGAAAACTATGGGAGGGCATGAAATCATTGGTTAATGAGAATAGACTCAAGGTCTAAACTCTGGGGTCTTCCAATAGATATTGAGAAATTGAGGATGATCTAGAAAAGGAGACCAAATAAGACTAGTCATGGAGGTACACACACAACCAAGATAGTGGCCTCTCAGAAGTCAAGTTCCAATAGTCAGTGATGTGGACTAAATGTTTCTACCCTCCCCTTTACTCCCCAGGACACTCACCAATTCATATGTTGAAGCCCTAATTCCCAATATGACTGTAATTAGAGAAAGGGCCCATAGGGAGGTAATTAAAGTTAAATGAGGTCATAAAGGTGGGACCCTAATCCAACAGGTCTGGTCCCCTTGTAGGAAAAGAAGACACACCAGAGTTCTCTATCTCCACCATGAGAGAATAGAGCCAAATGTCAGCATTCTCTAAGCCAGGAAGAGAGCTCTCACCAGACACTAACTCTGCTCTCACTTTGATCCTGGTCTTCCAGTCTCCAGAACTGTGAGAAAATAAATTTCTATTGTTTAAGTACCCAGACTATGATATTTTGTTATGCAATCCAAGCGGACTAATAACAGTTATGTGAGTCACGAATTCTCTTTTTGTTCGCTTGTAGCCATTTCAGTTGGCTTTCTGTTCCTTGTAACAGGAAGAGTCCTAACAAATTCAATATACAGTGTCAATGTTTCCTAGAGGTGACTGTCAACTATCCTCTACGTGATATAAATACTTCACCATTTGCAGCTTGAAAAACTTTAAGGATCTATCTGTGTCTGTAACTATATCTATACCTAATCATTTCCACCAAGCACAATAATATTTACCTAAGACTACTGTATTTAAAATATTAACTGGTATTCCAAGGCACCATTATTTAACATATATTTTGGAGTGTTCTTTGAAACACAACATTTGAAGTGACCACATTTTCTGCAATTTATTAGCTATAAAAATAATCCACAAGGAGCTACCTTACTTCAGCCTCTTCATTTTCTTCCCAAATTCCCTTTTTAAATAGCTCATGACTCACAGAAATGACCACTTTTAGTCATTTTCTTTCCTTTATAATTTAACTCTCTATTTTCTCTATTAATGGAATAGCAAATATAATTCTTCTTGTGCTGCATCTCAAGAAAGATAAATTTCTCAGTGACTTTAGAAATATTAAATTTGTTCAAGGAGTACCTATTGAGCATAAATTATTGGCAGAACCCAGTAGTGTATGTTCAACATACTATTGGGGTTGACAGAGATCAACAGATGTGATCTCTATCTTTAAAAGTTATATACGTGGCTTAAAGGGTAATATACATGTTCTTATAATAGTAATAAGAGGAAAGATGCAACAAGGGTTCTAAAGATGGAAAAGGCACAATGGGAATTCAAAGAAAGGGGAGATTATTTCTCACAAGGGGAAGACTTTGCATAATGTCAGATTTCATTTGTCCCAAACCAGGAATACATGCTATGTTGACAGACTGACCTGTAGGTTAAGTATAAAGGTATGGTGGTATAGGACATGGGAAAGGAATGATATATTGTGAACCCATCATGGTAGATCAGTAAAAATTATAGAAAGTTAAATCTAAAATTTGAATTTTACTCATTAGGGAATGAGGGATTATTAAAGGTCTGCAAGTAGGGAATTAAGACAGCAGTAGTGTATTCCTATTAGCTGAACAATCTAGTGTTGAGTACAGACAATTAAACATGTGATTATAATACAATGGAGTGAGGAGTGGAATAGGGGAAGTTCAGGATGATTTGGGAGTCTACAGGAGAGAAACCAACACCATATTTTTAATTCAGTCAAGGCTTCTTCCCGAAAATAGTGACAACTGAGATGAATTCTAAAAGATAAATAAAAGGTATTCTGGTAAAAGGGAGGGATACGTGAAATGATTAAGAGCTGCTCCAATAAAAAGGGAGGGTACAACATGATAAATGCTGAAATGATAACATCAACATGGACAGGTGAAGATGGGCCTGGTTTACTCCAGAGACAGAAGCGAGTTCAGTTTGGCTGGAGTGATAACAAAGGAACACAGGGGGCTCCTGGGTGCCTCAGTCCTACTCTTGATTTCAGCTCAGGTCACGATCTCAGGGTCCTGAGATAGAGCCCTACGTCAAGCTCCATGCTTAGTGGGGAGTCTGCTTGAGATTCTTTCCCTCTGCCCATCTCCCAAGTCACACGTGTGCATGCACACTCTCACTCTCAAATAAATAGATAAATCTTAAAAAAAGAGAGAGAGAAGAAGAAGTAAAGATAGTATGGGGCTTTTTAAGTCATATAAGAAATTGGGACTTTGTTCTAAAAGAAACGGGAATCTGTTGAAACTTTTAAACAATATAGGACATGATCAAATTCGTATTTTGAAACATAACTTTGGCAGTTAACGTGGAGACCAGACGAGGGAGGTCTGGAGACAAGAAGTCCAGGGCGGAAAGCACAGTAGCCTGGGTGAGGATGGCGGTCACGTGGAAGGAGAGATAGGGGAACATTTAATGTTTCGGAGTTGCCTTCCATGGGATTTGGTGATAGACTGAAGGTGAAAGCTGAAAAGCTTACTATGGGATAAGAATAAGGAACAAGACAATGAAGGACAACACTCAAGTTTTAGCCATGGCAAATAGGGTGCCATTTACTGAGTTAGGTTTGGCAGAGAACATGATAAGTTCAGTTTGGAACTTGATATCAAAGGGAAGATGGATATGTTGCTAATAAAACTTAGCAGAAAAACGTAGGTTAGGAGAAGAGTTTTGAGTACTATCGTACATATGGTTGAAATCAGCCATATGTGCTGATGGAATCACTCAGAAAGTGTGCCTTGCATGAGAATAGAAAAGGATCTGAAGAGAAACCCAAAGGAACACAATATTCAAGGGCTAGCAGAGGAAGAGAAACCTAAAAAATGTGGACAAACAGTGGCAACATAAAGAGAGAAAAGGAGGACATAGTGTCCGTAGAATCTAGGGAAAATTGTGTTTCAAGACGTAAAATACTGGTAATAATGCTAAATCTGCTGAGAGGAAAACAGAACAACATCTTTTATAGCTACTAAACTGCTATAAAACTAAGACATCAGGGTATTGATGTAGGTATAAATAAATAGAAAAATAAATCAATAGAACAGAAGAAAGCCTAGAAGTGAATCAATAGGTATGATAAAGGCGGTGTTTTGAATGAGCGAAGAAGGAACGGACTGCTTCAGAAACTATGTTGGGACAAGGCAAGCCATTTGTGGATGCAATATCCAAGTAAGTTAACCTTAGATTCATTCCAAAATCCATTTACAAATATAAAACGTAGTTAGAAAACTTAAATGAAAAGGCAAAACTAAAAAGTTGCCAGAAAACATATGATTGGATCTATGTGATCTCAAAGTACAGAAGACCTTTAAAAAGATACTAAAGCAAAGGCTACAACAAAGGACACTGATAAAGTATCTTACGCCAGTCTCCTGTATGATTAAAGACATTATAAATAAATATATTCTCAGCCTATACAAAACATAATACACATTATTACACATTAGTTCATCTCCACCAGATTTTTTTTTTTAAAGATTTTCTTTATTTGTTGGAGAGAGAGAGAGAGAGAGAGCACAAGCAGGGGGAGTGACAGGCAGAGGGAGAAGCAGGTTCCTTGCTGCACAGCGAGCCCAATTCAGGTTTCTATCCAGGACCCTGGGATCATGACCTAAGCCAAAGGCAGATGCTTAACCAACTGAGCCCCAGGCATCCCTCTTCATCAGATTTATAAAACAGAAAAGAAATTCTGGGGAAAAAAAAAGAAAAGGCCCCAAAGGAACACCAATGTTCAAGGGTAGGTAAACGAAGAGAAGCCTCTGAAAATATGGATAAGGAGGAGCTCCTGGGTAGCTCAGTTGGTTAAGCATCTGAATCTTGATTTCGGCTCAGGTCAAGATCTCAGGGTTGTCAGATCAAGCCCTGAGTGGAGCCCTGTGCTGGTGCAGAGCCTCCTTGGGATTTTCTCTCTCCCTCTCCTTCAGTTCCTCCCTCTCTTCACCCCGTTTCTCTCAAACAAAAACAAAAACAAAAACAAACCCAATATGGCCGAAGAGTGGCACCATAAGGGGGGGGGGGAAGGGGGAAAGAATGTGGTATCACAGAATCCAAAGAAAATTTTGTTTCAAGAAGGTAAAACAGGGGCGCCTGGGTGGCTCAATGGGTTAAAGCCTCTGCCTTAGGCTCAGGTCATTCTTATCCCAGGGTCCTGGAATCGAGCCCCGCATCAGGCTCTCTGCTGGGCAGGGAGCCTGCTTCCCCCTCTCTCTCTCTGCCGGCCTCTCTGCCTGCTTGTGATCTCTCTCTCTCTCTCTCTGTCAAATAAATAAATAAAATCTTAAAAAAAAAAGAAAGATAGATAGGGTTTTAAAATTCAGAAATTTTCTTTTGAATGGTAAGATGGGTATAATGGAGGCTAGGGCAGGTCACCACCCTTTCTCTGAGCCTTTCTCACCTGGTACAGAGCCCTCAAGCTTACTGTTCTCTTGATTAACCCTTCGAGGCACACCACCCTTCCTCGTCTATCATCTCCACATTTCTGTCAACTGATGTATATACTTCAGACCACTTTCTCCTTTCTGTTTCACTATAACCTTGTCTGCTAACCCAGGTCCTCCTCCCTGCTAGTGATAGAATAACAAGGCAGTGAGAGCACATCTTAATGCCTTGGAAACTGGAGTTTTTTATTTCTTCACGGGAAAGTTTTTGTCAAGCATACAGTAAATAATATTTACAGATACTTACTGAGTGCCTTCTATGACCAGGAAACCTATATCATCAGCGACAAAATTCATTACAAATGAATTACTTAAATCCTGACAAGAGAGAAATATTTGCCCTACTACTGGATTTTCCTCCTCTGCATTTAAAATAGTTCCCATTTCAAATTATTTTCTCTTTTTCTTTTACCACTACTGTTCTTTCACCAAAACTGTTTCCCAAATCAACAGACTATCTTTGGAGACCATGTTTCCAAAGTGCTAATTTAGCTCAGAAACACAGCAAAAATATCAAATAGAAAGCACAATTGGGAAGCAAGAAGCAAAAAACCCCCTAAACTCTACCACTTAATGCTTATCATCAATTCTCCATCAGAGCAAATTTGCAAACCACGATAGAGCTTTGGTTACCCGTTTCCTTTTTTAAAATTATTTATTTTTTATTTTTTTGAGAGTGAGAGAGGGGACAGGAGAGGGAGAGAGAGAATCTTAGTCGGGCTCCACACCCAGTGCGGAGCCCAACGCGGAGCTCAACCTCACAACCCTGAGATCATGACCTGAGCCAAAAACAAGAGGCAAACCCTTAACAAACTGCATCACCCAGGGATCTCTGGTTATCCCCTTTCTTATGTGTGACTGGACTCAGCCTGCAGGCACCACGAACCTTTTTCTGTAGGTCCCACTCTCCCTGCCTTCATCTAGCTCCCAGGGAGCACGGCTTCTAGAAGGCAGCTCCTTGGCAGCATTTTCTAGCCTCATTCTTCACTTGTTTTCCACCCATTTTGCAGATCTGTTTTCCATTCCTCTACTCTCTGCTAAGATGGAGCTGTTATCAAGTCAATGACAGATTTTTAGAAAGTGCCTATTCTGAACATGGTAATTTTCTTTAAAAAAATTTTTTTTATTGTTATGTTAGTCACCATACAGTACATCATTAGTTTTTGATGCAGTATTCCATGATTCACTGTTTACATATAACACCCAGTGCCCCATGCAATCTGTGCCCTCCTTAATACCCATCACTGGGCTCACTCATCCTTCCACCCACCTTCCCTCTTAAACCTTCAGTTTGTTTCCCAGAGTCCATAGTCTCTCATGGTTTGTTTACCCCTCTGATTTCCCCCCCTTCATTTTTCCCTTCCTTCTCCTGAGGTCCTCCATGCTATTCCTTATGTTCTACAAATAAGTGAAACCATAGGATAATTGTCTTTCTCTGCTTGACTTATTTCACTTAGCATCATCTCCTCCAGTTCCATCCATGTTGATGCAAATGTTGGGTATTCATCCTCTCTGATGGCTGAGTAATATTCCATTGTATATAGGGACCACATCTTCCTTATCCATTCTCTGTTGAAGGGTATCTTGGCTCTTTCCACAGTTTGGCTATTGTGGACCTTATTGCTATGAATATTGGGGTGCATGTGGTCCTTCTTTTCTCTACATCTCTATCTTTGGAGTAAATCCTTAGTAGTGCAATTGCTGGGTCATAAGGTAGCTCTATTTTTAACTTTTTGAGGAACCTCCACACTATTTTCCAAAGTGGCTGTACCTGAACATGGTAGTTATCTGATAACTTAAGCTACATTAAAGTTTTTTTATAGAAGGAAAAAAAAAAAGTGTGTGTCATCACCCTGATGGCTATTTACTTTCACATTGGAGTTTTCTCATCTGGAGACATGCCGTGTTATGGGCTGAATTGTGTCTCTCCAAAATCATATGTTGAAGCCCTAACTTCCCAGTACCTCAGAATCTGACCTTATTTGGAGATATGGCCTTTAAAAAGGTGATTAAGTTAAAGTGAGGTCAGTAGGGTGGGCCTTAATCCAATATGACCTGTGTCCTTATGAGAAGAGATTAGGACACAGATAGGTACAGAGGGAAGACCGTATGAAGACACAAGGAGAAAAGATCCATCTGTAAGCCAAGGAGAGAGTTCTCAAAATAAAGCCTACCCTATGACATCTTGATCTTGGACTTCTAGCCTCCAGAACTATGAGGAAATTCATTTCTGTTGTTTAAGCCACCCCATCTGTGGCATTTTGTTATGGCAGCCCGAGCAAACTACTACATGCCAAAACATAGATCCTAAGTAAGCAAAGACTCTGGGGAAAGTTGCTTCTTTAGGGGCGCCTGGGTGGTTCAGTGGGTTAAAGTCTCTGCCTTCAACTCAGGTCATGATCTCGGGGTCCTGGGATTGAGCCCCGCATCCGGCTCTCTGCTCAGCGGGGAGACTGCTTCCTCCCTCCCTCTGCCTGCTTCTCTGCCTACTGGTGATCTCTCTCTCTCTCTGTCAAATAAATAAATAAAATCTTAAAAAAAAAAAAAGAAAGTTGATTCTTTAGAACATTAAGAGGCAAAAGGTTTTGTGTGTTCGACTGCTTGTGTGTTTCTTTTCATAATATCAACATATATTTTCCCGTGATTCACATTTTGGTTTTTATCAATTAAATTTTTTACATTGCTAAAGGTTTTGCTTTTTGCAATACAGAAATTATGATTTAAAACCCTAATTTATTCAAAATAAGTCTATGGTTAACTACTTTCTTTGCAATGTTACATCAGGATTCCTTTAAATAACAATTACCCTTAGTGCATTTAAAATAGAGATTCATTTACAAAGATTATTTTTTTTGCATTTTTAAATGCTTTAATTTTTGAGTCATTGTAAAAGTAATCAATATTAAGGAAATTATCATTGCAAAAGTTAGGATTCATAATAAAAATTAGTTTCATTATTAACTTTATAGGATACCTTAATAAACTTTATAAGATTTAAATGCATGAGGGCATTTAAAACCTGAGTTTTGATTATCAAAGTTTCAACTCACATGTTATCTTTAGGGAATCTTCTAGTGAGTAGGAAAACATTTTACTTGTATTTAGGAAAGCACACGCAAACCTTTCTTAAGAACTCAGCGATATACCACCAGTAGGCAGTAAGCTTTATGAGGTCACAGGACTGGGTCTAACTGCTGTGTTACGTGTTCCCAGCACCTAGCACACTACCTGACGTTCAGTAGGTCATGTTTGTAGCCCTTTAATGACTGAACTGATAAGCAAATGAGAGAGGCTGGAGAAGTTACATGTGAGTCAAAGAATGTAATTAAAAAAGACTGTAAGGAGGTCCTTACAACAACAGAACTATGCTGGAAGCCAAAAGCAGTTAAACTGTGCTGGGAGTCTGGATTATGTGAACCCAGGGGAAAGAAGCTGGATATTTTATTGAGTGATCAAAGCATGAGGTGCTTATTTTGGAAGAGGACAAAGATTTTAGTGGACAGGTCAGTAGAGCAGGTTTTGTACCTAGCGTTAAAGAAGAGCTATGAGAAATTATGTCTCAGGGAGGGTTGCATGAGGCAGGAAACTCCACTTTTTCATTTATCTGAGGGACCACAGAAGAACAAGGAAAACGCATGCAGAACTGGTATACATAGTGTGGCTATAAACAGTGAAATGAAGGACACCTGGGTAGCTCAGTCGGTTGAGCGTCTGCCTTCACCTCGGTTTATGATCCCAGGGTCCTGGAATTGAGTTCTGCTTTGGAATCCTTGCTCAGCGGGGTGCCTGCTTCTCCCCCTGCTTATGCTCTCTCTCTCTCTGATAAATAAACAAACAAACAAACAGACAAATAAATAAATAAAATCTTTAAAAAAAAAAAACCAAAAACTAGAGAAATGAGGAGATGCTTCTTAATGATGGCAAACCAGATATTTCCTAAGAAACAGATCCTTATATTAAAGGAGGGGCTGATTTATTCACCTCAGTTATCTTATCCCAACACCATTAAATGCCTCAACCGATCTTATGAAACAAGAAATAGAACAAGTGTTATGTATCTGGCAGCTTTGTGGCTGGGGAGATGGCCAACTTTGACAATTATTAGATCCATGTAGATAGGGCTAAGCCTTTACCACATATACTACAGAATCCCTCTGCAAAAGACCCCAGAGGTATGTAATGACTTTCCTCTTCAGATGTGCAATCTCAATGTGACAACTTTGGACATATATCTCAAGACAGGAGCAAGCGGATATGCCTGGTATGCTATGAATCTGCTAGGTTGGTTTAAACTGACATGTTAAGTAAAATTTAAGGAAAAAAAATGTTTCAGTCAAATTGTGTTAAATCAACCACATGTAAAATCAATTTTGTAACGTGAAAACCATTTCAAATGATTAGTGTGTGAACATGGAGACATAGGCATACAGCATTTTAAATGCCTCATAGGGCACTTTCACTTATTTATTGAGGTAGACATTTGCCAACAGGGAAATATTCTTAGTTCTCAGGTTAAAAAAAAATAGTTAGAGACATATTTTAGCAAGAGATTGAAAATATGGATGCATTTTTCTCTAGAGTGCTCAATTTTTTTCTCCCTATTATCTCCCATGCCTCCTTGTTGCCATGACACGAGACAACCCCACATTTCCTATTCTACCTGATCTCCAATCAATACTGCCTTTACCACCTTCTCCATGTTTGCTAGAGATGAAAGAGACAACCGTATCTCACACATGGACTGACCAATAAATAAGCAGCAGGGGCCGGTAACCTTCTAGTTTCTTAAGAGGCTATGAAACTGATCCATATATATCATTCCCCGGGGGCAACTTGAATAATGGTAAGGTTTTCTTTCATTTTCCTCATTCTCTAGACAACCAGGCTTATTCTCCAAGGCCTTGCCAGAACTCTTCTGCCCGATTCCATTGAGAGTTAAGAAAGCAGAGTTCTGGGGCGCCTGGGTGGCTCAGTGGGTTAAAGCCTCTGCCTTCAGCTCAGGTCATGATCCCAGGGTCCTAGGATCAAGCCCCACATCGGGTTCTCTGCTCAGAGGGGAGCCTGTTACCCCGTCTCTCTCTGCCTGCCTCTCTGCCTACTTATGATCTCTCTGTCAAATAAATAAAATCTTTAAAAAAAAAAAAAAAGAAAGAAAAAAGCCGAGTTCTTTCTAGCTGGCCTCTCTATGATTTACCCTTGAGTTCAGGCAGAGGTGTAGCCCAGTGAATTCCTATTATCCCAAGGAGTGCTTCTCCCCTGACTTTCAGAAAGTTCCATGAACTTCCCATTCCTGCTCATAACCTACATCAACTTCCTTGAATGGGTTCTTGTTTCCAGACTGTTCCTCACTCTCTCTTCCCCTGAACACACTCTTACAGAGACAGCTCGTTTACCCCTGCTTAAATTGTCATGCTGTCAAACACTGGCTTCTCTCAATTATTTCCCTTTCTCCCCCAGCTTTGCTTCATTTCTGGTCACCAGCCTGCAATGCGAGGCTGTTATGATCTTCTTCAATTTCTGGGAATCTTTGCTTCCTTGTTTATCATTTCATTATAAAATAAGTTTCAGGAAATTTCTACTTAAATCTGATAATATTTTTTCTCCCAAAGCAGCAGGTGAAATATAGATTTATGGCAGGAATATTTTCTCATATTTTCATAGGTAATATTATGGATTTGTGAAAAACCAAAATGCTAAAGATTGCCAAGCCTCCTACATGGAAATAATTGATACCATATTTATCATTATTCGTTGTATACTTTGTATCTTCATTGTGCAAATCACATTCCCTGCACACGATATGTGCTCAATTAATTATTCAACACTTTTCTCAAATGCTTTCCCTCTGCTACTCCTAAACGTAGCATCAGATTGGATAGCTAGCCTTTTGTATCTGCAGAGAATATGTAACCTTAGTATGCCCTGCACTCGTCTCCATGGATACCAAATTTCTGTGAATGGCACTTAGAGTGAAAAAATCTATAGGGGGAACTGAATTTTGCTCATTCTTTCAGCTCAGGTCCTTTTCTTCCCAACCCTTTCTCCCCTACATTTTCTGTCCTTGGCTATGTATGGTAAGAATCCTAGCACACTTCATGCGGTAGAAAACCCTTCTGTTAGGGGCAAAGGACATCATGTTAGTATCTTTTTGACTGCTCCATGAACATCAACCCACAGAAATTGCAGCTAACCACAGGAAATGGGGAGGTCAAAGCCCAAGTCTATTTTTGACAAACTCTAACCAGGGATCCCCAACTTGAGGAGTTCAGAAACCTAGGGCTCAATAAGAACAGTAATTGCAGAGGAGCGGGAATCCTGGAGCAATTTTTACACGTTAAAAAGCTAAATTGAAATGATAAGGCTTCGCAGTCCAAAAACAGAGTCAAAACTTCATTTCTGGTTAGAACATCACGAACTTAGTTAGCAAATCCCTATTCACCACCTTGTGCTGCATACAGGTCTGGTGGATTGTTACTTGTGTCCTTAAATATAAAAAACAGAAAACATGTTTATTATTACTTGTTTATTAATACTTATTAATTATTACTAAAAGCAGACATATTTATGTGATATGAAGAGAAGCCTGAGTAGGAAGTCAAACTTAATGTAACATGCAGTCTTCTTTGCGGATGAAATCTTTCCACATCATAGTATCCATCAACAAAAAGAAAAAGATCCTGATATTAAAAAAAAAAATTGAAAATAACTGTCTTGCCTAAGGCCTTGCTTATTTGTTGGTTTGTATGTTCTATTTTAATGTCTAAACTTGCTTAAGAGCAGCAGATATACTAAAGCTAATTTCTGATACATTTTCATCGTGGCCATTTGCTTGTTATGAACGTAAGAAGGGGAATTAGATCTCAGACCATTGGGTGAGGAGCCAGATATGATGGCTTTTGTTCAAAGACCCCATGGCAAGACAAGTTGGTGCTGGAGCACCCAAGAGACTAAAGGTGAAGATGGCAAGAAGATGAGCGCTCCACAGAGACCATCGGAGCTGCTGGCAGCTGTGACCTTGAGCATGGTTCAAGGGCTATTTCTCAGCTCCATGCTCTCAGAGTGTGGATACTTGGGATGGCCTGGCAGGACTCTAATGGCTTTCCAGAAACGAAGGCCAACCTATGGATACCAAATGTTCTTTAGTTTGGATTGTGCTAGGGTCAAGAACAGGGTCTAACACCAACAATATTAATTATTGGACCATATCAGGCTTTCTTCTTTTCTCTCACTAAATCCTGTAGCTAAGTTTGAGATATAAAGGGTTTTACCCCACTAAAAAGAAACTATCTCCACGTTCAAAAATCATGCTACTCACAGTGACAGATAACTACAGGTGAGAATGGCTAAAAATTCCTCCCTGCAGACAGCTGTGAGACTCAAGCTCCCTCCCACATCGTAGGGGTGGGAGAGAGAGCAGAAAGTTCTGGGAGCCTTTCTTGCTTACCCCATCCTCCTCGACACTGTGAGTGAGGCAACTCTGATGAGTACCTCTTCCCCCTTCCTTCCAAGTCAGGCAAAAACAGAAGTCCAAGTATTTCTTGTTCAGAAGTACGTCAGTACTAGTTATGCCCGAGAAAGACACAGGCTTTGTTCCTGATCTGAAATTTAGAGCTGAGGAAAGAGATATTCTGAAAAGACAGCACAAATGTGTAAAGGGAAGTGCAGAAGCCACCAGTCTGTGCACATCCTGGCTTTAAGAGTAACACACCAAGTAAATGTAAAGGAACACAATGCTATGCACCACAATGATGGGAACATTTCTTGAAAAGGGAGAGTTTATGAATCAGATGATTATCAATTAATTATATCCTGGAAATTTCATGTCAACTCTGAAAAGAACAATTCAAAGAAACATTCAGAAAAATAGAGTAAGACGAACAGCAAAGTATCATTCACTTCAGTGAAAACTTCAGAGTACATTCTATACACCGAATTAATTTCACTTTGCTTTGACTCTTACAAACAGAAGCTAAGAGCACAATTTTCTCTGGTACACTCTATACAGCATAATTTGTTCTATAATGATGATGATGATGATGATCGTTATTTACAAATTCTTTGTTTTTACACCAGTTTTTAAAAAAGATTTTATTTATTTATTTGAGAGAGATAACCCGAGCGAGAGCACGAGCAGGGGGGAGAGGCAGAGGGAGAGGGAGAAGGAGAAGCGGATTCCCCGCTGAGCAGGGAGCCTGATGTGGGGCTCAATCCCAGGACCCAGTGATCGCGACCTGAGCCGAAGGCAGACACTCAACCCACTGAGCCAGCCAGGCACCTCTACACCAATCAGTTTTTTAAGAATGTAAAAAGAACAATTTTTTCTCTGTTTTTAACTTTTTATTTCTCCCAACTCTTTGATCAACTTCTCCTTTCTCTCCAGTTAGAAAGCAGATGAACTGCAGGGAAGACAACTGGTGAGTTCTTGGAAGGAGGGCGTCATTCATGTCTTACATTTCTTTGTAAATCCCATTGCTTCATACCATGATCGGCAGATTTAGGTACTCAGAGAGTGTTTCTTAAAAGGCTGAATGGATGAGCTAAGGAATGCATGAGTGAATAAATATATTTATCTTATCCTCCTACTGTAACTGAAAAGAAAGAACATACTGCTTTAATATTTGTTCTAATTCTTTTGTAAACACTGTAGAGGATAGGGCGACTGGACCACATAAAGGCGAAAGGAAGGGAATGCCATTTGCTACACACTTAGATCATGTCCTGTGCTGCCGCTTTCATTTGGGATCTCAGCCAATCCCCATAATGACTTGAGAAACTATCACTATCTGCCTTTTACAGATAAGCACATAGAGTCCCAGAGAGAATATGAACCTGTCCAAATTCACATGGCTAGGAGACAGGATTTAAACTCAAATGTTACTTTTTCCAAACAGCGCAACTTTTTCTCTATTTCCTCTCTAAATGCAAAAGCAAAGTATAAAGATTAAGTCCCGAACATATCGGATTGTAAAACTATTTAAAACTCTTGGCCCTTTAAGTGGTCCCTACCAACTTGTCAATTATTTATTGAGCACTCACTGTGTACAAGTACTTTGGAAATAAAAGGGGTCCAAGAAGATAAATTTCAACTACCTCTTACTACGGGCAGTTTAGGCCTAATGTCAATGATCTGGATAATACAATATTCCCAGTGTCTAAGAAACCATACGGTCAAGGTTCTTCAAATACCTTAATGAGCAAATTCTGGAGCCAAATAATCGTCTGATGCTAAAAATGTCATTAAAATTAATTAGTTTTTTTGGAAGACATATAAAAAAGTTTACCAGACATCTGTAAGTTTTGTTCAGTAATTAGAAGTTTACTGGTTTTCAATAACAGACCACCAGAATTATTAAATGTTGAGAAGTGGTGTCCTGCTAGCCAGTGTGTTCCAGTTGTACCACAGAGTACAGCCAAGGAAATATGGAAAATCACAGAATTATGATGTTTCCCTAGAACACAATCTCTAGGACTGTTTTAACTCTGTATGAAGGGGGTGTATTTGTCAGGGATCCCGCCTTTCCAAAACTCAGCCTGTCATTTTGAGAGAGAAAAATAGTCAATCTAAATAAACAGCACTTCTGAAAAGACTTGGACCCTGGATCTCTGTCTTTTTTCCTTCTTTTTTGTCCTGAGTCTCCTGGGAAGTTCCCCGTTCTCTACCTGGATGGGAACAGACTTGACGCTGGCGGCCAAACCTGCAAAGCACAGGCTCGATGACAGGACAGGAGGCTCTGCTATCTGTGTCCCCCAGCAGGGTACACAGGGACACGCAGGGAGTCACGGACCCTCACAGCTCTAAAGGAATCACACACCTCGATACGGGTCAGAGTGGAGACCATTGGAGCTAGATGGGGACGGTCTGTTCCTTCACAGAGAGCTGAGCAGGTCGGAGAGGTAGAGATGGCTTCTCAGATGCTCACCACAAAATAAATGTACTGCCCACAACTGTGATCCTTCCAGGCCTTTAGGTGGTATGCAGTCAACCGTGGATAGCCCCTGCCAGGGCAAAGGGCTCTTCCTCCTTTAACATGATGGCTGCCTAGGCCAGGGAGCAGAGGTAGAAGGCGAACCCATTCCGGACCCTTACTGGGCCACCAACACAGAAAGCTGTGTGCCAAGCTAGTAATTGTCAGGGTCCAGCCAACCCTTCCTGACAGAATATACACAAGGCAGACATTGTTCTCAGTCAGACCTGGCTTCAGAAGAAAAAATTCTACAGCATAACCATGGCCAGACTTTCTCCCTTTTCTGTGATGCTATACTGCTGTGTCCCTGTCCTCCCTGGGCCCAGGGAATCCTATTTGCTTCCTAATCATGTCAAGAAAAAGCCCGTGCCTAGTTTCCTGGCTGTGAGTGTGGAGATGTCCTCTTATCTACCTCCCCAAACTGAAAGAAACTGTTTCAGGAAGCTTTCTAATGAAAACCTAAGGGAGACGGAAGGAAACTACATTTTCATGATTTATTCCTTTCAGCTTTTGATTTTTCACAAGAAGCATGCATTATTTTGCAATCGTAATAAAAAGGTCTAGAAGGAATGAATTCACTGCACCATTTCACATAAAATCATTATTATAAATGAGTTTAAAGGTACTAAATATAATGCATGTGTTTTATTGAGTGCTGAGGGAAGTGGTACAATTTAATTGAGGATTTCCTGTGCTGTCTGGAGCTGAGAATAAGGGATTGTATTGTGGCCTCTCTGCCCCTGTTTTCCCTTTCCCCCAGAGCCCAATATATCAATCAGGTAAAATTAGTGTAATTAGGAAGCTGCCTAAGACAGAGGGGCTCTTCCTCTGAATTTTTCAAATGAAAACCCAAGCGCCATTATAAAGCAAAACAAATTTATCTATTCATTGAAATTAAATGAATACGATCATTGTACCTTTAAGGAACCCAGATAATTTGAGATTTAGAGCATTTAAAATACAAATGAATTCCCAGAGAAGGAACACAGACTTTGATTACAAATGGTGTTTTTTTGATCATGGTAACTAGTGACTTCCAGGCAGGGGTCATTTTTCCTTTGGACGTCTCCTGCTCCCATCCGATAGCTCATTCCTAGCTCCACCGGTAAGAGTTGGTAACAGTGGAACCACCGGCGGGGCTTGCAGAGGGCTTTTCCTTTAATATCCACACTGGGAGAATGTAGACCCCTGTGGGGGACTATGGGATAAGTCCCCTCCCCCAAGTCTCTAGTGAGCCCTGAGCAAGCAGCTCCCTCCTCTAGTTGGGCAGGGACAATGTCCAGAGGGTGGCAGGAAGTTCAGGAGGTTGAGGATGAATGGGAGTGGAGAAAATGGATCCAGTCAGGGAGGATTACATACTCTTGGCTGCAGCAGCAGCAGCAACTTCAGGGGATGCCAAGTCATAATCAAGTCACCTTAGAATGGGATGAATTTAGTATGTGTATGGCCTGAGGGAAACGGCAAGAGAAGACGGGGACTTCAAGTGTTACGTTCATCCTGAACTCCTACTGAGTTACTTCAGATTACGAAATATTTGATCTGTTATCTATATAAGGTTGTTTTAAGAGCCAGAAATCCCTATGAAGAGGTAGAACAAATCCCACAGTTAGGAGTTCAGTGCCCCTCACTCCCAAAACTGCATGAGCTGGGGTCTCATGGGGCAAATGAAAAGACAAACCTTGGTACTCAGTGGCAAAAACACCAAAACAAAATAAAACACAAAACAAACAAACAAAACCCACCAACCACAAAACTTAGCATGTGGCTTTTAATATGATTCGAAAGTATTTTAAAATAAGGTACTTTTGTGCTCGCTTCGGCAGCACATATACTAAAATAAGGTACTTTTTCCCATGCTACTACCCTTTTCCTATTCCATGCACTCAGGGCACTTTCAAAAGTGCCCGTGTTTTGTCTTAGAACAGTACTCAGCACGCTTTCTTGAAACAAATCCAGCAACCTAAAGCTTCTTCACAAATTCTGAAGTTCTTTTTGTTTTTCAGTCACTGCTCTGAACAGACCACAATTGTGAAATGTTTAAGTGGGAAAGAATTAGCGCCTAGTACCTGCCTAACTAAATGCTGATGGTCCTCATTTTGACAGCGTCCGTAATTAGTGCTAGCCAGCTGCTGAGGGATTTCTGACCCAGGATGCCAGTTGGTTCGGTCTGGTTAACAAGAAATGGCCTCGATGTCTCTGCAAGAATAGTAGCTAGTAGGAACTGAACCCTGCCTCGGTGGCACGTGCTTTATCTGAACTCCCGCTCCGCGAAGTGAGCATCACCCAGCTCATTTTACGCAGCAGAAATCGGAGGCACAGAGGCTCTGAGACAAACACAAATCACACACTGGCTGGTGTGCGTCAGAAGCAGGACTCAAATCCAGGCATGGCTGGCCACAGAGCACGCGCCCTTCCCAGTAGGCCGCAGAAGGAAAGGAAAGTTAAAGCACCAAAGGTCATGCTGTTCCATGGCAGAAATGGGCTTGTTTCAGCAGGTCCCCTTTGGGATAATAATTCTGCACCAAAAGAGCCACACTTGATAATCTAAGGACATTCTGGCCCAGCCTGGCTGGGACTAACTACTTAGATCAGTTGAAACCTGCTCCTCATGTAAACTGATCGCTGAAATTCTTTTTCCTTTTCTTCTGAAGTTTCACCTTGCATGCCTAAAAATGCAGCTAACCCACAAGTATGAGATCTATATGCTTTCCCACATCTGATTGTGTCCGTTTATGACTTTGCAGCTTCTGTGAGTCCTATTTCATATGCTAAATGGCTAATAGCCAAGTTACCTGATCTACGAAAATGTATCCTGCTTGTTCTTTCAGATACAAATTAATGGTGGAATTAGAATTGCATAGGGGTCATTATGTTTCTACTACAACTACTACTATATTTTTACTACATGCTTCTACATTATGGTTACTGGATAAAAATTTAAATCTGAGGGTGTAATGTACAGCACGGTGACTGGAGTTAACAAAACTATTGTATATTTGAAAGTTGTTAAGACAGTAGATCTTAAAAGTTCTCAACATGCAAAAACGTGGTTGCTATGTGAGGATAGGCGTTAACTAAACTTATTGTGATAGTTATTTTGAAGCATATACAATTATCAAGTCATTATGTTGTACGCCTAAAACTAATACAGTGTTATATGTCAACTATATCTCAATTTAAAAAAAATTAAATCTGCCCCTTTATTAAGTTGGCTGTGGCTCTCCTCTTCGATAAGAGTTCAGTAAGACTTGCCTAATGAATGAACAAAATTATATCAGGCAAGCTTTGATATGACAGCATATTGCAGCTGAAAAGATAATGTGAAACAATCATGCACTAATTGATACACCAGAACTCTGCAAAATTAATTTTTTCTTTGGGAGGTAACAGAAGCATCAATTGCCTTAATCATTTTTAATTTCATGTAACAGATAAGGACAAGAAAGTTTTGCATATTCTGACAGTGCTATGAAAGTACAATTTTTAGACTTCTGCTACCAGATTGGTTTTTGCTGAAAATGTTTTCACGGTCTCCGGCCTTCACGCAGCGCGCTTCCCCATTCTGTCAGGCATGGAACAACTTCCCTGTGAAAACAAAACACTTCCCAAGGAGTGTTCTCAGAAATTTCAGGGAACTTTAAAGGAGCATCCTAATTCCTGATGTTCTGATGGTTTCACAACTCTTGCACCGCTTCCAAGTTCCCTGTCCCTAATTTGTTCTGTTGAGTTTTTGTTTGTTTTCACTCAGAGGGTTTTCTTAACTGGACTCTATAGCTCATGTCAGCAAAGAGAGAGTCAAAAATATCCTTCGTGTGTGCCAAGAAAGCAGTAACCACACACATACAAAATAGAACCATTCTACTGGCTTTTAACTCCACTGATGTCAAAGCCAATTACTGGTAGGCTAGCTGAAGAATTTATAAAATCCTCCTATTCTAAATAGGAAAAGTAGTTTAGTTATCTTAAGTCTTGCCTGTATTAGCAAAGGGAAAAACAAACAAAACAGGACTTCGGTGGGTTTTGCTTCTGGCAGCTCTCGGTCATTTATGTAGAACACGTCTTATGAAAATAGCATAGGCAAAAATGTTCCCACAAATATGTTTTGAGAAATAAGCTATAGAGGATGTACACAATGTGACACATAATTACTATGTGGGAAAGCCAGACTCCCGCCGAGACGGTTTTGCATTCACAGTGTCAGTGATTGGCCTTGTGTCTCCTTCTCTGCTATCGCCCAGCTACATTTGCTCCCTGGTGCCTTCCGGCTGCTTGACTCCCTCACTCTGACAATGTTTTTATGGCCTCCACCCCCAGCCGGATGGGTAAAAAAGCAGCCAAATGGTTCAATCATTTACTACTACAACAAATGGTTCATTCATTTACTATTACAACAACTATTTATTAAATTATTATTCCTTGTGGATACCGCCTAGTGCTATGCTCACTGAGAGGAAAACCCTGCAGGAAGGCACATCAATACATTGCCAGCCTACAAGGAAACAAACCCAGTGGAGCACAGCGCAAGCAGGAATGGATGCCCGGAAGTGCGGGAAGCTCCTTCTCAGTCGCAAACTACAAACTGAATTTGGACCGTGACTGTCTTGTCACTTGGTCTGTAGTTTGCTTTTTATTTCTCTTCAATAATTAGGATTCACTTTTGTTTTGTTTTGTTTTAAGTAGAGAGAGAGCCACTGACTTGCCTTCGGGGCAGCAATTTCGGGGATGTGGACCAAGTTCTTGCTCTGCAGTCAGATATGGAGACCAGCTAGCAAGGGATGAAGTGCATCTCAGGGCTCCGAGAAAGGGCCTTAAGGTAGCACTGAAGGGTAAGAGCTTCTAAGGATGACCTGGGCCACGAAGGGGTCCCCCTGACATATTGGGAGGGAGGTCTGCTGATGTACCTGACGGCTGAGCTTTATACTTATAAATATTCGGTGTGACCCTTTATAGAGAAATTTTCCCTTTTTGAGATAGATGTCTTAAAGAATGTGTATTCGACTTTTGAATCACTTGCTGAAAAAATGTTAAACTTAGAGGAAGCTCTCTATCATACTGAAGTCTGTCAGCACATCCTTTCTGTGCCAGGCACTGTGTTAGATACAGAGGACCCAGAACTGAGTCATGCATAGCTCCTGTCTTTATGGAGCTGACATTCAGGATGGAAAAGAAAGCTGCACACCCCAATACGTATATATGGCTGGTAATATCCAGGATTTAGCTTCACTGATTCATTTTTCTGCTCTAACTGGTTAAATCCAAGCTCTGAAAACAAATGCCTTTATATCATAAGACAAAATAGGATGTTTTCTTTAAACGATACATATATTGATAATTTGTGATATTTTGCACATTTCTTAAGCAATTATTTTTTCTGAGAAATTCATGATCAATTTCTCAAATTTTCATGGTGTGGGTGTGGTGGACAAGAATCACCCATTTTGGAAATTTGCTTGCTAAAATATTGAGAAACTGAGATTGAGAAATTTCACACTGGCTTCTTTGCTCATGGTTAAATCTTTTGAAGAGAGAAAGAGGCTTGGATACATTAATTTGCATTGGGAAAGAATAATTTGACACAGCAGGAAGAAAAGGACCCAGATGCCCTGGAAAAGTAGAACCAAAGAAAAGAGAAAGAGGGAACAGAATAGGTGGACACAATACACATTTTATGAACATAAATTGAGATTCTAGTCATTTATCAGAAAATTGACTCATAGATTTGACATTAGAACTTTTTTTTTTGGTTCTGCTTTATTTTTACTATGTTATGTTCTTAAGCTATGCTTTTTAGTTTTTTAATGCTAAAATGTTAACAACTGAGGAAGCTAGTTTAAGGATCCACTGGAACTCTTGATAATTTTTGTAACATTTTTATAAGCCTGAAACTACCTCAAAAAATATGAACAAATTGGGGGCGCCTGGGTGGCTCAGTGGGTTAAAGCCTCTGCCTTTGGCTTGGGTCGTGATCTCGGGGTCCTGGGACCGATCCCTGCATCGGGCTCTCTGCTCGGCAGGGAGCCTGCTTCCCCCCCTCTCTCTGCCTGCCTGTCTGCCTACTTGTCATCTCTCTCTCTGTGTGTTAAATAAACAAAATTAAAAAAAAATATGGACAAATTGTATCTTCAAGTAGAAACTAGTGGAGACAAGATTTGAATCTATATATACTTGACCTTAAAACTATGCATTTGCATTTGAATCACCTTTTTAAAAGCTTTTTATTTTTATTTTATTTTTTTTTAATAAAAAGTAAATAAAAATCGTGTTTTCTACCTGGAACCCTAGTTCAAGGAGACCAAAACTTCTAAATCATGACGTTCATTTATTTCTATAACTGGGTTACCTATTTTGTGATCTCCTGTCATCACTTACTATTGAAGCTGATTTACTAACCTCTTCAGAAGAATTCCCTTCAATCTTAGACATAGTATTAGTCATTTATTGCTGTGTAAAAAATTTTCCAGATCTATAGTGACTTAAAACAATAAACATTTAATTATTTCTGTGGGTCAAGAATTCAGAAATGGCAGGTCTGGGTGGTTCTGGCTCAGAATCTCCTATGAAACTTCAGTCAAGATATTGACCAGAGCTGTACTTATCTGTCTCTTACCAGGGACTGAAGGATCCACTTTGAAGATGGCTCCTTTACGTGGCTGGCAAGTTGGTACCAGGTATGGGCGGCACGCCTCAGTCCCTCTCCATGTGGGCCTCTCTTTGAACTGGTCAAGTGTCTACATGACATGGAGTCTACATTTTCCCAGAGGAAGTGACCCACGAAAGAGAAAGCTAGGTGGAAACTATCCATTTTAAGACCTAGTCTCAGAAGTCATGTAACATCACTTCTGCCATATTTTGCTTGTTAGAAACAAGTCACCATGTTGGGTCCATATTTAAATAAAAGGTAAATTATATCCCACTTTATGAAAGAAGGGTGTAATGTCAAAGAATGCGCAACATATTGTAAAGCCACTATATGTGGATTGTGGCCAAGGGTACATAACCTATCTATACTTCATGTCCTGGATATATGTGGCTATGGATTGATGTTTCTAATTACTTTTCCTTCAGATAACCTGTCCCAAGGCTTCTTTCCATATTCACATCCAGGAGTTTGCCAAGTCCTCTGAATAGGACTCTTTATTTAAATGACTAATAACCCAAGCAATACTCACTTAAGACAAGTGAGAATTTATTGTTTTAGGCAACCCAAGAAAGTGTTGAACTAACCAAGTCTCAGGATAGGCAGTGATGCAGAGAAATAAGTGGAACCAGGAGCTTGTGTGTGTACACACACACACACACACACACACACACACAATTTACAGGACTATCCCTCCTTGTTCTGTATTTGCTCTTCTTGGAGTGGCAATCTTAATCTTTTCCACTATAGAGCAGTTTTCCATACATAGCAGAAACTATGGCTGCCTCTACCTTCCAAAATTACATTCCACAGCTTCTGTCATGAGAGGGTTTTTCTCCTACTCTATTTGGATTCAAGTTCAACACACCAAAGCAGAACCTAGGTTGCCCACCCCAGGGCCAAAGAAGAGACAGGATCCTATAACCTGGTAGTTCCTGCAGTTACCACAAGGTATCTGGGGAGGAATGCATGGTCAATTTTCAGGGAGAATGGTGCCATGAAGGAGTCAGTTGGAAGTAGTGGGAAGAGTGATGGAGAAACAAACACAGGAGCCCTTTAAGAGGTTTCTAGAAAGAATATCTATATTGAGAAGGAGCAATGCTGAAAGTAGAAATAACATCTTATTTTCATGTGTTTTCTGTATCTCCCACTTAAAATCAAAATAGTGATAGTAACAACATTCATGTGGAATCCACATACACTTCCTTTTGATGTGCTACATTTGTATGGCTATTCATAGTTAAAATCAGCATTAATGTCAATATATTTTAATTAGAAAAACATGGTCATGGTCAGTGGATATGTTCTAAGTTTTAATTTGAACCCCCAAGCAAGCAATTAAGAACTGGTTCTAACCTTTTGTCAGTTTTAAAATATATTTTCTCCCTTGGGCCTTTTAGCAATGTAAGAGACACTTTGACAGGATTTTCAACTATAGCAGGTGGACCACATTTCCCAGAAAGGCAATGAACAAACTGGTAACACCCAACTTCCAAGAAGTGAAAACCATCAAACTTACAAAACAATAACTCTATTAGTCATGTGTTTGTGTGTTGGGGTGAGGGAGAGTACTTAGAGATGCAACTCTAGGTAGTTGTAGACACAAAAATATACCTATTTCTTCTTGAATTTTAAATAGTCTAATATGACAAGCCAGTATGAGGAAAAAAGGCCTATGAGTGCTAGTTGTATAAACATTTTCAAAAACACACACACAATACATATTTTATATTTCCTTTATAAAATATATTTAGTTCCTAAAATTATATTTACTTTAGACATTTGACTTTTGAGCAGGCACTTTCTTCAACTTTTGTTATGGCCTGGTGCACAAACATTGCCTCATATAATAATTATCAGTCGTTCTTGAAAGGGGTAATAGCTGTTTTTTAAAAATCTCTATAGTAATCAAATTTTTCTCACTCCTGGCTTTCAAATGAGCTTCCCAGTATCCCCTCTTTTATTGGGACCTCTCCACAGGCTCTGACCTCTCCACAGGTTCCCTAGTGATTCCGTGTACATACAGATGCTATTCTGCGTTCAGTCATTTTGCATTGACACCTCAGCATCCACTTCTGGTCAAAGCTCTGGCAAAGCAATAGTTCTCCCTTAAACATGTCTTCTCAGCAGACCTGGTTCCTCTAAGAGCCCGCACGCTAGCTGTCTACTTCCTGGTTCCCTCATCAGAGTAACTGATGTGTATAAGATAGAGCTTCATTCGGCACTTCCCATTCCATTCTGTGGTCCAGCTCCTGCCAACCCCCAGGGGACCACAGAGCTGCTGACTGCTCTTCAGCCGCCTTACCCATTTATATTCTTGCTTTCCCCATTTCAACTAGAACCTTAAATAGTAAAGTCATTCATTGAAAATGTAAGCCTGGAAATAATAGACTAGAAGGGGAGGCACACACAGCAGAAGTATCCTGAATGCCCCAAACTCCTCAGAAAGGTGTCTTTTTGCCATTGGACTACATAATGCTGACGTTTTAGTCCTTGGCATGGGAGGAGGAAATCCACTTTAAGAATAGAGTCAAGGACCATAAGTCTGGCTCTCTCATTTCTTTTGTCTTGTCCTCAGGAATATCATCTCTTGGAACTTTTGAGGTGGTATAAGACCCCTTTTCTCATCCACTGCCGAGACTGTCTTTCTACACCAGCACAAACAGCCTAAGGCAAATCTGTAAATGTTGCGCAGTAAGGACAGTGTGCTGAGAATGCTGGTCCATCAGCCAGAAGAGAGGACTCCCATCCTCAAGATGTGGGTTCTTCATCTCATTAAGGAAAAGTTTCAGCTCAGCTTGGGACCAGGCCCCCTGAAGTGGCAGCACTCCTAACCAACTTGTCTCTTGGGTATGTTTTCAAGGGCAAGACAGACAAGGCCCTACCTAGTATCTTAGCTCATATGCAGGCGAATCTGAGGCCTCAGCTGCAGGCTTCTCCACTGACTGCCTGAAGTTGGGGGTTGTAGTCAATTGCTTCACAAAACTGTCTTGGTGTGGTTAACGTGCTGGGTGGGGCAGGGGAGTGTTTACTCCTGACTTTCTGGAATTGTTGGTCAAACGCAAGATGGTATTTGAAGACCCTGAATATTATGAGGCTGCTGACCGTCAGATCCAGAATTTCCTCTCCTGGTCTGGTTCAGGAATAGGGCCCTATGTCCTGGTCAGAGATTTAATATAAACAAAATTGCTCATTCAGTCACTGATTTATTTTTTAAAACCATATCGAGCAAATATCAAGTACTCTCCAGAGGGGCTTAATCACTGTAATCGGACCCGTCTCCTGAGTACAAGTAGTCCCTGTCACTCTCTGAATTCTTCTACCAACTCTTTTAGATCAAGGGCTCACTGTATTCCTTTTCTGAGGTCTTCTGCCAGAAGTCAGCTCAAGGTCTAGGGTCTCCTCGCTAGCAGCCCACTTTGTTGCCTACAAAGTGCAATCTTTAAAGATAGTTTGAGAAAAAACTGAAAAGTAACATGGCAAAGAGAGGTCCTCTTGAAAAATTACTTCTGGTCCGGTCAGATACCAAAGAGACTTACTGCCCTGTCATATGATCAACCTGACCTTTCTGCTACACCTACCCAACAATCCTAAGATATAAATCTATCCTTTTGGAAAAGTCTGGAAACTTTATGGACTTGGGATTGACAATACAGAAATGTAAGCCTGTGTCCTTCCAAGAGCTTGCCCTGGGTGGTGAAAGTCTTTTTGTGGACCTATAAAAAATAAAAACCTTTTTTTTTTAAACATAAGACTTTTCACACATGTTGCTTCAGTAAGGTCATTCAAAGTCTGCCTCATCCATTTAACCTTCAGGTTTCACCATTCCACACTAATAGGCAAAAACTTCTCTTTCTAAAGCTACCAAACACTCATCAGAGAGATAGTTTAAAAGAAAACATGTTCACAGTTATTATCAACAAACCCATTTATGGAACTGTCCAAGACATTTAGATAAAATGAATCAAAGAAAAAAATATGTTTTCATGACCTCAAGGAGGTTAGCATACTAGACTGAAAACACTCTCAAGGACATACAATGTTTGGTCCTCTTTCTTAAGAGGCCCTCAGGGTTTGGGTTAAGACTTTGGAACAAGGTCAGGGGAATCCTACTACAGCTCTGAATACTGAGATGCCTAGGGTATTAAGCCTAAACCAGAGTTCCCTGAGGGCTCCAGAAGATAGAATAAGCATGTTGACAAATCAATTACATAAGTTTAAGGCTTTCACAGCTCATCTGTGATATGCTCTGTTACCCAAGATATTACTTGAGAATAGTTTTAAAGAATATTAATAGTGATAATAATTAAATTTGTAGAATACAGACCACATGTGCGTGACACTATCCTAAGTGTTTCCCATGTACGAGTAATATGAGAATGAAGAGAGTGTTGGAGAGTCAGAGTGGAAAGAGACAAAGGACAGAACGTAGAGCTCTTTTATGACCTGGAGATTTTAGAAACAGATAATGGAAAGGAGACACTTGGCAAGTATGAATTGAGTTTTTGTTGTGTTTGTTTTTGTTATTTCAGTTATGTTCAACTTACTGTCACAACATGATTTAGACTTTCATGATGCTAAAGAATGATCTGCCCAATGGTGTGATACTAGCCGTGGAATACTGGAGGTCCTCCCTAAAATGGTATTAAATGACTAAGGACAGATTCAGGTCCTTCTGTTGGATCAGAGAGTTGATATTGATAAATAACAAAAGGATATTGATAAGGCTTTAGAAAGAGAAGTTTTTGCCTATTAGTGTGGGGTGGTAAAACCTGAAGGTTAAATGGATGAGGCTGACTTTGACCTTACTGAAGCAACGTGTGTGAAAAGTCTTATGTTTAAAAAAAAAAAAAAAAGGTTTTTATTTTTTATAGGTCCACAAAAAGAAATGGAGGCATTGACACCAAAAAAAGCTAGATATACGTTTGGTGAGCAGAATGAAGTAATACTGTTTCATGCTCACAAATCCTCTTGAAAGTGGAGAAATTGGCTAAGTAATATTCCATAGTATATATGTACCACATCTTTATCCATTTATCAGTCAAAGGACATTTGGCCTCTTTCCCAAATTTGGCTATTGATAATGGTGCTATAAACATCAGGGTGCATGTATCCCTTCAAATCAGTATTTTTATATACTTTGGGTAAATACCTAGTAATGCAATTGCTGGATCGTAGGGTAGTTCTATTTTTAACTTTCTGAGGAACCGCCATACTATTTTCCAGAGTGGCTGCACCAGTTGGCATTCCCACCAACAGCATAGGAGGGTTCCCCACTCTCCACATCTTCGCCAATACCTGTTGTTTCTTGTGTTGTTCATTTTAGCCATTCTGACTGGTGTGAGATGCTATCTTATTACAGTTTTAATTTGTATCTCCCTGATGGTGAGTAATGTTGAGCATCCTTTCATAAAAAAAGAATGAATTCTTGCATTTACAATGATGTGGATGGAGCCAGAGTCTTATGCTAAGCAAAATAAGTCAGACAGAGAAAGACAAATATCACATGATTTCACTCATATGTGGAATTTAAGAAACAAAACAGATGAACATGGGGTGAAAACAAAAAAGAGAGAGGCAAACCATAAATCAGACTCTTAACTATAGAGAACAAACTGAGGGTTGCTGGAAGGGAGGTGTGTGGGGGATGGATTAAATTGGTGATGGTTATTAAGGAGGGTGCTTGTGATGACCACTGAGTATTGTATATAAGTGATGCATCACTAAATTCTATACCTGAAACTGATATTACACTGTTAACTAACTGGAATTTAAATAAAAATTTGGAGAGGGGCCTCTGGGTGGCTGAGACGGTTAAGTGTCTGCTTTCCGTTTAGGTCATGATCCCAGGGTCCTGGAATGAAGCCCTGCGTCGGGCTCCCTGCTCAGCAGGGAGTCTGCTTCTCCCTCTGCCTTTCCCCCTGCGTGTGCTGTTTCTCTCTCTCACTCAAATGAATAAATAAAATCTTTTAAAAAGAAACAGACAAGAATTTGGAGAAAAAAATGAAATAGATGATAGATAGATAGATAGATAGATAGATAGATAGACAGATAGATAGATAGATATAGGGGAAAAAAGAAATGGAGGCATTGACACCAAAAAAAAAGAAGAAAGTGCTACAAAAAGATATAACTGGAAAAATAACTGTGTTGCAGGTGATATCAGAAGAATGTTTTCTAACTTCCACATGCATTAGAACCACCTGAGGAGGACAGAGGTCTTGTTCCAAAGGCATATTTCTAGGTCCCTCTTCCAGAGGATCCAATTCAGTTGGCAGCAGGCAGGGAATGAGGACCAGGAACATTTTGAACAAGTACACAAGTGGCTCTGATGCAGTTTTGATAATGACCACACTGAGAAATACTTTCAAAGTCTGAGAAAAAAAAGTAGTAGAGTGAATAGTCAATGTAAAGCCTGAAGGAAGAAGGACAGGAGACATAGGGGATCCAAAGTCCATAGGAGCCCAAACAGGAATTATATTACAAAATTATACAATCACTGATCCATTATAATGAGCAGTTACGATTTCTTATTTATTATTATTGTTTATTCTCTGCCTGTGTCCATTAAAACACGAGGAAAGAAGAGGTGATACATATATACTTGGTAGCATAAAACATGTTATCTATTTTAAGAGAGGCTATCTGGGGCAAGGGGAAGGAATGATGGAAAATATATCACCTGTTGCCCAGTATGATTGCCACATGCCTTAGAGGACTCCAGAGCCTGCTTTAATTGCTTACTTATAAGTCTACATTCCTGAATGATTTCATAGCTGCTGGGGCCCTGGGGTTCATCTCAGGTGTGTGAATCTGATTGGATCAAGCCCGGTAGGTTAAGAAACACACAAGGAAATCCTTCACTACTAATAAAACTTGATATATAAGGGGAAGGAAGGTATCAAAGAATTCACATTCAAGAGTGTATGTAATAGAATTTCTTTTTAAAGTTTTCATTACTGGAAATACTAGGTCCAATAATTATATTTGGTACTCTATAAACTGAGATAAGTTGTTAGCAGTTTTTTTTTTAAAAAGTCAAGTAGTGATAAAAACAATGAGCATAATTATTTTATCACTGTTCACTTTGTTTTTAAGGTATCTATAGCCTTTTAAGCATTGAATCAAATACATGAAGAGATTCACTACATGGAGAAACACATAAAATGAATATAAATTACTGACTAATGTGAACAAAAGGGATAACATAACATGCTTAATAATATTTTAACTAAGCAAAATATACTATTCCTTATATTTTAAAAAAGTTTTTAAAACTCACATCCTTGGTGTCTATTCTGTCACGTGTTTAGTGAAGAAAGCTGCAGATATATTTTCTCTGTAGAGTCTTCCTGGATCATTTCATCAAGACTCACTACATAATGAAATGTGGTTTCATTGTAGTTTCTACACTACATAAGGAAATGTAGTTTCATGTAGTTTCACTTAAGTTCCTTAAGAAGGGCAACCAACCATACTTGATGGAAATAAAGGACAAACTGTATGAAAATATCTTAGAGTGGAAAAAAAAAAAAAGACATCAGTAAACTGTTGCCTTTTTAAGCATCATTTCCCCCTGTAATTCTAAATTCCTTTTCTGCTTTCTGACCCATGGGCCACTGAGCTGCCAGCAAGAGCCGTAATCATGGGCAACCCAAGCCAGACCCAGGGTCAGGGTAAGCACGTGGCCAGCACAGGCTCCTGGAGGGGCCCAGCCTGGTCTCCCTGGATGAGTGGCTGCCTCCTACGCTGGAGATTAGTAGAGACCTTATTTGAAAACCAATTACTTGTGAAAGGAAAGTGAAGGTGAAGGGTAAAGCTCGCAAGGGACAGGGAAGTAGTAACCATCGCTGCCGCCCCTTTTCATTTAAAGGGCAAATACTTGAAAAAAGGAAAAAAACAAAAACACCACCAACAAAACAAACACAGGATGAGAAAGTCCAAGACGACCGGTATCTCAGGTCAAGCTATTCTTTTAAAAACTGTTTTATGTAAATAAAGAAATAGTGAAAGTGCCTAGATTGAGAGTACTAGACGCACCTAGACTGTGATAGAACGGAGTAAATGCGTGGGAGTTAAACCCACCAGAACTTGCCCACTACTGATTTATAACCGAGTGGAAATAACCAAGCGGAAGGGTTGGGCAGGGTTTGGGGGTACAGAGAATAGTACTCCAGGGTCCACTTGCCCTCAACCTATTTGCAAAGCCTACTATTAGTGGTAAGTGACAGGGGCAGGGGGTGGGCTGGAGCAATGTGAAGACTCTTCCCTTAACAGCATATTGGCAACTAATGTTATATAATTTCCTCCTACTGACCACAGAATAGCTGGTCATTACAGCTTTTAGGCACCAGGCATTGTTGTTATCATGTAATATCATACACAATAGAGTTCACCGCAAATACTGCAATGAAACTTTACCCAGTAAAAATCCTAGGAAAATACTATTCTTTGTAGAGTAATAGTTCAACCGGAAGGAAATGTGTGATTTGCTGTGGGTATTTACAATAAGCGGGGGAGCATAATGATGATTAAAGGTATTATTTAAAATGTACCTTTGAGTGGAAAATTTCAAAATGAAGAATAATAAATAAAAATACCATCCATTAACATTTTAAACCACTTTATGCTAAAGTACTTATTTATACCAGTAATTTCTTACAATTCTAGGTACAAGTGTGAATTACATGAAGGTTTTCTCCCCTATTTCTTTTGTCCCTTAACTCCTTTAATATCCAGGTTATAGGACCTGCATCCTACTCCCTTTAATACACACAGATTAAAGTTTCCCTTCTGAAAAGGGATCTGAAAAGCTAAGGCACACTAAGGTGTAACTGATAATGATCTTTATATCCCGTTTCAAAATCTTGGCAATTTAAATTTTAGAAAGCTTAAATCAAAAGATTGAGTCAAAATGCTTTGGTGCTAAGATTTCCTGATAGTTTCTCCTGAATCTTTGGACACGATCCCTATTGGTTTTTCCTTGCAGCCTCGATAGGATCATTACAGCTATAATTTCTCATTTATCCTTATTAAAATGTCAATATACTTGCAAAGGAACACTTAACTATGCCTTATTAGCCAATAATACACAAGTTGGATTTATATGATCTTTTCTGAAAATTAATTAAAAGTGGGTTTGTTAGGAAACAAGATGGTGAGGTAATCTTCAAGAGGACGGAGAGAGAATAATCCAAAAGAGACTATTATTTGGCAAGCATAATGTCTTACCTATACGGTACAATGCTATATACATTATTTCATTTAGTCAGCATTTAAGTGGTATGGCATAGGTAGTTTCTCCATTTTATAAATGAGAACATTGAGATTCAGAGAAGTAAATCTAATAGTTGAAGTTCATGGGTGACAGCAATTCAAACTAAAAGATGTGTGAATTCAAAGACCTTGTTTTTTTAAGGAGTACTAAAATTTGAAGGCTAGAGGCATACAAGCTACAGTGGAGTCCAACAAAGCTGGCCCTGCCACTTGTCCTCAAAACTGGACCAGGAGCAGATCTCCGATTTCCTGACTCCTGGCCAACTGTTCTCTCTATGAGACCACACACAGGCTCTTAGGCAATGATCAGGATCAGGAGTTGGCTCTTTGGTCCAGCAGTCTAAGCCAATCTCTATGAATCAAGCCAGACTTTTTTTTTTTTTTTTTTTAATATACTAGTCTGGAGCGACCAGAGATAAGAGTCAACCTGTGCAACTCATCTTCTGGAAACAGGAATTTGGCTCCCTCTTCAAACACTTTTTAAAAAGCACCAATTAATCCTACAAGGCAATTGCTCTCTTACGTGGTGTTGAGACATAGGGGTGTGTGGTGTACTTGTGAGAGGCATGGCATTGACAGTGAGTCCTCTCCTCAGTTATGGGATCACGGTCCTGAAAAGGACCTTAGAGTTGAGGAGACCATAAAATCTCACCAAAAGCAGGGGGAGGGAGAATTAGGGCTGAAACATTTTAAACAAGTCATTGCTAGGAGTTAACACAATAGAAAGTCTAGAACCCAGCCACTTTTTATTTGTTGATGTTATAAAACTTCTCCAAAATGTGTTCCCATAAACCAACTTCTTTAACCTATCTAGTGTTACCAAAACATCTAATCAGTTTTGGTTTTTACGAAGTACAAAAGCAAGGTAAACAAAGAAGTTTCCTCCACCAACTGAACAATTGTTGTAACTGTTTTTGAAGCTAAGTCTCTATTTCAGTTTAGATGATCGTGAGATCTAAGCGGACTGTAATTTTTCCTTTAACTCCACATTCCCAGGAATCCTATGTAACTTTCCAGTATAATAAGTAACCTGTATTTCTTTCGTCCTTCTGACTCCAAGGAAGCTAACAGAGCAGTATGATCCTTTGCTATATTTTCTCCAGAGGTCTTAGGTAGCTCTTAATTTGTACAAGCTCATCATATTTGAGATATACTATTATATATTTGTGTGGATATTCTTTCTCAGTTATTTTTAACATTGGGAATTTTAATATAATCAAGTATTAATGTTTGGTAATTTATTTCATAAATTCTAAGAAAGTCCTTCCTACCTAGAAATAAGCTAAATATTTATCTATAGATAAATTTGTAGATTATTTCCTGAATTTGTGTGTGTGTCTGTGTTTAGAGTCTCATCCTAAATCCTATTGAAATTTGTTTTGCACTTGAAATAAACTGATATTGACTTTTAAACAATTAAATAACTTTGAATCACTATTTACTGAATAATTGACTCAACTTCCACAATAATTTGTGATGTCAGCTTTTATCACATATCACTATGTATATTAAGAGCTATTCCTTGGCTCCACATATTTTTATCATTGATTTTATCAATGATTATCATTGTACCCCAATATAAAAATATATTCTCATTTGAGTTTTGGTTTTTCATTTCTTTACAAAAAATTTTTAATGTATTACTTTATTTTTTATGCTACAATATCTAAAATCCAACAATATATTCAATACAATATTAACAATATATAGTAACTAACATTTGCTCAAAGTTTGTTTATGCCAGGCACTATTCAATGTACAGTGTACAATAGAGGGAAAAAGCGGGAGGTATCACAATCCCAAATTTCAAGATATACTACAAAGCTATAGTCATCAAAACAGCATGGTACTGGCACAAAAACAGACACACAGATCAAAGAACAGAATAGAGAGCCCAGAAATACATCGAAGCTTATATTATCAGTTAATCTATAATAAAGTAGGTAAGGATATATAGTGGGGATAAGACAGTCTCTTCAACAAACAGTGCTGGGAAAACTGGACAGCAACACACAAAAGAATAAAATTGGGCCACTTTCTAACACCATACACAAAAATAAACTCAAAATGGATTAAACACCTAAATGTGAGACCAGAAACCACAAAACTCCTAGAAGAAAACCTAGGCAGTCATTTATTTGATATTGGCCATAAAAACATTTTTCTAGGTATGTATCCTCAGGCAAGTGAAACAAAAGTAAAAATAAGCTATTGGGACTATATAAAAATAATGGCAAACTACAGAGTGGGAGAAGATATTTGTAAATAATATATCCAATAAGGAATTAATGTCCAAAATATACAAAGAACTTATACAAGTCAACTAAAAAAACTCCCAAACAATCTCATGAAAAAAATGGGCAGAGAGACATTTTTCCAAAGAAGACACCGAGACAGCCAACACACACATGAAAAGATGCTCAGCATCACTAATCATCAAGAAAACGCAAATCAAAACCACAATGGAGTATTTCCTTACACCTGTCAGAATGCCTAAATTAAAAAAGACAAGAAGTAACAAGCATTGGAGAGGATGTGGAGCAAGGGGAACCCTCATGCACTGTTGATGGAAATGTAAATTGGGGCAGCTACTGTAGAAAACAGTATGGAGTTTCCTCAAAAAATTAAAAATAGAAATACCATATGATCCAATAATTCCACTACTGGGTATTTACTCAGAGAAAATAAAAATGCTAATTTGAAAAGATCTATGCACCCCTATGTTTCTTGCAACATTATTTACTATAGCTGAGATAACGGAAGTCATCCAAGTGTCCACCCACAGATAAATGAATAAAGAAGTAGCATATACGTACAATGGAATTTTACTCAGCCATAAAAAAGGATGAGATCTTACCATTTGCAACAACATAGATGGACCTAGAGAGTATAATGCTAAGTGAATTAAGTCAGATAGAGAAAGACAAATACCATATGATTTCACTTCTACATAGAGTTTAAGAAACAAAACAAAGACAAAAAAGACAAAGTACTTTATATACTGTAATGGTTAATTTTATGTGTCATCTTGGCTGGCTATGTTGCCTATATATGTGAGCAAACATTATTCTGATTTTCCCATGAGAGTTTCTTGAATTAGTTTTTTGAATTAGTATTTAAGTTGGTGGACTTTAAATAACATAGTGCCCTTCAAAACATGAGTGGACTTCATCCCATTGGGTGAAGACTAATTAGAACAAAAGACTGACCTCCCCAGTGCAGAAGGCCTTCAAACTTGAACTACAACGTTGGTTCTTCCCTGGGTCTCCAGCCTGTTCATGCATCCAGCAGATTTTGGATTCTCTAGTCTCCATAATCACATGAGTCAATTCCTTAAAATAAATTTCTCTCTTTTCTTTCCCTCTCTCTCTCCCCAATATAAAAAATATAGTTTTATAATATAAAATATTTATCTATTATCTATTATATAACATGTTTTATATTAAATATAATTTATCATATTATATGATATAATATATATTATATATAAACATCTATAGACATATACACACATATATACATATACAACCTATTGGTTCTGTTTCTCTGGGCAACTGTGACTAATACATATTAGCATATGTATTATACATTATATATGTAGACATATGTATAAGGTCATTTGTTCATTCCAACTAGGTGTATTTTTACCATCTTTATTTTACAGATGAGGTCACTGAGTCTGGAAAGCTTAAATATCTTGTCCAACGTCATTCAGTCAGTAAGTGGCAGGATGAGGCTTCAAACTCATTGCCCAAAATCTTAACAGTACAAATATATTTTTTCAGATCAATGAAACTAACTCTTAAAACTTTTTTCAAAGAAATTCCTTATACTTTTTTGGAAGATCAAAATATTTGAAAGTAAATTCTCAAAGTGGTTATCAAAAAACAATTCTGAGAAGTGATTTGCCTTTCTCACTCTCATTTCCTCATGAGTTAACAATTTAGCTTTTCAGTAGCTATAAGACATATGATGATACCATTGCTTTGATGTTAACAGAATGAGTCTATTTCTATTAATTTTGAATGAATTAATAAATAAGTATTTTAAAAACTTCTCAGTTTAATTTTCAATACAGTAAATATTTATTGATATAACCCCCATAAACAAAAACCCTTTGGGGTCTTGAATAATTTATGAATTTGAAGAGGTCCCAAGACCAAGAAGTTCAAGAACTGCTGTTCCGGATTCAACATAAAAATTAAGACATTTTTGTTTAATGAGTCCATTTATCAGTTTAACAGATGCATTTTTTAACCATTTCTATAAAATTCTTTAATTCTTCCTATACTCAAGTCTCGTTAAGAGAGGGAGAAAAAATAAACCTAAAATGAATCTTCACAAATATCTTGAATACTATTTTCAATTTTTAGTGTTTTTAATTTGGCCATGGTCAGAAAAACTTCAGGCCCCGGGTCTACAGTCCAGTCGTAATTTCTACCAATTTTGTCCCATTCCAGGTGGATAAATGTTATCTTACCTTCTTAATGATGAGTAAAAGACTAACAGGACATTTTCCCAACTTTTTGAAATGTCCAATATTGGGCATTTGCAAGAAGACCCACTGAAAATGCATGTGGTGAAGAAAAGGTCTTCGAGCTGGCGCCTGGGCACACAGTGACTCTGCACTTTCTGGTCCAGCTTCCTGTGGGCTGCCTGGGGGCGGCCCACATCCCCTGGGCATTCTCCCAAGGGTGGGGCGACAGCCATAACAATTTAACATCACTTTGCTGAGCCTTTCAGAGGAGCAGCGGCAGAGCTGAGGCAGAATGAAGGGAGCCTCCTGACTGTTCTTAGATCAGTAACCTCCTCTGGAGATGCATAATGGCTCAGCTCCAGGGCATAAACAGGAGGGAATCCAGAAGGCTCGGCTTCCCCCTCCATATTTGGCAAACCTGCATTCTCCCTGTCCACTGGAAGACAACAAAAAGTTGTCGCCTCAGTGTTATTAGATGACTCAGTGAGACGGAACAAAGGAATCCCAGGCTGACTTCCCTCTCTCACCACTGTTGTGGAGAGTCTTGTTCTGTCAGAATTAACACCATCATTCCTTACGTTTGTATAGAACCGTCTTGGTTTAAAAGCGCTCTCACATTTATTACCTCTCAAGGACACCATGAAGTAAACCAGGCAAGCATTTTTATCCTTATTTCATAGATCAGAAAGCGGAGAATCCAGAGGGTCAAGCAATTTACTCAAGGTCACAGGTAGCAACAGCCTTGCCAAGGCCTGGGAGCCAGTTCATCTGGTTTCAATCCCAGGTCGAGTCCACCGACCCTACAGATGGCACCCATGGCAGGCCTCCTCATTATACGTGATCTCACCTAACCGCACGCATGTTTTCTGCACGAATGTATTTGGAAGAAAAGAAGAGAGTCAAAACGAAAAAAGTGGAGATGAAAAAGGAAGAGAAAAAAAGAATTAGGGGGAAATGCACCTCCTTTTATAAAACTGTACTGCTCTCATTTCTTTCCTAATTACATGTAGGAAGTCTGTGGTCATCGTTGTCAACTTGAAGAGATTAAAAGAATTTTGAACATCCACCAAGGTCAGCACGTGAAGTAGTATAAGAACTCCCACTGACACAAGTTTTTCTTTACAGGTGTCAATGGCCAAAATGAATGAGGGTGCAGAGGAGGCTTGGAGATTGAGACAGGAGTCCCAGCATGCACCAGGATGCTCCCCCAGGGTCCGTAAGGGTGAGAGGTGACCGCTTTGGGTCCCTGGCTCGCTGTGAATGCAGAATGGCCTTCTGTGGGACGTGCTTGAGTTTCTTTAGCCATTAATTACTTTTACAGCTGCCGCTCTAAAAACAGAAGGGATAAAAATTGCCCTGGTTGTTCCACTGAAAGTGCAAAAAGGACCGGCAAAAAGAAACCCACAGCCTCTGCGTCACAAATGAATCAAATAAGCTTCTCCTTTAATGTGTGTTTGCTTATTTGAAAATCACTTGAGAGAGTACTGACAAAATATGAACATACAAAAATTACTTACCTCTAGGCACTTCGATTTCTGATTTATGTGCCTGTTCTCTCTTCTCTCATTAATTTGGCATAAAATAGTTGTTTACTATTTATACAGTCAGACCCCTTTATGGGGTATTGCTATAATACACTGACATTCTTTCTGTTCATGAGTTTACACCTTGAAATTACTTTATGTTTGTATCTGGATTAAAACTAATGAATTATTGGATGGGGTTCAAGATTTTCTCATACCAAATTCTCTTTCTTGGAACTATGTTGCAGCCAGGTTCTAGTGCATTAAAGTGTGGTAATGGTCTTCGGATCATATACAAGTCTGAAAGAAAACCACGGAAACATTCCTATTTAACAGGTAAATTATAGCATAAATAAGCCAGTGTGTGAAAAACATTGCCAGAATTTTCTTCATTTCTCCTCCAAGTTACAATATTTTTTTCAAATGAATTTAGAATCAGTTATTATATATACCCTCATCAATAGTGGCTAAAAGTGTGGGCTCTGGAGGATACAGTCAGAAGATATAATGTTGGCCTTACTACTTCTGGCTGGATGGCCTTGAGCAATTTCCTGTACCTGTCTAAGCCTCAGCCTTCTTCCCTTTCAAATGGAATAATAAAGGAACCTACCTCATAGAGTTGCTTTGAGGTGTATACATAATAAGAGTTCAGTAAAGTAGAGCTCTTGTTCTTATTTTTAATCTCTAGAATCCTTTTGTGCTTTTATTTACAGAGAGGTGGCAGGAAGCGCAAGCATACTAATTCTGCCCATTAATAAGCCTCATGTAAATATATATTTGGTAAATGGGAAAATGATAAAAACATGCATATCAAGATCATTTGGTATAAAGTATAAACAGTTAAGAGGATTTAAGCAGCAATGTTTAAACTGAAGATAACACAAAAGAGGAAATTTAAGTTAAGGAATATAAAATTTAGGGTCTGATCAAAGAATTTATTAGCTATAACTTCTTAGTTATCTCTGGGGGTTTTGTTGTTGTTTGCTTGTTTTGACTAATTCTCCTTATTAACCACCTAGTCTCAAAACCAGAATCATCGCTTTTACTTTCAATCTGTCACCGGGGTTGTGTCAATATTTCCTGGCTGACATCACTTTTTTTTTTTCTCATTCTTAATATTATCTCCCAGGCTAAGTTCCCACACTTGTTACATCTGGATTAATGTAACATTCTCCTAGGCATTCTCTCTTTCAATACCTTTTCTTCTAGGCAATCCGGCATTTTGCCTACAGATTAAATTCTTCCTCAAAAACTTTGTTTCACCTCTCTGATTTTCCACTGCTTACAAGGTAAGACTGATTCCCTGATTTAGCTGTCAAGCCTCCATACAATCCAACTTTAACCTACCTTTTTCTCTCCATCCCGCCATCCCTCCTCCCCCGCCAACCCACCCCAGTTAGAGAGAAGCCATCTGGCAGAACAGGAATGTGGACAAAGCAGGCTGCCCAAGAGTCAGCCCCAACCCTAGCACCAAACCACTTGAACTAACAGTTCAGGTTTTCTGAATTATGGAAAAAGCATTACAGGTACCTGCGGGGGGTGGAAATGTGAGCTTGACCCATTGGTAAGGGTCCTGCTTAAATCTGTGGCATGGGCAACTCACCTAGTTTCTGTGTTTATGCTAATCAACTAGATGGAGATTGCAAAAGTTCCAACTCTACAGAGATAAAGGATGGCTGGCAGCCAAAGAGAGATCTAGGGCATCAGTAATGAGAATCTTTAATGAGTCCTTTAGCCAAACTCTGGAGACCTGGAGTCATTGGGGGAGGAGCTCAGGGATGGAGAAAGCTAGAAATGGTGGGACTGGGAGAGTAAGCATGCTCGAGGACAACCAGGAGCCCACCTCTCCCTTCTGTACTCTACCCTCCCTAACCCCCCACTCTTCTAGTGGGAAGGAGTGACCCGAAGTACAAACCATAGGTGGGGTCTGGACTAGGCTGCCTGAAAATGGCAGTGACTTGCTAGACTGTGGTGAGAATCAGAGTTGAGTGGGTGATGGGGTCCCAAGTCTGGGGAACCATCTGGTCGGATGTGGTGTCAGCCACTGGGGGCAATAGTTCCCTCTCAAGGTCCTCAAATTCTGTGGGAGAAGACCTGAGCTCAAGTTTCAACAGTTCCCAGCTTTCCTTGGCTCCATTGTAATATCCTTATGGATGGGCTTTCTGTGTGGTGTACAGACTATAATCTACCCAGAATCTTCTATGATTCTGATGATATTTACTACATTTTTATATCACTAAATCTTGGGGGGGGGGGAGTGGTAACATTTCTTGAGCCCCTACTGTATTCTAGAACCCAATCATATTGCTTCTAATCTTCATAGTATCAATCCCACTTTATAAATGAAGAAACTGAGGATCATTTAGGTTAAGTGGTAGAGCCATGACCCTAAAGGAGTCTATATCTGCCTCTAGCCCAAGGTTTTACAGGTTTCTTCATGAAGATCTACAGCTCTATTAACTTTCTTTCTCATTCCCCCACCCCCCAGCTTTGACCTTTCTGTCATCCCCAGCAAAGTTCTGAACACAAGTTCTGACTCTCAGCTGAGACAAACTACACGGAATTTTCTGTTGCTCTTTCTCCACCCTCTTTGAACACAGAATGGAATTCGAGGATGTAAAATGTAAACATTACAGTTCCTATGTTATTCCTTATAGAGATTTAAAAGAAAATATAGAAAGCAAAGCAAAACTAATAACACAGGGTTGTATCTGTTAGCTATAACAAAATAAAGTAGCCAGGAATATATATATATATATATATATATATATATATATATGTATCAATAGTTACATTTTGAAGATAAATGCAAGATATTTACAAAGCACTCTCAAAAAAAATTTATGCTGTACTATTTTCTGGCCTTCAAGCCAGGCTTTTAAGGTGTCAACAAATCCTTAGAGGGAAACTATTATGTGACAAGCTTGCTGTAGGTGGCTACTCTACATTTGCCTTGTTTGGGGAGTTTCATCTTTGCTACTGAGTTTCTTATAAACTTTGTAACGTTCCTATAATCAGATGAACTATTCTAAAATTTTAAATAAAGTATGTTAAATGACATGCAAGCAGTATGAGTATTTTTTAAGACTCTTTTGGATTTATTCACTTTTATGACTTTTTGGTCCAGAAAAAATGAGACACTTTTTTCTTATATAATAATATTCTTATAACTTACAATTTGGTTTGTAATTACAGTTTAGAACTTTATTTTTTTTACTTCAAAAACTGATATTTGGATGTTGGATCAACTCGCGAATGACTTAGCCGCAGCTCTCATTTTTCCAGCCCTACCTTGCCGAACCTCGGTTTTAAAAAACAAACCAAAAAAAGCCAAACACTGTCTCTGTCACTAAAGTTTAATCAGACTAGTGATAATCCAAATCATGAAAACACCTCACAATGGGTATCAATAAAAAACAAACAACCCCCCAAACCCAATTCTTAATATATTTTACCTCTTAGAAAATATTTTACTAGCAAGCAACTTGTCTCATTCTCTAAACTCAACTTTAACCACTTTATCCACATGATTTATGTCCCTTTGATAACTCAATTATCCCCTTAGCTAATTTGTTCCTGTGCCAACATGCACGGTAAAATCCCACTGAATGCTTCCTCCTTGGTTTCCCTTTGTATCTTTCTTGTCTCCCACCCCCCTCCCCGCCTCCCCCCCGGCTTTCCCAGGAGAGCTAGATGACCCTGTATAACATGCTCACTTATAGAATTACAAATAGAATGTGCAACACACACAGATGGGTGAGGGCTCCACCAGACCTGAGAAGGTCTTTCTCTGGAAAACCTGAGAACTGATCTCTTGGTTAAGAACATCAGAACTCTTGCACTAAATCCAATGCACCAATCCAGATGTACGCAGTTGCTTTTTTTGGGGGAGGGGGGGATCCATTCTAAGAAGTTATCATTCCTATGATAATGAGGTGCCTATTCCACCACAGAAATTTTGTTTGGAAAGCATCTCTCTGCAGTTCTAATTTCTTTGAGGATGCTATTTTTCAGGCTTGCTTGTCTTCCATGTGTGGATATCTGAGTTGTTCGTGTTTGGACGTCATATTTTGAGGCTCTGCATTCTCAGTGTTCTAGCCCATGGCAGTCTACACCAGCCTATGCCAGCACTCTGTAGCTAAAGTAAAAGTGGAAATAATTAGGAACCTAAACCTATTTATGCCAAAACCTGTTTCCTAGTTTAACAGGTTTTATTTTGCTATCTCTATAACATTGTTTCAAATCACTACTTCATTTTGGGAATGCTAATTTTTTTATACAATGCTATCTTTTTTTTTTTTTTGCTCTTCCTGCAGAGCAGTGAGTGAAGTATATCTATTACAACATGGTTGATTGCTAACACATCATTATATCTCCTTTAATAACAATCTCTAATATATTGGGTATTGCACTGAAAGGTACTAAAATATCTTTTTGTAAGTACTGCTAACAAGATAAACTTCTGTCGATAGATTACTCGGATATGCAGTTTTTATCATTTTAAAATGACATCTTGAACATGTAATTATTTCTGTTTGACCCAAAGGTCTGGGTTGCTGATGGGAACCCAAGCTTTGAGAATCAAAGGTTGCCTCATTCTTGTTAAGTAAAGCAATGCATTACTGATTTTGGAGTTAACCCACACGGACATTTTCATGACTCTTATGGACTAAATGTTTGCGTTCCCCCAAAATTTACATACCGAAACCCTACCCCCCCAGTGTGGCTGTATTTGGAGATGGAGCCTCTAAGGTAATAATAAGGGTAAACAAGGTCCTAAGAGTGGGGGCCTGATCCAATAGGATTAACGTACTTAAGAGACTTCAGAGTGCTCACTGTCTCTCCATTTACATGTGCCAAAGAAAGATACCAAGAAAGTGGCCATCTGCAAGCCAAGGGGACTCCCCATGAGACACCAATCCTACTGGCACATAGATCTTAGATTTCCATTCCTGAGAACTATGAATAAATAAAGTTTTGTTGTTTAAGCTACCCAGTCTATGACATTTTGTTATTGCAGCCTAACTAGACTAATACAATGATTTATTTTCTTTAAAAAAATTAGCTAGTTTTTCTTCAATTGGAAAATGCACAACATAAAGACAACACAATATTAAGTTTTCCAAAATAAATTTCTCTGTTGGGGTACTTCAAAACTGTGATCACTTTCGGATTTAAGTCTTTCTCTAAAATATCGCCATAAAATGAACATGACTGTTGAGATCTTTTAAAACCAACTCAAAACAACGAATCTAGCATATCTCAGCAATGACATTCAAGATTTGTCATTGTTTTGAACATTCAGAGAAGGCGTAGCAAGATAGTTGTCACATACAGATCTGTAGAAATCGCTAAGAAATTGAAAGTAAAGAAAAACTTGAGTTCTAGGTAGTTTATAAAATGAAATCTTGTATTTGATATTTATTCATTAAATTATTTAGAGTTAAGCAATATTAACTATGTAGTTTTACAGGTAAGCAATATAGTTATATATGACTAAGTCAATAAAGTCAAGCAACTTAAGTAAAAATTGCACTTCTGGTACGATTGTAGCTAAAGGAATCAAACAAGACTTGGGAGAATAATGTTTTGTTTCATAAAGAAACATTTAGATCATTTAATTATTATAGAATACAGAGCTATATCAACCTCTAGCATCTTGCACAATAAAGAACTAATTTTTTCATTGTTTCCCCCT
>CM052802.1:25424346-25462460 GCA_028533885.1 Nasua narica
TGCTCAACAAATGAGAATTCATACTAGATAATCCCCAGGTTTGCTTAGCTTTTTGCAGGTGATGAATTTTTGGGAGGATGTAGTAGGAATTCAACCTGATAGGAGATAGTTTAACCTGGCATGCAGGTGAACTTGAGCAGTAATTATGCATAGTATCCTATGGATTGTTTTGACTTTTCTAATTTCAGTAATTTTTACTCTAGATTACATAGCTCATCACAAGAGCTCAATGATAGCTGTAAGAGGTCCTGAAACAAACATTCCAGGGCATGAAAATGATAACCGGGTAGTAGGGCCTGGACAAGACAATTTGACTTAGGCAGGAAACAGCTGCTGAAGATAGTTCACAACTTAAAAAAAAAAAAAAGAAGTGTGCACAGAAGCATAATAAAAAATAGATTAGTTCAATTTATACAAATATTTGCCTATTATGTGATGACCCCCAGAAAAGTGCAATCACACACAATAAAATGACAGATTAAATGAAGTGCCTAGTCAGTGTGATGAGTTTTGACAATTATATATACGCGTGAGACTCAAAATTTTATTGAAATCTAGAACATGTCTGTAATCCCAGAATGTTCTTTTGTGTCCCTTCCCCATCAACCTCAGCCCTTCACCCAGAGGTACCACTATTCTGGTATCCTCAGTCACAGACTAGCAGAATCATACAGTACGTACTCTTATGCCTGGCTTCTTTCATTCAGCATAATTTTTTGAAGTTTATTCATATTGTTGCATCTGTATTAGGTCTTTTTATTGGTGAGCTATATCAATATCTTATATAAATATACCATAGTTCCTTTATCCTTTCTTCTGTATGTTGCCACTTAGATTGTTTCTAGCCTTTACTCATTTATTAATTAATCTGCTTGGAAAATTTTTGTACATCTTTTTGTGTACACACAAGAAAACATACCTCTTGGGCAAGTGCCTGACTGTGTGACTGCTGGGTCACTGGGCAGATAAATAACTAAATTTACGAGAAACTGCGAGACTCATTTCCAAAGGGGTTATATGCCATTTGACAGCCCTACCAGCAAGGTACAAAAACTTCAGTTGCTCTATACCCCCTCCAACATTTGGTATTGTCAGTCTTTTTAATTTTAACCATTTTTAGTGGGTTCACTGTGATGTCTTATTGTAGTTTCAATTTACTTCACTGATAACTAATGAGACTGAGCACTTTTTCATGTGCTTATAATTTTACATGCATATATCTTTCTTTATGAAGTACCAATTCAAGCAATTTATCTATTTTTATTGGGTTGTTTATCTTAGTATTGAATTGTAGAAGTGTTTGTATGTTTTAAAGAAAAGCTTTTGTATTACAAATATTTCCCCTCAATTTGTGGCTTTCATATACATTTTCTTAACAACAGCACTGATAAGCAGAACTTTTTTTTTTTTTTAGATTTCATTTATTTATCTGACAGAGAGAGACACAGCGAGAGAGGGAACACAAGCAGGAGGAGTGGGACAGGTTGAAGCAGGCTTTCCGCCAGGCAGGGAGCCTGATGCGGGGCTTGATCCCAGGAACCTGGGATCATGACCCGAGCTGAGGGCAGACACTTAATGAGTGAGCCAACCGGGTGCTTTCGATAAGCAGAACTTTCAAACTTTGATAAAGTTCTCCTAACCAGAGCTACTCTTTCAGATCCTGTGAATCCCTGACCAGGCCACCTATAGCTTCATGGAGAAGGTTTCCAGCTTAGTTTGCACTTCACTCACATCCACAAAATTAAAGGGGGTGAGAGAAACACATGTTCTTATTTGTTCTACCGAGTTCCAACTTTTCCTCACAGATTTAAGTTTCCTCTCACAGATGCTCTCAGGGTTCATCTTCGCTCTTTTCCACTTCGTGTCTGAATTTCCTTGCCAGTTACAGGCCGAACGCTGGCACAGAAGCAAAAGCCTTATACAGACTGCTAACCAGTTCCCAACATGGCTTAAGGTCTAATTCTCAAAATAGATCCCTTGTACATCCATATAGTAGTTCTCTTACCTAATTGAGCCCTAACTGATATGCTCTGGGATAGTCTTCTTGATGTTCACCCTGCTTGGGATTCGTTGAGCTTCTTGGATCTGCTTGAAGTTATACCATAAATTACTGAAACTCCATTATTATTTTTTAGCTGACTTTTTTCCTTCTATGCTTCACTTTGGGTAATTTCCATTGCTCTATCTTCAAGTTATTGATAACTTCTTCTACAGTATCAAGTCTGCTGATGGTCCCAGTCAGTGAGTTTTAATTTTTGATATTGTGTTTTTTAATCTGTAGTATATCATTTTTTTACAGTTTTCATTTTCCTGTTGCAATTTATCATATTCTTTATCTTCTTTTTTTCCCCTTTAAATCCTCGAGTATTTTTATAATAGCTTTCATAAAGACATGGTCTATTAATTTCATCATTTATGTTATTTCTGGGTCTATTTTTATCAAATAATTTTTATTTGGGTTATGGGCCACATTTTCCTACTTCGTTTTGTTTGATAATTTTTTTAATTATACACTGGACATTACAGATGCTTCATCATTGACTATCTGGATTTTACTGACTTTCTTACTAGAGTGCTGAGTTGTTCCCATAGACAGTCAAATTATTTTTCATAGAGTTTGATTCTTTCAAGCCCTGTTGTTAGGGTAGGTCAAAGGTCACCTTTTCTCTAGGACTGGATTTGCCCTCTTCCTAAGGCATAGCCTTTCTGGAGTCTCTACTGAATCTACATTGTTCATAAGGTCCTTTCCTGTTGGTGGGTCAGAAGACAAATGTCTTCCTGCTCTGTCTAGCTGTGAGAGCTTGGTTCTTCAGTATGCACTGTTTCCTAGCTTTACACTTTGTTTTACCTTGGAATTTCAACCTGCATATATACTGCTTACTATTTAGCCAAAGATTCAAGAGGATCCCTATTCAGATTTCTGGAACTCCTTCTCTGCCCCACTCACTTCTCTCCAGAAACTTACTGTACAAATTCTAGCTACCCCACTGGCTCTGAATTCTCACCCATGTTTCCTCAGCTCAGGGAGACTGCTGTGCTGTTTGGGATCCCCTTCCCTGAGCCACAGTCTAGAAAGTGACACCAAGTGGAAAGCTGGTCCAATTGCAGGGTTCATTTTTTTGCCCTTCTTGAGGGATCACAGTTCTGTGCTGCTTTTTTTTCCAATGTCTAAAAGCAGTAATTTCAAATATGCTTTCAGTTTTCTAACTGCTAATAGTGGAAGGCTTACTGTGATACCAGTTCCTCCATCATGGCTGGAAATACAATTTATTTGTTCTACTCCTGTTTATTCCTGACGACAAACAAATCTATTTGTATATATTATATTTTTAGAGGCTTAACATTAAACCAAATGGAATCAACTCCACAGCAAGCAGAACCACTTAAAATTGTTCTTTTACCCCCTTCTCCACCATAGACTGCTTAGGATTTGGTAATCTTAAGAGTAATCAGATGCTCAGACATTTATATGTAAATTTTTATTTTGTTCCTTTTGTTCAGCTTAGTGGTTGTCAAAATTTACTGTGCGTAAGAATGACTATATAAATCAATGATCCCCTACTTAATGGGGTATTTAAAGGTTGTTCCAGGATAGTTTTGACTCTAATGTATTCAAGCTCAATTTTAGCCCCAGTGTAAAATGTGAATCTACTGTATGTTTTTCATGGATATTAGGGTTATTTGATTGTATTTGGATTTGTTTATCCTGTGAAAATTTTCAAGGACAACTCAATTCTGTGGAAAGGAGAGGGAGTGAAGTCATGTTGTGTAAAGAGTACCTGGAGAGGGAAAAAAATACACAGAGAGAAAATTAAAACTGAGATATTAGGCCTTAGATAGAAAGGAAAATATAATCTGTATCTTAACTTTTCTTTCAGTTTAGATTGCAAAAAAATATACATATATATATATAAAATGATAAATATATATATATGTTTTACACACACACACACACACACACACATACACACACACCAGAAAATTAGTGTTAAAAATGGTCTCAATGTAGGTTGAAATAGTTTTAGATTTAAGAAAAATCACAAAAGTAGTACAAAGAATTCTCTTATACTTTTACTCAGATTCCCCAAATTAGTATTTTATCATATTTGTTTTCTGTGTATGTATGTGAATGTGTGTGTCATTTTTCTGATTTGAAGATAAGTTACAGAAGTAATGACCTTTTGCCCCTAAATACTTTCATGCTGTTTTTTGAAAACAAGCACATTCTTTTATATAACCACCATATGTATAGATCTAGGATCCAATCCAGAATCACAATTTACATTTAGTTGTTGTGTGTCTTTAATCTCCTTTAATCTTATACAGTTCCTTAGTCTTTTATGACCCTCGTGATCATGATACTTCTGAAGAGTATAGGTCACTTACTTTGTAGGCTATCTCCCACTCTGGCTTTGTCTTCTGTTTCCTCATTAATTCAGGTTATACATTTTTTGGCAGAAACAGCACAAAAGTGATCTCAGTGCATCAAGTCAGGAGGTTGAAAAACGGTGATTTTCTGCTGACTTTAAAAAAAAAAGATATATCCTGGGTGCCTGGGTGGCTCAGTTGGTTAAGTGACTGCCTTCAGCTCAGGTCATGAACCTGGAGTCGCAGGATTGAGTCAGCATCGGGCTCCCTGCTCAGCAGCGTGTCTGCTTCTCCCTCTGACCCTCCCCCCCTCAGGCTCTCTCTCTCTCTCTCATTCTCTCAAATAAATAAATAAAATCTTTAAAAAATAAATAGATAGATAGATAATAGATAAAAAAGAAGATATATCCTTATGATTTCCATGGTCGTACATGATCTGGCCTCTGCTTACCTGTTAGATTTTGCTCACTATACTATGTCTCTCATTATGTGACCCAATGGACATATCTATTATTTAAAGAAAAATATTGATGGAAAAATCCAATTTCTACTATATTTACCATTTCTCGTGAGATCTGACACATGTTGAAGTTATGCTTTAATTTGGCTCACAGCATGTTCAATGATGGTTTCTTGTCCCATACAAGAAATAGAGAAGAAATATTTGGACACAGAACAGATGACACCTCCTTCTGTCTCCTAGTACGCTATGATGTCATTTTCTGTGAATGCAGTCAGAATTGTTTTTTTCCCCCTTTGGTGGGGTGGGAGTGCGCTAAAGTCTTAGAACAAAAATGTTTTACGTGTGTCTAATTTTATTTTGCTTTTGTTTTTCAAGAAGAATTGAATTTTTTAATATAGTTGACATACAATATTACATTAGTGTTAGGTGTACAACTTAGTGATTCAACAAGTTTATACATTATGCTATGTTCACCACAAGTGTAGCTACCATTGGTCCTGTTATATTGCTCTTACAATGTCACTGACTGTATTCCTTATGCTTTTTTACTCCTGTAACTTACTCATTCCATAGCTGAAAGTCTGTATCTCCTTCTCCCCTTCACCCATTTTGTCCAACCCCTCACCCTCCTCTGCTCTGGCTACCATCAGTGTGTTCTCTGTATTTATAGGTCTGATTTATAGGTCTGATTTGTTTATTCTTTTTTTTTTAATTTCAGTTATGTGTGAAATCATATGGTATTTATCTTTCTCTGTCTGCCTGATTTCACTCAGCATAATACCTTCGAGGTACATCTATGTCTCAAAAGGTATGATCTCATTCTTTTTATAGCTGCATAATACTCTACTGTATTTTCCTTATCCATTCATCTATTGATAGACTCCTAGGTTGCTTCCATATCTTGACTATTATATTACTATAAACCCAGGGATGCATATATCTTTTTGAATTAGTGTTTTCATATTCTTGGGGTAAATACCCAGTAGTGAAATTATTGGATTATATGGTATATGGTACTTCTATTTTTAATTTTTTGAGGAACTTCCATACTATTTTCCACAGGGACTATACCAATTTACATTCCCACCAACAGTGCACAAGCGTTTCTTTTTCTCCACATCTTCATCAACACTTGTTATTTCTTGTCATTTTGATTTGATTTTAGCCATTCTAATTGGCATTGGACAATATCTCATTGTGGTTTTGATTTGCATTTCCCTGATGATCAGCAATGTTGAGCATATTCTCAGGTGTCTGTTGGTCATTTGTATGTCTTCTTTGGAAAAATGTCTATTTTAAATGAGATTGAACTATTTTTGATAACATGCATAAGTGGTGGAAAATGCTAAAAAAAAAAATATGTCTAAGATCCTTTGCGTCTATAGTCTACCTGAGGTACTCCTCTCTCCTCCAACCTCCTCTACCTTACCTGGAGGAGTAAGGTGGGATAGTTATCCAGCCCTAACCTGTCAGACCATTTGAAATTTTTAATTACTTGTTTCATATGCTTCCTCCCTCACAAACTCTAAACTACTTAAAAAGTGTGATATTGGTATATTCTTAGCACCTAAAACCCTACTACAATATTTGGCACATAGAACATTTAAAATATAATTTTGAGTAAATTTGTTTTAGGGTATAATTCCTTAGGAAGTTTGGGAAGAGGAAGTCCTAGTGTAAAAATTAAGGACATAATCATTGAATTAAAAGAAAACTGAGTTTATATGTAGTTCTACCACTTCTTAGCTCCGGGACCATAGGCAACTTCATTATTCTTATTGGGCCTCTTTTTTCTTATCTAGAAAAATGAAAATAATGACTCCTGTTTGGGATTAAATGAGTCACTGTATGTCCCATGCTCAGTACAAATGCAGATAATTTGAATATTGCCCCATTAAGTGGTGACTGGTATTATATTAAACTTGTTATGAATCCACTCTGCACACTTGGACCATGGTGTGAAGAGTAAAGGCGTGAGCCCACAGTGAAGGCAGCAGCATCTAACTACCGGAAACCTTAAGAAGGAAGTAAACTAAGGGAGGCAGAACAGTGCCATTGGCAGCCTTTCTAGTCCTGCTTAGATATTCTCCTGCTCGAGCCAACTTTGAAGTCATGGGGTTTTGTTTATTCAAGGTAAAAGTAGATATAAGATAAATGCCAACTCTAGGAACAGTGACAATTGAGCAAAAGACGAACGTTGTGGTCCGATAAAGCTCATCAGTTCACTTAGTGACATCACACTCGACGGGCTGCTTCCTGAGTCATGTATGTCTAATTCGGTGTTAGGGTTGCCTGGTTGACTCTTTAGTCTCTGTGTCAGAACCTGAATGTACACAAGGATGTATTAGTACTAGTACTATCTTGAAATAGCACGGCATGACCCAGGGATGTTAAGGTATGGGCTCGGAAGTCAAAATGCCTTTAAGATTTGGAACATTTAATGTGCCATCTAGTGTGCCACAGTTTTTCTCCTTTTTTCTCTAACATGGTGATAAGAATAGTTCCTGGTTTATAGGATTGTGAGGATTAGATCTGCTAGTCCACATAAATCACTTCGCCTAGACAGAATAAGCACTCAAGACTTTAGCTATTACTATACTGTATGTGTATTTGAGTTTGTATGTGTGTGACTACAGGCTCGTTGTTCTTTAATAGTAAGTACCACATCATCCAGAGACCTCCTTGCTTTTCAGTTTTATGTTAATGACCTGGTCTAATGGTTTAGCTACAATGTGTAGGTTGTATTCTCTCAAATATGCTCATTTGGGGATTTAACAATCCTTCAGCAGAGAAGCACTGTGTTTTTAAATGCTCTGTTTTGGATACAGTAGAGGCATCTGATTGGAAATATGCCACATTTTCTGTCATAGGCCTATAATCAGCATCTGGCATTCTTGGCTAAATATTTGTGGTAATGTTAATGTGAAGTCTTTTAATGTTTAATAAACAAATAAAAGGATATAAATAAATTCAACTTATGGAAGTGAATTTTTCTAAATAATAAAAAATTATTTCGAGATTATTTTCTGAAATACATATTAATCTAGTTGATTCATAGTATACTTAGGTTTACAGAATATAGCTCTTTTGCATTCTTTTCTGCTGGAAAAAAAAACATTTGGGTATGCTTATTTCTATGCTTTCGGGAAAATATTTGTCTGCAAATCTGCCAAGATTACATCCAGTAATTGTAATCACAGCTAGTTTTATTTGCTTATTAGTTCTGAGAAAAAGGTAATGCTATTTTTAATGGATTTAGTAGAACCATTTCTGTGTACACAGTCTTCTGTTTTCACTCTTTTAAAAAAGAATTATGTACTTTTTACAATTCCAAGAACTCAACTGCTGTGAAATACTGTGCTCTGAAGGAGAAAAAACAAAGCACATAGAGATTTTTATAATTTGCCAATTTATATTAATTTGAAGGGAAATTGCTTCATATGGTTCTGAAACATTAAAACTGCAATGAAATCACCAGACACAGAAAAAAAAAAATCTTTGTTTTGCTACCATACTTTTAGTTCAGGTTGAGTAAAGAAATAGAAGACAAATTTTCTAAAGCAAATCTCTCGTCTTGTGCTTGCGAAAGTCTGTGTTTCCCAATCCTTGTTCTGCATACTCAACAAATGCTAACAGCACCTGGGACAATTTTAGAATTCACTATTTTTATTATATCCAAAACATGAGGATATATTAATGAGAATATTTAGTGGAGTTTCATAGTCTGGGTTATTTTGCAATCAAGTTTTATTGCTTTAAAATGCAAATACAAAAATACAGGCTATACAAGATTTTCCACTAATGAATAATTAAGCATTAGCTAGCAGGGTGATAGGTGTTATTCAAAATATGTTATTTTGACAAAATAAGTAAATAGCTAAAAACCCAATATTTTGCTGCTAATAGTTTGCTATGATTCTATTTGCTATAATTCAGCACCGATAAAGCTAAAATCCAACTTTCTGGCTATAAATCTGATATTCAAATAATAAAGTACTGATTTTAAAAATTTGTTATTTTAAATAACTCTCCTGCAAATGCAAGTTTGTGTGTGTGTCTTGAGAAAAATTAACATAGGTTAAATTCCAGCCTTACTGAATAGAATTATTATGTGCATATTTTGTAGTCAGAAATAGAGACATATATTATGACCCACGTCCTAATGAGCCAGACATAATGTTTACAGTTGAGAAGTGTGCCAACCATAAATTTAATTTCTCTGTGAAGACAACCCATCGTGGGGAAATCCCTATTTGTTAGTAAAATAGATAAACCTTTTTTTTTTTTTAAAGATTTTTATTTATTTACTTGGCAGAGAGAGATCCCAAGTAGGCAGAGAGGCAGGTAGAGAGAGAGGGGGAAGCAGGCTCTCCGCTAAGCAGAGAGCCTGACGCGGGGCTCGATCCCAGGACCCTGAGATCATGACCTGAGCCAAAGGCAGAGGCTTTAACCCACTGAGCCACCCAGGTGCCCTTAAAATAGATAACCCTTGACTACACAGATTTCAGAACATACAGACTTTTTCTGAATATTTTACCCAATTTGTCCACATCATTATTTCAACCTGTGGAATTGGTTTGATAATAAGAATAAACTCTGCTTTTCATCAAATTCAAATTGGGTGTCAAAAACTAACTTTGTTATCTCTTTAATTATCGTTGAAATGGGTCAATTTTTTAGACATAAGATGATAAAAAAGGTAAACTAAAAAAATTGGAATTGAATTTATCTGCTTAATTTTTTAAATAAAGGAATTTGTGAAATGCACTCATTATTTGCCAACTCTTTCCCCATGAAATTATATAGAAATGCATGTTGCAGTCCCTAGCACTTGATATTTGACATTTTTCAAAAGCTTTAAAATATGTAATTCCACTTGATTATTACCACAACCTTTGGAGTGAACCAGGATGGATACTGTTAGCTAGGTTTTTTACAGATGAGTAAACCATTCTGGATGTATATGTTATTTTCCTCCCTAGTAGCTGTGTGTGTTTGTGTGAGTGTGTGTGTGTGTATGTTTTCAGTACACATGTAAATGGCAATTTGTACTACTGTAGAAATAACGGAAATATATGGCAAGCAATCCTGGATTCTCCGAATTCCACCAACATTAAAAAAAGTAATTTCACCACATAACATTTAGGTGAAACACTTACTCTACAAACTATTATTGAGAGGTCAAAAGTACTTCTGCTATATTTAGTGGGAAGAAAAAGACCTATCAAAATTGTAACATTTATAGCAATACGGAAATCTTTTGGAATCTTTAAGAAGAACTCGTGCATGAAAACACGATTGTAATCTAGTCACTCAGTTAACAAATATGTTTTGAACACCAACTCTGTGCCAGACAGTATTCGAGGCACCAGGCACATAGCAGTGAACAAAATAGACAAAAAATCCAAGTAGTCATGGACTTTGCATTGTTTCCTGATCAAAGTTGGTAAAAGTGATTTTCTGGGAAGTGTGTCTACATAAGGGATCAATGTAAAAAGGCTTAGATTCATGATTTCCATTTTTTCCTACTGGTTCCCTAGCAGCCCTAGGAAAGAAATACTCAGGAGGAAAGAAAGAAACCAAATTTCACCTCGCTATGTAAACAAGCAGATTGATTCCTACACATGGAGCAGAAGTGACAGTCTTTCAGGAATGTCACACCAGAGCATAAATTTACACACTAACAATATGTGGTATTGAAGAAATGTCCATTCTTTGTATAGTTAGAAAATAGAGTCTGAATATTGTCCCTCATCCAGAAATACCATTATGAAAAAAGTCTAATCTAAGTCCCATTTCCAGATGTAGGATCGAGTTAAATTTCATCTTGGTAGAAGAAATAGTGACCACGCACAGTCTGCAACAATCTCAGTTGGACATAGAAATGGAAGAGTAGGAGCGCCTAGGTGGCTCAGTGGGTTAAAGGCTCTGCCTTCGGCTTGGGTCATGATCGGCAGGGTCCTAGGATCGAGCCCCACATCGGGCTCTCTGCTCAGCGGGGAGCCTGCTTCCCCCTCTCTCTCTGCCTGCCTATCTGCCTACTTGTGATCTCTCTGTCAAATAAATAAATAAAATCTTAAAAAAAAAAAAAAAAGAAAAGAAAAAGAAATGAAAGAGTGGAAGATCAAGATCTTCCCAACTGACTCTATCACTTGGCTAAGTTTTTGGAGCTATTTTAAAGGTTCTTTCCCAGAAGACTCCCTATACCAAAAAAAAATTGATTTAAAACATTGAATGTGACACTTGGGGCACCTGGCTGGCTCAGTGGGTTAAAGCCTCTGCCTTCGGCTCAGGTCATGATCTCAGGGTCCTGGGATCGAGCCCCCCATCGGGCTCTCTACTCAGCAGGGAGCTTGCTTCCTCCTCCTTCTCTCTGCCTGCCTCTGCCTACTTGTGATTCTCTCTGTCAAGTAAATAAATAAAATCTTTAAAAAAAAAAAAGGCACTGAAGATATGTCTGATTTGCTTAGAAACTGCTTCTAATCATAAAGGACAAAAATGAAAGGACAGACTACTTCTCTGTGATATTTGGCCTGGTTTGGGGGTTTTAATCTCTGATATATATGCTCATAAATGTTCCTTCCTCCTTCTTCTCCTTCTTCATCTTAACTATTACCATCTTAACATCTTAAGAACGGAAAAGTCAGATGGAAGTAAGGAAGTGATGAGTCCACTTTAAGCTAGGGCCACTCAAGCTCTTGGAGAGAAATAAAAGCCTAACCTCATTATCAAGATGGTCAAAAGGAGTCACATAAACCCTTCTTTGCAACATATGGCAGTATTTAAGATCTCATTAACCTGGGAAAGTTAGCCTTATTTTTAACCTAAATTTCCAATTCTGTTTAGGGAAGCAGAAAATAGTTGCTTCTCATGCTCCACATAAAAAAGAAATCACTTTTTTATCTTTAGGCTGAATAACCTTGCTTTCTTTAAACTTTCTTATTATGGAACATTTCAGAAATGCCAAAAGGCAAAAGGTACTGTAATACGCATCCCCAAACCTATACTTGTTATAAAAAAATTAAACAATACCAATATAATCAAATATTTTTGTGTTCATCTGCGTCTGGATATTATTCTCTCTTCTCCTTCCCTGAATAGAAACACTTCTGAGTTCACATTTATTGTTACATGCATGCTTTTATTCTTACATTTGTATGTACCCAGTTTAAAAAAAAATGATGTAACTTCAAATGTTTTTCAACTATAAAACTGATATCATACCAAGCGTATCTTCCTATCTTCTGCCACTTCCCTCCCCCCACCTCAATCTAATGTTTTGGAGATATCTATCATTAAGCCAAAGTGTCCTCCAAAGTGGTGGAGCCATTTTATTTAACTACATCCTTCTTTGTGCATTTTTAAAATTTTCCAATTATCTAATACTGCTTATATTAAATAGAAAAAGGGAGGGAGTTAGAACTGAAAAATAATGAATTTTCTTTCCCTTTTACCTTTTCTTACTTGATTTAACTTATTGAAGGGAGAGGAATGGAAGAAAGATGACTAGGGAGTGATGCCTTCCTATTGAATATTAAATTTTCTATCCATTTGGTGCTTATATTCCTTATGATTTGGTCTCAATATTGACACAAAATAAAATCAATCAATAATGACCAAGAATCTGATCACTGAAAGTGACATTGAGATGTCATCTGGTTCATATTTCATATTTAGATTACATATCTCAAGGTAATAGAATAATGATACCTGACTCCAATGTGCCTGACTAGTTGATTTGTATATATTAGTGATTTGAAGACAAAGTCCAAAGAGGTTAAAGGATAATATTTTAGTGTCTGCATGGGACAAGTACTTGAGCCACTGCAAAAAAGATAAAACGATAAATGCATATTCCTGATTAAACAATTAGCACTATCTATAATTTCTGATTTATACCTTACTTAATTCCTTTGTTCAACAGTTCTTATACTTATTTTGATATATTGCCATTCAAATGAGCTAGATTCAAAATATGGCGAAATATATTTTCTTAATTTCTAATACATTATTTGCTGTGTGTTCATTGAATAGTTCATTAGATGTCTATATATTTTCACATTCTTTACATGCAAGATCATCATTACCACCCCATATCTTTACACAGGATTTCTGACTTGGTATTTTTTTACGAATTTAGAATTTTCAAAAGAAAGAGTTAATCTATCCTTGGAAACTTTTACTCCTAGTATAGAAACAGAATAAAGTCAAAGTTACTTTGGGTAAACTTGCACATTTGGAAGTATTTAGCTATTAAAAAAATCTTAAACTTGGAGGCTGACATATTTCTAATTTTTGGCTTCCTTGGCTCTGCAGCCTCCATGAAAAATGGCCCTGCCCATCACTAGCCATGAGAAGCATTTTGTTCTAATGTTTATATTGTATTTGGGTTGCTTCTGAGCTACTCATCAAAACCTTGACTTTGTGGTTTTAATATAATTTTCATAGAAACATTAAGAACAGATGTACGAGCCAATCAAAAGGAAATATGTAAATATGGCAATTAAATCAGCATAAATAAAAGAGTAGTCTGCATTTTTTCTGATTACCACAAAGAAACATAAGATTATTATTTACTCATTGGTATAGAAATATGTTCTGAAATAAAAACAAAAGTAACACGCCTATATTTTTTACAATCTTACATAATTCAATGGTATTAATGGAAATTATTATAACTTAACTGTATGCTAACTTTTTCCTAAAATGTAATCAGTATTGACTTATTTTTAAATGGTTCTGATGTCATGGATCACATTTCAAACATTCAAATTATCTATATTTTAAAATGTCTGAATAAAATTTATTTAGATGATGTACTAAGTTCTCTAAGTAAATTTGCATCAAATGTGCCTGTTGGAAAATATTTTTGGATGCTCAATAAGGTGGCATTACTTTTGATATTATTTTTTTTCTACTCTACATCACAATTTCATGTAGTCAAAGAATTATAAAAGTGAGAGTCCTTAAGATTAAAATTAACTACCTATTTTAGGGGTCAGACAGTTGCATAGTTGGTTGAGAAAGGAAGATACAAGTTTTAGTGAACTGACTTCTGGTTCTTTGGTATCTCTTACTTAGTGCCTGTTCAAGGGAACAAAATAAATTTCTGATGATTAAGGTTCACTCTTTGATCACATGTCTAATAGCTCGTTTGTTTGGCGCTGATGAGAGAATTTCAATTAAACTGTCTTATTGTTGTCAAGCGTGAATTAAACATTTTTATTGTTAAACATTTTTATTGTTGTCAAGCATGAATTCAGTCACTACTTTCCATGTTTCTTGTTGACACAGATGAGAGGAATGAAGTGAAAGGATGAGACTCAGTGGCCCATAACTAGTAATCCAAACCAAAGGGCACAAATCAGAAATACTTGCAAACAGGTCCTTCAATATTTTTCTGTTGTCAACAACAACAAACTATGTTTACTTCTAGAGAGTCATACACAAACCAAATCATGTATTATTGTTGTCGTTGTTGTTTTTAATTTACTTTCAAACTAAATGTGGGCAGCCTCTTGATACCTGACTGATTCATGACATCTGTCCTATTTCAAACTCAGCCACCAAACAATTAAGATGCTTATTATATACCAGGAAGCTGATCAGACTTATCTCAAGAAGAAGCCAAATTGCAGCAAATTGCATCTCTCTGTGCATTGTAAGTTGTCTGAAAAGCTTAGTTCACTGCAAGCTGGCAATTTTAAGTACAACTTCTTCATGCCATACACGTGTAACTCTCACTATCCAAGACATTTGGGGAAATTGGTGACTTTATTTGTAACTAACATGAAACTGAAAGATATTTATTATTGGTGTTGTGGTGAAGGGCTGCTAGTGGAAGAGGCATTTAAAGGTAGTGATTGCCTCAGGTAAATGTGGACTTCTTCCAGATTGGCAGTTTGAGATGAAAGTAACAAATGGGCAATATTAACTAATATAGAATGTTAATTTACATAAACTTTCATTATGAAACTTATTCTACTACATTATGATTTTTCTTTTTTTAAATCAACTTTATTGAGGTACAATTTATATCAACAAAATATGCCCATTTTCTGCATATGGCACAATGAATTTTGACAATATGTAAGCATTCATGTAACACTACTCAAGCCAAGTTATGGACCATGTCCTTCATGCCACCAGGTTCCCTCCTGCCCTTTTGCAGTCCATTCCATACCTCCCTTTTCTCAGCCCCAGGATAAAACTGATAGGCTTCTTGTCACTAGTTTTGCTTGCTGTAGAATTATATTTAAATGGAATCATGGAAGACATAGACTCTTGAGTCCAGCCTCTTTGTTTTGCTAGAAAGTCTTCAAGATCCATCCATGTTGCACACATCAATAGTTTGCTGTTTTTATTGCCGAGTATTATTTCATTGTATGAATAGACCAGAAAATCTTTATCCATTTCCCTAATGACAGACATTTGAGTTGTTTCCAGTTTGGCTATTGTGAATAAACTGCTATGAATATTTTCCAATAAATTGTTTAGTGGACTTAAGTTTTGGGTAAATACTTTGAAGTGGTCATAGAGTAGGTTTTATTTAGCTTTATAAGAGACTACAGAGAGTTCTCCAAAGTGGTTGTAAAAATTTATACTTAGACCAGCAATGAATGAGAGTTCTGATGGGGCCATACCTCTTAAACATTTGTGTTGGCATTTTTTCCCCTAACTTTTAGCCATTCCAGTGGATGTGTCATGGTATGCCATTGTGATATTAATTTACATTCTCCTGATGAGTAAGAATGAAGAGAATTTTTAGTGTGTTTATTGGCCAACGGTTCCATTTTTCTTTGTTCTTTCTTCTATTTTCAATTAATTAAATATTTCAGTATTTCGTTTTATCTTCTATTACATTATTATCTCTATTTCACTGTTTTATCTCTACTTCACTGTAAAAAAAGAGATTACAACATGCAACCTTTAAGTTTTCACAATCTACTATCATTACACCGTTCCATGTATGATATATTTCTGTTTCTGTCCTCTTTTCCTTTGTAGTATTATTTTCATATATCTTAACCTCTAGTACAGTCTTATTATTTTTAATGTAAGCAATCAATTTTATGTTAAAGAAGTCATGAAAGGGGAAAAAGTTATTACTTATTTACATACTTACATTTCTGAGGTTCTTCATTCCTTTCTGTAGATCCAATTTCCATCTGGTATTATTTCCTTAGCCTGAAGAAGACTGACACATTCTCCCAGCTTTTGTTTGTGTTGAAATGCTTCTATATTGTCTTAATAAGGACATTTTCACTAGATATAGAATTTGGGGCTGACAATTCTCTTTTTTCTTTCATTATATTAAAGATGTTATCCACAGCCTTCTGGCTTATATTCAATTGCATGATCATTCTTATTTTTGTTCCCCTACTTCTAATACATCTTTTTTCTCTTTCTGTGTTTAAGATATTCTCTACATCACTGGTTTTCGAAAAATGATGAATTGTGCTTTGTATGTAGCCCACACAGAGTATTTTTCAGTTCAGGTATTTTTTAACTGTAGAAATTCCATATGATTCTTTTTATAAATATATTTCATTTCTTTCATAGCCAAATAAAATTTTTCCATATCCGTATTTTTTCCACTTAGCCAAAATATCCACCACTTGAAAGAATAATCTTAAAGAACATGCATTATGTTTTTGTTTATATGTTTGTTTTGCAAACAGCAATTCCTATCTATTCGAGTCAGAAAACCTGCCTGCGGTTTCTGGCTCTAACCTTACTATTTATTTGATCACGAACAATTTAAGTTTTGGTACACAAAATCCCATCCTAGTGTGCTGATTCATTATGATAATGTATGTGAAATTGTTTTGTACAAAAACTAAGTAAGTATCCATTAAAACTTCTTAATAAAATATTTACAATAAATAACTTTCTATCTATCTTTTTCTACTTAGAACATTCAGAGTGTGATTGCTAGCTATCTAACCATTAAGGAATTACCTGAATGTTAATATTCACTTTCATATATTGCCATGGGAAAAAACACATAAAAGGGACCAAATAATATCACATCCATTGGCACACTATAAACCTGTATGTTCCTATCATGAATTTTCATGTGTCTTGAAAAACTTAAAGAATTATCCTTACATCCAAAGAATACCAAACTTTTCTTGGAGAATGCTGTAAGAGGAAGCTTTCTTGCCACTTCAGAAGGGCAAGAAATTTCTTCAATGAAAAGAGATTCTATACTCTATTTCAGTATTATAGACTAACTAGTGAGATTCTACAGTCTAGGAATAGGGATGACATTAATGATTTTTACATTTTTTACATTTGATCCATTGTTCTTAGATAAGAGAAAATCCCAACTCAACTTGCTTACATGGTACCTTTTCAGTCTTTGTGGAATAAGGGCTTTGCACCCAGACACACATACACAGAGTACATAGAAAATGATATTTGAGATAATGTGTTGAATGTTTAAATAGATCTTCAAGTTATTTGAAACAAACTAATTTACGTGCCTTCAAGTAATCTGAAAACACAAATATACTTCCACATAACTTATTTGCTAATTATAAATCACTTTTACCAATCCTGGTGCATGTAATTTCTATAAGGATCTCTTATTTAATAGATTTGCCTGATTCCCAGTTGCTGCACTAAGTTGAAAATATTAATTCTTCCTCTTCCAAAAGATTTCTGTTTTGTCAAATTACATAGATTTTAATTGTTACCTTCTTGTTTCTGTTCTTCCTCCACTGTTTTCCCTTTTAAAAGAGAAGTTATGGCAGTGTCTGGGTGGCTCAGTCCCATTATTTCTCTGCATCTACTTAATGGATAATTTCTTAATTGCTGCATGGAGTCCAAGCATAACCCATTAGGAACCAAGGAAGTCAAATTAAGAGGATGGAGCAGCTTAGGCAGTGGAATCTATGAAGCTTGGCACTGGATAAAAAGGAACTATCTTAGAATTCTATGTGGAAGCCGTCTACAGTTCTCTGGGGGGAGGTTTCGGCTGTACCTACATCAAGCAGCACCATCTGAGGTTTAGAATTAAACCAAACTGTACATGAGTTCAAAATGACTAGAGTCTCTGTTAACATAACAATCAACATTCTTCATAGAAAAAGAAGTATCTAGAATCTCTAAGGTCTATTACTTCTAATAACCAGTGTTCAATAAACAATTCTTTAGACATACAAAGAAACAGTGATCCATAATCAGGAGAAAAAAAAAAAAGCAGACAATAGAAATCAACCCCCAGGCTGACAAGATAATAGACTTAACAGATAAAAAAGTTATAGCTGCTTTTACAAGTATGTTCAAAAATTAAAGGAAAATATGTGAGGTAGTTAATAATAATTGGCTTACCATCCAACAAAGCAGCCAGAGGAAAAAGAACGTATTACATATAAGGGAAAGAGACTTGGTTTACTTCATCTTTTTATCAGAAAAAAATGGAGCCCATAAAACAACGAAATGACATCTTTGAAGTTCCAAAAGAAAAAACTGCCAATAGAGAATTCACTATCAGGGAAACTTTTCTTCAAAACCAGGATGAAATAAAGATGTTTTCAAATAAATGAAAGCTGAGCAAATTTTCCACCAGCCAACTACACAGCCAGAAATTCTGGAGGATGATCAGAAGACCAAAAGAAAATATATACCAATAAAACTTGGATCTAAAAGAGAGAATGCAACATCCCCCAAATTTATAACTACATAAATATAAAAGATTAGGTTTGTTTTCTTTTCACAAAGTAGTTGAAATGCGGCTATCTTAGTATAAGACAAAGCAGACTTTGAGACAAAGTACACGATGATAAAACACAAGCATCATCAGCAGGTAAGTGGTTAAAAAAACTTATGATATATTCACACAATGAAATACTGCTCAGCAATACAAAGGGACTACTTCCACATATGAAAACATGGATGAAGCTCGTAGGCATTAAGTTGAGGGAAAGAAGCCAGGCACAAAAGAGTACAAACTGTGTGATCCCATTTATGTGAACTCCTAGAATAGGTAAAACTATTCTATAGTAAGGAGATTTTTGTCTTTGGAGCAAAAGGTAGTGGATACAGTATAGAAGGGCATGTAGAAACTTTCTGGGTAAATGGAAATACTCCGTATCTTGATTTGGGTAATGGATACACAGAGGTATATATTTGTCAAAAGTAACTCACCTATTCATAGAAAATGTGTGAATTTTATTGTATACAAATTATCCCTCAATAATATTTACTTTTGCAAAAGTACAGAAGGGTAAGGAGAGAGATTTAGTTTGATAAGCACTTAGGGAGTACCCACAGGCTTCAGTTACTATCCACATAGAGACAGAGGCAAATGAGAATCAGCTCTTACCCAGAGAGGCCAGAGAGCAAATGAATGATTTCAGAAGATTATAGTACCACTGAGAAAGATACAATACAAAGGCAAATCCTTATCATCCTGGAACATCCGAGAAGCTTCCTAGAAGGAAATGAATGTTTAGATGTTGAACTCAGGTACTGGCAGTGAGGATGAGAACAGATATGAATTAGAGCAGCTAGCTAAGTGAGGACTTGAGTGGTTAGTCCAGTGCAGTAATTTATAACTTGAACAAACAGGACAAAATCCTTTTCCTTAAAGGTTCTCATAGTTGAATTGGAGAGACATAAACATGAAATTCTAGTTCAACGCGATTTATGTAATACATATACGTGCAGAGATGCCAGAGGAAGCATCGCAGCAAGATTCTGAAGGATAAATTGGAGTTTCCAAGAGACGGAAAGAGCAAGCACATTTTAGGGAGAGGAAAACCCTAGTCCAAAGTCTGGTAATTGTGAGGGTCAGATGAGCAAACGTAGAGGAACTCATGATAATACCTAGCATATAGTAGGTACTCAATAAGTATGCTGTTTTTAATGGAGAAAGTTTTTTCCCACTAGACTGAGAAATTCTTGAGAGCCACTGATTTTGTTTGGACTGAAAGCACTCTTTAAGGAGATTCTAGACCATATTGGGCAATGACTCCTTGAAAAATGTAGATATTGAGTTCTTATGTAAGGAGCTGTGTTATTATTCATGTCAATAATATTCTCAAATGTTTACAAACTCTTCGCTGAATTTCAGGTACATGTTTCTTCACCTAGAACACAAATGTAAGATCCAAAAGACACAGTAAAATATCTGGATGGTAAATATCAGAAGGATCAGCTACAGATTTGTCTAAAAATGCCAATTTATGTTCACAATATATATGCCTAAATTCGGATTTTGATACATGTGGATTTGGCAAAAGGAAAATTAAAAGCCCTAATCTCCTGGCGCCTAAGATAAAATGTTTAATGATAGTCTTCAAAAGAGAAAAGCTCGATACATATTTTAAATTGTAACTGTTCTTTTTTCGAGCAAGAATATTTTATGAGCACAGTTATCATCTTAGATATTCTAAACGGCTGCACTTTGTGTTTGCCCATTCCCAACAGAACTTGCCCAAGACAAAGGTTCACCATTAGCAAATAGAAGTTTAAGAAAAATAATTCCACTAGTAGGCTGCATAAAACCAGAGAATATTTTTATGACCTGTGTTATGGGGAAAAAGTAATGAGTTCTATGTGAGAACATGTGGCAAGATCACACCATGCTCTCTGGACAACTGTTCTTCCCCAGAAAAATGTGCCTAATGATGACAGCCTCAATAGGCATTCATGAACGAAAAGCAATGACATATTAAAATTGTTAGGACAAAGACATGCACATAGCATCACTTCATTTACATTTATAGGAAAAGAATTCCAGAGTTGTATTTATTTTCCCTTAAATAGCATTTTAGAAAGCTAACTTGCATGAGAGAGTAACTCACTTTTAAATTTAATGGAAAAAGAAATTGTATAACCATCTATTTAGCAAACATTCTTAAAATTTTGCATTCCAACCTCCTCAAGACTAGTTTGATTTTTGTTCTAAAATGTTAAGTTTAAAAATTAAGAATACTTTTAATAAATAAAAAGTACTAAATACTTTTATTTAGTATTTTAAAATACTTTTTATTTATTAAAAGTATTAATTTATAGCCTTTGGTAAGATCAACAGACTAAAATGTTCAAAGTGTTATTCAGAGACTTAACATTTGCCCAAACTCTACAAAAAAAAGGGATCTAGTTCTACCTCTCCTTTAACAACAATAATAGACAAATAACAGAGTATGTGTATAACTTTAACTTTGGAAACAAATTAAAATCTATTAACTTAGAAGTTTCTCTTCTGTTCTTAATGTTAGCAATATATCTTAATGCCATATATATGATATTTTTTCAAAGTAATTATGCTTGTGAGAAAATTCTTACAGGACTTCTTTTTAAAGATTTTATTTATTTATTTATTTATTTGAAACAGAGAGAGCGAGTAGGGGGTGTAGCAGAGGGAGAGGAACAAGCAGACTCCACACTGAATGTGGAGGCAGACATGGGGCTCAATCTCAGGACCTCAGATCACGACCTGAGTTGAAATCAAGAGTTGGATGCTTAACCAACTGAGCCACCCAGGTGCCCCTGAAGTATACTTTTTAAATGACGGATATGTTTTCAATTTATTGTTGCCATATGTTGTGTTGCAACAAACATTATTATACATATATTTTGGCACATTTAAAAAATGTATTTCTTTAGATTAAATTCCTAAACATTGAATTTCTGGGCCATAAGATATACATGTTTTCAAATTTATAGGCACTGCCAAATTGCCTTCTAGAAATAATGTTTGAAGAAAAAAGTTATTGGTAATATGGCATCTATATGGAAGTTGTTAATTGTTTTTGGCTGGATTTTTCCCACTTAGTTTAATACATAGATGTAGATAGTGACATGCATATAAATACATACATATATAAATTAAAACACATATGCATATTTATATTCGTCAATGTGTATAACTCATCATAAAGAGTGTGTGTGTGCATGTGTGTGTAAATAGATTCTGCATTCATTTATATGTCATCACGAGTGCCCTGTCTGGGAATAACAAATGTTTCAAATGATTTTTCTTTATTATGAAAGCTCGTTTGGGGTATGGAGGAAACAGGGTGGAAAAGATTCTTTACATTAAAAAATGCCCTTTCAACATGGCTAAAAATAGAAAATATCCTGAGAAATGTTACCAGACAACAAATGAGTTTTGAGGATAGGGACCAGGCTGGCAGTTTCCTCTTGCTGTTATAACAACTCATCATGATTTCAGGTCTTAAAACAACACCAATTTTTTCACTTGCAGTTCTGAAGGTCAGAGGTCCAAAATGAGTCTTCAAGGTGTCTTAGTTCATTCAGGCTGCCATAAAAAAATGCCATTGACTGGATGGCTTAAAGACAACAGAAATTTATTTCTTACTTTTCTGGAGCCTGGGATTTCTGAGATCCAGGCACCCTCAGACTTGGTCTCTGTTGAGTTTGCTTCCTGGTTCATAAATGGCTGTCATCTGCTGCGTCATCACAGGGTGGTGGGGTAAGGGAGCTCTCTAGGGTCTCCTGTATCAGGGTGCTAAGCCCACTCATGATGGCTCCACCATATGACCTAATCATCTCCCAAAGGTCCCATCTCCAAATACATCAAATGGGGAGTAAGTTTCAGCATACAAATTTGGGGGAGACAATCAGCCTAGAGCATGAAACTACGGCCAAACTGTTGGAAAGGCTGGTTCCTTCTGAAGACTCTAGGGGAGAACCCATTTTCTTGCCATTTTCAGCTTACAAAGGCCACCTGCCTTCTTTGGCTTATAGCCTCTTCCTTACATGACTCCAACCTCTTGCTTCTGTCATCACATCTACTACTGTCTTTGACCTTTTTTTCCCTCTCTTCTAAGGCCATTGTGGTTATATTTAAGGCCCATCCAGCTAATCCAGGGTGACTTCAACTTAATTGTAAAGTTCCTTTTGCCATATAAGGTAACATTCATAAATTCCACAGATTAGGACATGGACATCTTGAAAGGGAGTGGAGAAGGAGGTATTATTCTGTCACTGTTGGTGAGGCGCACCTGGGCCAGATAAGAAGACTGGGTGGGAGGGATCTTCTTGGGTAACTGTGGTGATTAGACCAAAGAGCTATGTGAAGCAGACCCAGGACCTATTAATCTCATGTGCCAGGCTCCACACGACATTCCTACGCTTTGATGTAGGAGCTCTAAGGCAGACATGGGAATATTTGAGAGGAGAACCCAAACTCCACATCCTTAATTGTAGCTCCTTTTTTAGTTTAAGAGGAATCTGGAGCAAGTTCCTATGTAGTATAGATTTAAATAGTGATAGTTCTATGCCTCATTTTGTCACTAACTTACTCATTTACTAAAACATCTTCTCTTTATAAAGAAACATTTTGTCAGGTATAAAGACACATCTTTACATGCATGTATGCTGTTCTTCTCCCTTTTACAAAAAATAAAGTCGGGGAGGGTGGCTCAGTCAGTTAAGCATTGGACTCTTAATTTCAGCTCAGGTCATGATCTCAGGGTCCTGAGACCGAGCTCTGCGTTGGGCTCGTGCTGGGCATGGAGCCTGCTCAATACTGTCTCTCTCCCTCTCCTTCAGCCCCTCCCAAATCCTACTCACATGCTTCTCTCTCTAAAATAATAATAGTAACAATAATAACAACAATAATAATTTAAGGCAACTAACAATGAAAGACAGATTTGTATAGCAGAAACAGAAATATAAAATTAGATACAAGGAGAAACACTTAATATTAAAATAAAATCATTGTAAACAAATAAATAAGATAAGATAATAAAATTGTTCTGCATAAGTGAAAAACTGCCTTTGAGGGAATGAACTGCTTCTTTCTGGTCATCCAGATACTTTCTCTAAACTTACTATACCCATAACAGGAACAGTGAAATTATAAGATTAAAAACTTAGTGATGGCTAAGAAATTTTCAAACTATATCACTAAACTTTTACTATCTAAAGTTGTTCTATAACTACTTTTTATTTTCTCAAATCTTTCTCTGGTTTCTTAATCTATGATATATCAAGAGATGAAGTACAACCTTAAATGAACCTATCTAACCCATAATTGACTAAATGTCATCAGAAAGATGGTTTGGAGGGGAACTCTAATTATGGGAAAGACACAGAGATGTGGTGACATAAGGAGACTATCTGTCGAACAGGTAAGTCTTGTCCCGGATTGAGTTTCTGCTTTTTAAATATACTGAGCACAATGAGTGGAAAATTAAATCTATAAAAAATTATATTAGTGAATTTAGTGCCTACTTTCTGTATATATACATCAATGGATTTTTCAAAGACCAAAGCTCCTAATAGGTTACTCATTGCTCTGATAATGAGGTAGATTAGTGATGTTTTCTTGTGATCTGTATTCTTGATTCTCTGGAATGTGGGGCCTTGCTGACTGAGGAGAGACTGCCTCTCGCAGGGCTGGCTAATTCTTTTTTTTTTTTTTTTTTAAGATTTTATTTATTTATCTGTCAGAGAGAGAGATAGAGAGAGCACAAGCAGTCAGAGCGGCAGGCAGAGGCAGAGGGAGAAGCAGGCTCCCTGCCGAGCAAGGAGGCCGATGCGGGACTCGATCCCAGGACCCGGGGATCATGACCTGAGCCGAAGGCAGCTGCTCAACCAACTGAGCCACCCAGGCGTCCCAGGGCTGGCTAATTCTTAGAGATAGCACACATGAGGGTATCTTCGGTATACAAACCAACCAATCCCCAGTTCATACCCCAACCCGCTTCCTTGTGTTAGAATCCTGAGGTCTGGGACACTGTTCCTCTGGCTGTAATTCACCTCAGAGTCAAGTACTAGACCACCTGGAACCAACCCTGTAGATCAGGTTTAGCCAAAATTATTCAAACTAGCCAATCCTAAACCTGCTCAGCTTGCTTACTCTGCTTTTCCCCTTCCTTCCTGCAAAAACCACGATAAAGGCTCTCATTCAGACTTTCTTTCCCCTCACTTCTGCCTCCTGACAGGCCTTGGTGCTTCCCATGGTGCTTGGTGTGGTGTGCCCACAGATCATTTTTGGAACCGTGTAACAAACTATCTTTTCAATGGCGGACATACCCTGATCTACTGGCCTCACCATACCTGAATAAAATCAAAATCGTGGGTACATTTTAAAACACAAAGCAGTGCAAAAGAAAACAGAAGACTATTCTTAGTGATGGACAGTTTCTCAGTGGATATTTTGGTATGATGGGCTGAGGCGATAGGAAGGTACCTTTTGTTTGCTGCATTTTAGAATTCTAGGACAGGAAAAATAAAGAGATGTCTGACATAGTTTCTTTCCCATATTGAGTTCTCAACAAATTCAAAGACAAATCAGAAAAACCTGCAGAAGACAGGAAATTTGTAGAATTATTTGATACATATTTATGATTTGGTATTAGATGGTTGTTAACTAAATTTTCTCTGGTCTTATAAATCCAGAATGTGTAGCCAGTCATGAAATTTGATTTTTTTTTAATGGTAATGTTATAAAAGTGTTGCTTTTTCACCAACAGTTGCCATCATAATTGACATAGACTCCATCCTCCCTCGTGGGAGGAATATTCTCAGCCAGTATCCCTTTTGGTGCCTTGTGTTTACTGTGTTATTAGTGGCAGATTTCCTTCAGCTCAGTTGAACTAGTTTTTTGGCCTTTGAGTCTACAGAAACCTTCGAAATAAGAACTGAAGAAAAATCAGTTGGAAACGATCCCTAGAATTATAACAAATGTGCTCATAGTTAAGTCGAACACCCCACTTAAGAAATTTTGTTCCTTTCAAAGAGCTGTAAAATATCACATTACACACAGAGTCAGGCCAAATTCTATACTTTAAAAAGATTCATGTAAAGCATAAAATGCTTTTTATCTTGCAAATGTAGAATGACCCCTGATTGTATAATAAAAGGAATTATATCATTGCTCTTTTTATTTGAACTTATATGATTTCTATCTACAATATTGAATCTAAAGTACTTCCTAGGGCGCCTCGGTGGCTTAGCTGGTTAAGCAACTGCCTTTGGCTCAGGTCATGATCCCGGAGTCCCAGGATGGAGTCCCACATCGGGCTCCCAGCTCCGCAGGGAGTCCACTTCTCCCTCTGACCTTCTGCCATTTCATGCTCGCTCTCTCTCTCTCTCTCATAAATAAATAAAATCTTAAAAAAAAGTACTTCTTACATATTGAATCTAAAGTACTTCCTATATTACTTGCATATAAAGATTACAATTCAGTTTAGAAGTTGGGATAGTTATTCCTATTTGGAACGCTGTCTCTTCCCCAGTGTTCGCAGCACTGAACCATTACTCTGCAAACCTCCATACGCTATGCCTGAGCCTGCCGGCTGAGTTACATAACAGAGACGGTCACTGTAGCACCAGGGGACACATGGTCCAGAAATTCTCTGCGGGCCGTCCCGCCTTGAGACTGGGTGCTAAGATCCGCACGTAGGTGACCATGGAATCTGGAGGACTAATCAAGGTTTCTTCACATCTTCAGAGTCTGTTTGGCTTCTTGAGGCCAAAGTTATCTGTATGACAGTACCGGTTTTAACATTTCTCTGCTTACACAAAGTAACATTTAAGAAAATATTTCTACTTTGATTCATCAAACACTATCTCACTTTTCTTTTGAATTTCATACCTTCCCACTGGTGACACAACTGAAAATGCTGGTTACCAGTGCGTGTTTTTCTTCTTGCTTTCAAAATGTCCATCAGAATAGTTGAAGTATTTCTTTAACTACCTTTTCTGGTGTTCACTCATATTCCCTGTAATATTTTAACATGGGCAAGGAATGAATGATAAAGATTGAGTAAAAAAAAAAAAGACTGAGTATATCTGAGACATATGCACATTTGGGGTCACACACAGGCTACTGAGTGAATCTGAAATTGTCCTGTAAAGAACTGGCCTTGGATTGGACTCCCTTTGGCCAAGCAGCAAATTCTAGCAACCCTGCACCTCTTTTTCATCCTTTCCCTGGTGCTCCGCTCTCCTGGTTCATCAACTCCAGACCTTTGTAGATGTAAAGAACACTCAAGCATGTTTCCCTGGCTTCCACCATTGGACCCCCTCCGGGATTCAGTTTGGTACTTCCTCCCTTCTCCCCTCAAACCTCACATTCATACCTGTAGAAGAGAAGCAATTCTGCTGCTATTCTAGGGCCAAGGGAAGCTTGTTGCATGGCTCACTTAATCCAGCCTCTTCATCTGGGGTAGGGAAATCAACCCAATACACGCATATGGATGTACAGAAAATCCTTCTTGGCTAGACAGATTGGGGGCATTAAATGTAAATGGCTCACTTAACTAATATCATCATATAGTCAAAGAAAGTATTATAGTGGTTAGTTGATAGTAAAAAGGTCAAAGTGGAGTACATCAGGAAGGGAGTTCTGAGAACCCTCTGAAGACCATTTTATTCACAGCGCACGGTATTTCAAACGCTGAATTTATCTATCTTTCCAAAAGGGATGCCTTTAGAAACAGTACTGGCATAAGAGACGGCATCTGTGACCTATCATTTATTTTAATGAAAATATCATTAAATGTTTCACAAGTAGGACCTATGTTGCCAGATAGTCTGTCTGAGGTTAATGATGTTTCCTTTTTTACTCATTTCCTAATAGTTTTTACTAAGTCAAGAGTAGTTAATAACTTATAAAATGTTTCATGCTTTTTAACATATATTTAAATCATCATGTAATTTGCTAGTGGTAGTACTGGATATATTTTACAGATAAAAGAGAGATTTTAAAGCTAAAATAATCAGAGCTTCTGAGAAATTGGGCTAAGACACAGTGACAACGAGGGAAAAGATGGTGCCGGTGATATTTTTCAACATGTTCTTATAACAGAAAAATACTGAAAAATTATTCAACAATAAGAGACTGGTTTACCATATCATGAGGCAAATAAGTCTATTATGTAAGGTCACAAAAAATTAAATATCCTACTTACAGTCACACAGCTAGTAAGTGGCAGAACACTGATTTGAACCAGAAAATTTTGTCTTATAGACTGTATTGTACCCTTAATCACTACACTATATCACTTAATCACTACACTATACTACTATCCATCAAAAGGACAGTATTCAACCAGTAAAGAAACAAATATATATTTAGCTATCTGGCTTAATATTTATAATACACTGTGAAATAAAATAAAGATTTTTAAAATTTATAATTATTTCATAGTATTACACTGTTTAATAAAAACATACTAATATTTATACGGGAAACATGTAGGAGAAAAGACTACAAAAGCTTACCCCAAAATGAAGAATAGATAACAAGAATCAGGAATGTAGAAAGCTACTTGGATTAGTCACTTTAAGGCTTATATGATACAATTAACAAATAACCCACAAATCTCAGTTCACAAAAACACAGGTTTATATTTCATTCGATTACACAGTTATAGACTGACCAAGGTTCTGCTCCAAGAACTTTATTTTGAGACCAAGGCAGAAGGTATAGCCTCTTTATGATATGCTATTCTAGAAGAGAGGAGGACAAAAAGGTTGGTATAATCAGGTAATTACGCTTAAGGATTCTGCTTGAAAGTGCAACATGTTACTACTACATATATTTCACTGACCAAACAAAGTATATTGCCAAACCTGAAGTCAATGGGGCAGGATGCATAATTTTGGGATTTAGAGAGGGTCAGGTTAAAGACTCAGTAGGAAAAAGCAGCACATTATTTCTACAATAATACAGTCTATAAAACAATTGCCAGGATCATCTGACTAACTTCCTGGAGAATGTGCCTTTGTCTTGGACTCAGTTTTGATAAGTTAGACACAAAAAAATAGATAGCATCTTAAAGGACATAAAAATTTGGTTCCTTGCATAGAATAACTTATTGATATACTATATATATTATATAATTATATATAATTATATAAGAGATTATAAGAGATATAATAACTCATTGCAAAAAAGATATGTAACAGATTAGAAATACACCATAATTATCATGAGCTATATATATAAGCATTATAAATACAGGAAAGATTTTATTTCATTTCATTATAAAATAAATCAAAATAAATAAATATTTACTTATTTATACATAAGGAATATATAAAATACATTTTTATAATTTTACTTATGAATATATATTTATTTATATATAGTAAATATATATATAAATAAATTAACATAACATAATATAAATTAAATAAAAATTCTTCTCCAGAATAACTAGGCCAATCATGATATGAATAACTAGGCTAATCATGATATGAAGAAATAAAATAAAATATTCTCCATACACCTATAAAAATTATATCACAATTTTTAAGGGAGAATATACTCTGCAAAGAGTGTGCCACCTGTTTAAAAGATGCCCAAAATAGGGGCCCTTTTATGGGAAGTTCCAAGATTAACAATGGTTTATATATGATTACAAATATAAAATCATATAGACATTAATGTAGATATATAATCCGCTGAAATATCTGAATAGAGTATTGCTAGCATAACCAATAGATCTTTGTTTTAGAAAGCACTGTAACTAGATTTTCCATAAGAATAATGTAAAATTAAAATGACTTTCATATCTAAAAATACCTTCTTTATACTAGAATTTTAGCACACTTCAAAATCACCCAACTGTTGATACTACGTACCCAATTATTTCAAATTTTTATCAATATCTGACAGAAATATTGCTTGTATTTTATTTTTTTTTAAGATTTTATTTATTTATTTGACAGAGTGAGAGATCACAAGTAGGCAGAGAGGCAGGCAGAGAGAGAGGGGGAAGCAGGCTCCCTGCTGAAAAGAGAGCCCAATTCGGGGCTCCATCCCAGGACCCTGAGATCATGATCTGAGCCAAGGGAAGAGGCTTTAACCCACTGAGCCACCCAGGGGACCCTGTATTTTAGAAATAATAGTATGATAATGAAAACAGCAAAAGGGTTATCTGGATTATCATAGAGATTTTTGATACTATGATGAGCAGATTTACATGCTAAGCAGGTACTCAAAGCCCCAGTACTCATACATTGTGAGGGATTATATAATATGGACTAGAATAATAAAAATACTATATATAGTATGATATATCTCAGTAAAGATTTCATATATATATACGTGTACACACACACGTGCAAATGTGCAATGGAATTTACTAGCCATAAAAAAGAATAAAATCTTCCCATTTGCAACAAATGGATGGATATAGGGGGTATAATGCTAAATTAAATAAGTCAGTCAGAGAAAGACAAATACTGTATAATTTCTTTCATATGTAGAATTTAAGAAACAAAACAAAGGAAAAAGAGACAGACTCTTAAATATAGGTAACAAACTCGTGATTGGCAGAGCGGCAGTGAATGGGGGGATGGGTGACATGGGTGAAGGGGATTAAGAGTACACTTATCATGATGAGCACTGAGTAATGTACAGAATTGTTGAATCACTTTGTATATCTGAAATTAATACTGTACGTTAATTATAGTGGAATTAAAAATAAGTAAAAATATTATATATATCAGAATATATATAATAGAGTCCCAAACTGTCTGGAGCTGATTATTACAATTGAAAAATAGGGAAGATTGTTATAGGCTATACTTTTTCACAAAAACTTCCGAGCTTAACACATCTTTCCTTTCAAACCTCTTCTCCTGTGTTCCCTCTCAATAAGAAAGGCACCTTCTCCACTATTCAGGGTACAAAATGTGATCTCATCTCTTATTCCTCCCTCCTATTTGTTTCCATAATAAATCACTGGTCAAAGCCTGTGGACCCTATTTTTGAGATATTTTCTCTTTAGCAGAAGGCTCCCCACTTGTATCCTAACTGGTTTGTTTTCCCGCAAGGCATTTCCTCTGGTCCAGTTAACCCTCCACTTTGCTGCTAGAGATCTCATTCTAAAATGTATCTGATTATATAATCCATGTCTAAAATCTTTACTATGTCCAGGCTGCATATGGAATGAATCCATATTTTTTTGGTTTTGCATTCAAGGCTCTCCAAAATCTGACTACAGGTTGTTTCTACATGTATCTCTTTTTTTTTTCCTTTTTTTTTTAAAGATTTTATTTATTTGTTTGACAGAGAGAGAGATCACAAGTAGGCAGGGAGAGAGAGGGAAGCAAGCTCCCTGCTGAGCAGACAGCCTGATGCGGGGCTGGATCCCAGGACCCCAAGATCATGACCTGAACCAAAGGTAGAGGCTTAACCCACTGAGCCACCCAGGCGCCCCTGTATCTCTTTCTAAATCCTGTTTTCTTCCTACACCCTCAAGCTTTTAGTCACATGGGACATCTCACCTTTCAGCCCCGTGCTCACAGTCTCAGCCTCCAGACCTCTACTTATGCTCTTTCACCTGAATGTCCTTCCCCAGTCTCTGTTTGTCCTTTTCAGACCACAAAGAGCAATTCAAAGCTTATCCCTTCAAATGGGTTTCCAAGATTTATCATCAGAATTCTTTTTTCCCATTAAGCACAATGAAAAATATTTTTTAAAAGATATTATTTATTTATTTAAGAAAGAGAAAGAGAGAGCATACACAAGGGGGAAGGGAGAGAGAAAGAGAGACAGAATTTCAAGGGAGAGAGGGAGAGAGAATCTCAGGCAGACTCCATGCTGAGTGTGGAGCCTGACAGAGGGCTCAAAGTCAGGACCTTGAGATTGTGACCTGAGCTGAAACCAAGAGTCCAACGCTTAACTGACTGAGCCCCACAGGGACCCCACAAAATATTTTTAACTAAAAACAAAATTAAAGTGCATACTTAGCTTCACTTTCAATTACGGTCATGTCCATCTCTTCAAATACTTTGTTGACTGTTACAGCTTTTAGTGTATATGCTATAGTATTTTGTACCTGTTATGTTCTCAGGTGAACATGAGGGAAATAAGAGCACCTGGCTTCAAAACTCAGTTCTGCCACTTAACAGCAGTGTGACTTTGCATTCCAGTTTCTTACAGATTTACTGAGCTGTTGTTACATTACGATACATTACATTACATTACAATTGTAACATTACAATATGTTACATTAGTTTTTGTGTTTTTAAGATATTTGTTATCTGTACTTTGAAAAGCACCAACAAGGAAACACAATAGTCCCTCTTCTGAATAATCTAAAAATTGAGTACAGCCAAAAACTGGAAATAAGACAATAGACCGCCTTCAGAAACCTGGTCAAGTTCTTAAATCAAAGAATACTAAATAAGAATATGCAAAGTAACAAGAATATCAGAGCTCTACAGCTGGCAAAGGAACTCCCTAGAAAAATAACTAATTGGCTTTCAACCCATGTTTTATTAACTATGAAGTACTGTAGAACATAAAGACAGTAAGAATGTAAGAATAATAAAAAAATTAGCTTGGAAGCCAGCTAAAAGAAGGAGAGTTCTAGGTACAAAAGTGACTCCAACTTTTTGTCTCCTAGGCTTTTCTTCATCCTATTTTCTTTGACTTCCTCTTTTGCCAAGTAACATGTGTCATGATCTAATTCTTGTTCTTGTCTCAGTCTTATTTTCTTTGCCAAAAACTGAAGTGGAAAGTTTCCTTCAGAAGTTTCAGTTTCCATATGCTTCAGAGTGTCATGGTGAAGATTCCGAAGCTCTCTGTACCAACCATAAACTGCCTGAAAACATGACCTTGACAGAGTTCATGCCAGGAAAGGAAGACTCCCACTGACTTTACCTTGTGCCTTTCTAACAAAGTTAATGACTTGTATAGAAAAAAAACACCATTCTCCCTGGAAAGATGTGGGAATGGGGAAATAAAGTGCAGAATTCTCTGAGGGGAAAATAGCCTTCTAAGAAAAGGGAAAGAGAAGGGGACTCTTTTTTTGAGGAGGATGGGGTAAAATTGACAAGGGAACAAGGTGAAGGAGCCGCCAAGGCCAATAAACATAACATATTTTTAAAAGTTCACAGAATGCTGCCAAGGAGCTTTCTGAGTATGTTGAGCCATGTTTTCCTTGTTTCATTTCATTTTCTGTCTGTACATTTTGTGCTTTTACCTTCGAATGCGTACCCATCAGTGAAACTCCAATAAAAGACACAATTTTAAATAGAGAAAATATCTTTATGGCTAAAGTCTTTATACACTAGATAATTACTAAATATTTACCAGCCCACGTTTCCCTCGTTAGTTGGCCCACCCTGCCACATGGGGATGCTCTGACTATAAAACGGATGAGCTCACCATTCTTTTCTACTTGCTCAGTAGAGACAGTCATTTAAATCATCTGATGGGCAGCTGACTTTAGTAGGTACTTTCTCCGTTTAGAATGGTGTCTGTAACTAGGAGCCTGATTTAGAAATCAGATGTTGTAAGATGTTTCTTAGGTATTTGGTGTTCAGATTTGTAAAGACATCTTTTCTCAAAAGTGGGTACCGTAACTGTCAGCCAGCTTGCAAAAATCAATGAACCTATGGTGTAATTTAGATTTATTTCTAGCAAAAGTAGGCTTCGTTCACGTCTTCTGTTGGTAGAAGCACACTTGTCCTGGGTAAGGATAGGAAGGGGCAGAAAAAAGTAGAGAGCAAAAACGAGAAGAGATAAAAGTTGGAATCTCTCTCCTCTTAATCAAAACCTATCTAAGACAAAATTTTGAAACAAGAAGCTGATCTGGGACCACTCCATCTTTTCCTCAACTGCAGGCCCAGTTTTCAAGCTACTCCAAGAACTTCCGACATCTTTGTACTAACCCGTCCTCTGGGGTCTCTTTCTCGCAAACAAAAACCTTATTCTTTCAGTGGACTATCTCAGTAGTAATTAAGATAAACCAATTGCTTAAAATAATTTATGCTAAGCTAAAGTGACTTACAAAATTATTCTTGACTGATGATATTTGCAATCTTAAAAGATGCTTATTAGTCTAAATGGTTCACTAATTTAAGGTTCACTAATGCAATAAAATGAATATTTCAAAATTTCTAAGCTTTTTCAAGAAGACATCAATCTCATTTTAGAACTAGAAAGAAAGTTGCTATCGGCTGAGAACAGAATGGGGGCAATCCAATTGTGGTCATCTGAAAGCATATAGGTTTATAAGTAAAATATAGCTTATAAATAACTTTAACATAAAAACCTAAGTATTTATTCAAGAGGTCTCTTTTATTGGTACTTTATAGTGGAGAGGGGCAAAAAGGGTGTGGAGATTTTTTCAAAGACCATAATATTTCTATTCAAAAGGAAGAACTGGAGTCCAGGGGAAAATACTATGAATACACTGATCTTTTAGGCTTAGAGATGGTTGCTTATATTTTATTGGGAAACTCTTAGAGAACATCTAGAATAAGGCTAAATAAAAATATTAAAGAATGGCTGAATATTATCTTCTCAGAGAGATATGTATTTTAATAGAAAACAAAGTAGCTGATCAAAATGATAAATTCCCAATTGTGGCAATTTAGGACTCACAGTGTTTGAATGACTCTTGGTAGGAGAGGCCCCTGAAGTCCTCCATCCATGTAACTCTCTATCTCACCTACGAGGGGATCATCCAGGCTACTGTATTGGTCACTTTTATAAAGTATTTTGGGTCAGTTACTAATAATACCATCTATAGAAGCATTATAACTTTTGCCAAACCTTAAAACATTAACAATGTTTAACTTAATTGGCCCTTATTTTGTGTTAGAAATACCCTTTCACACTGACATTCTAGCAATACAAGAACAAGAAAACTTATTCAGTAAGAAAACTTTCTCGGGCACCTGGGTGGCTCAGTTGGTTAAGCAACTGCCTTCAGCTCAGGTCATGATCCCGGAGTCCCGAGATCGAGTCCCACATTGGGCTCCCAGCTCCATGGGGAGTCTGCTTCTCACTCTGACCGTCTCCCTTCTCATGCTCTCTCTCACTCTCTCTCTTTCCTAATAAATAAATAAATAAAAATCTTAAAAAAAAAAAAAAAGAAAACTTTCTCTACTGTGTGTCTTTTGCGGTTTATTTTCCCAAACTGAAACTTATATCTAAATACTATTTATTATTAAAATATAATCTATCATTGATACATTCCTTTCATTTATAGTTTAAAAATGAGAAATAGGACAGATTTTCTTCTTAAGAAACATTTAGCTTGCAGTTGCAAATTCTAACAGATGCTGGAAACCTCACTCAAACATTTCTGTCTGCTGCCACCCAAACTTCAATTCTGTTAATAGACTTTCAAGTTTTGTGTTAAAAACAAACTCATTTTCTTGTTACATTTCTCTACTCTTAGTAGATTCTTTTCCTAAATAACTTAGGTTTTATACCGGTCTGAATCAGGGATACAAGGTAAAAACTGTTATATTTGGCAGGGAAGTTCAATGTAAGTTTATCACATTTCACTGGTTTGCTTACTTTGGTAATTAAAAGCAAAGTTCTGGAAAATAGCATTTTGTTATCTAATACTAAGGAATAAGGAGAAAAAAATGGTATCACTTTTTTACAGGAAATTATTTCATGAAACAAATTGAATTAGAATTGTTACATGTTACCATTTTCTTTTCCCTCCTGGGGAATCCTTTCTTATGGAACAATATTAGAATTACATTTTAAACCTTGACTAGGTCAAGTCAGTTTCACAAACATGGAGCACTTATGATGTGCAAGGTACCATGAAAACATCCTACAGGGGACTTAAAAGATAAATAAGACAAAATCCCTGCAGCTAAAGAATTTATCATCTACCAGAGAGAACAAGAAAAGCACAAAAATAATGAGACATAAGGCTGACTAGACAGAGCTTTTTGGCTTAATGCAAAAAAGCATGGTCTTTATACCCAAACATACCTGCTTTCTTTTTTTGTTTGTTCATTTTTAAAGATTTGTTTATTTGAGAGAGAGAGGGCATCAGCAAGAGGGGCAGAGGAAGAGAATCTTAAAATAGACTCCACGCTGAGGGCGGAGCTGGAGGTGGGACTTCCATCTCAAGACCCTGAGATCATGACCTGAGTGGAAACCAAGAGTTTGTGGCTTAAGCGACTAAGCCATCCAGGTTTCCCATATACCTAAACATACCTGCTTTCAACTTGGCTTTGATATTTGGTAATTGTGTGCCTTTATACAAATTACATAAATATTTTGAACATAATTTTCTCCTGCAAAATAGTGATTATCATAATTACCTAAAAATCTTATCACAAGACTTTTGGGGAGTAATAGATGTAAAGCACCCAGCAATCAGTAGATGTTCTAGGTTGGTTTCCCTGGGAAAAGTCCCTTGAAATGAAAATTTCCAGCTAGAAAGTTTATTACAGTAGGCTCTTAGAATTAACAACTGTGGGGGAGCTAAGGAAGCTGGAATGCGCAGAAGGAGAAGGTGGGCCACCCAATAGTTTCAGCAAAGAACTTGGCTAAGTACACAGGGAGCTCTGGTGCTTAGATGGTCCTGCATTTTCTCAGACTGGGACAAGGGAGTAAGGCCTTTAGAGCCCTACATCTACAGTCATTACATGCATAGTACCTGTGGGAAGTATGTGTGTGACCTTGGAAGAGTCAACTCTCTTCAGAGGCAGCTTTTTTCAATGAACGGCTATTGTTGGAGTTGAAGGAAGGGGGTCTCAGCTGGGAGTGAACAGCCTTTGGTGCCTCTAATAGCAGGGATATGAGAACTTAGATCCTAACAGATGAGATAATGGGGAGAGGGGAGGAAGAATCTGGGCGGCATATCACATGGTCTATTTTAAATATTAGCATCAGTTTTCCTGACACTTTTTAAAAAATATAAACATGCATATGAAAATTTGGAAAATGTAGGAAACACAATATTTAAAAAATTTATATCAGTCACAATACCACAATACCATGAACATTTTGGCATATATCTTTCTAATATTTTTAAAGCATATATGTTTCCTAGAATATTTATTCTCTGGAATAAAGGCATACTGGAAAAATTGTTTTGTGGCCTATTTTTTTCATACTGTGAATGTTTTCTCATGTAAATAAATATTATTTTAAGAGTTTATTTTGGCTTTATTCTCTTCTATTATAATGATATTCCAAAATTTGCTAAACTAAAACTATATTCCTAGACACTTAGGTTTTATAATTCTTTTTTACTTTCACAAAAAAATGCTGTAATACATGACTATATATATATATATATATATATATATAATTTCTGGTTACTTCTTTAGTAAAAAATCATAGAAATGGAAATTGTTATTAAAAGACTATTTGCAGTTTTAAGGTTTTCAAACATGTTGCCAAATTATCTTCTGAATATTCCTACCAACAATGTTTCATACTTTCTCTTCCCTCACCCTTGCCAAGATTGGGAATTATCTTTCTTCTTCTCTGTCCCAGTTTTAAAGATAGAATTTTATCACTGATACATACAAATGCAATGAGAATAGCAGAAGTCAAACAGTATCTATGGAAATTGAAAGTGTAAGAGATTACAACAAATCAGAACAAATGAGAAAAGACTTCCAAGAAAAGAAGACAGATGATATGGGCCTTAAGTAATAGGATTTCAACAAATAAAAATGGAAGGAATCCCAGATAGAGAAAACATCAGGAACAAAGACAACATTAGGAAATAGTGACTACCCTGGTTTGATTAGAATTTAAGCAAGAAATGAGACAAAGTAGACTGAGGCCATAATGTAGCACAAAAATGGTAAGTAGAGTTCAAATTCGGACAATAACCCATAATTGCCTGACATCGGAGTTAATAATGATTTGAAAGCTATGATTAGTTTCATTCATTTGTTCAAGAAGCCTTTATTCATAGCCTACAACATGCCAAGTGCTTGCATCACTGATGAAAGCACACAGAAATCCCTGCATTCTGTAGCAGTAAGCACAGAGAAAGACGAGAGGGCCACAAGAAGAATATTACATTTACAAAATGGGAGAGTAAAAGCCAGATAAGAGACAAAAGATGTATAATCAAAAGAAGACCAATAGACTCAATTGCCATGGACGCCAAAGGAGGAATATTGAAACGGAGGTAAGAATCAAAGCAGACTGTCTTTTTTCCACTGGATATTTTTGCCTGTTTTGTCAAAGATTATTTGACCATAGAGTTGCGGCTCCATCTCTGGGCTCTCTATTCTGTTCCGCTGGTCTATGTGTCTGTTTTTGTGCCAGTACCATGCCATCTTGGTGATCACAGCTATGTAGTGCTGGAAAACTGAACAGCTATTTGTAGAAGAATGAAACTGGATCATTCTCTTACACCATACACAAAGATAAACTCGAAATGGATAAAAGATCTCAACGTGAGGCAGGAATCTATCAAAACCCTAGAGACGAACATAGGCAGTAACCTCTATGACAACTTTTCCAGGACATGAATCCAAAGGCAAAGGAAACAAAAGCGAAAATAAACTTTTGGGACTTCATCAAGATAAAAAGCTTCTGCCCAGTGAA
>CM052802.1:25462960-25494388 GCA_028533885.1 Nasua narica
GCAGCTATCAAGAGAAACGAAATCTTGCCATTTGCAACGACGTGGATGGAACTAGAGGGCATTATGCTAAGCGAAATAAGTCAATCAGAGAAAGACAATTATCACATGATCGCTCTGATATGAAGAATTTGAGAGGCAGGTCAGGGGGTTATGGGGGGGGTGGAGAAGAGAAATGAAACAAGATGGGATGGGGAAGGAGACAAACCATAAGAGACTCCTAAACCCACAAAACAAACTAAGGGTGGCTGGGGGGTGGGGTAGGGATATGGACATTGGGGAGGGTATGTGCTACGGCAAATGCTGTGAAATGTGTAAGCCTGATGATTCACAGACATGTACCCTGGGGCAAATAATACATTATATGTTAATAAAAAATTAAAAAAAAAATGTGATTTTATTTAGAGATAGGGTCTTTACAAAAGTAATCAAGTTAAAATGAGCCCATTGGGGGCACCTGGGTGGCTCCATTGGTTAAGTTCAGGTCTTGATCTCAGCTCAAGTCTCAATTTCTGGGTCATGAGTTCAAGCCCCACATTGGGCTCCATGCTAGGCATGGAGTCTACTTAAAAAAATAAATATAAAAATAAAATGAGCCCATTATGGTAGGTCATAATCCAGTAAGACTGGTCTTATAAAAAGGGGAAATTTGGAGACAGATTTGTAGACAAAGGAGAAAGTAAACATGAAGATAAGCAACTATAAGCCACAGAAAGAACCCTGGAACAGAACCTAGGCTCACAACCAACTTTGTCAATGCCTTAATTTCAGACTTCTGACATCCAGAAATGTAAGATAATAAATTTCTGTTCTTTAAGTCACCCAGTTTGTGGTACTTTGTTATGGCAGCCCCAGCAAACTAATTCACCCCTTATTACTGCTCTATTAAAAGTTTAACTAGAGGGAAACCTGAGTGATTCAGTCAGTTAGGCATCCAACTCTTGATTTTTGGCTCAGGTCATGATCTCAGAGTCGGGAGATGGAGCCCCAAATCAGGCTCTGCACCCAGTGGTGAGTATGCTTGAGATTCTCCCTCCCTCTTCCTTTGCCCCTCCTCACCATGCTCTCTCTCTCTCCCTCTCTCTCTCTCTCTCTCCCTCAAATGATAAATCTTTTTTAAAAAGTTTAACTGGAGATACTAATCATTCCAGTAAGAATAAAAAAGGAAGGAAAACGTATAGATTGTAAAGAAACATAACTTTCAGTTTTTACAGAAAACAGAATTATATTCATAGAAAAGCCTAGAATTATCAAGAGAATTACCAGAATTAATATAGTTAGAGAGTTCAATAGGTGGCTGGGTATAAATCAGTATAGAAATCCATTATGTCAATAAAAATCAACAACAACAGGAAATGAAGGTTATAGACAATAACGTCATTTACCCTAATGAATTACAAAATACTTAGGAACCTACAAAAAACGGACATGATCTTTATAATTTAGAATTTACAATTCAAAACTTTTTTGAAAGTCATTAAGAAGACAAACAAATGTCATCGTGAAGATGAACTAAAATAATCCATACAAAGTCTTTAGAGAAGCCATAGACTGGAGTGGGCACCCTGAGAGTAGTTGCTATTATGCTTATTACGTGACCGTGGTTGTGATTTCAATTAAATATTTAAAGTCCTCTTGTTTTAGGTGTGTTTCTTGTAAGCAGCAAACAGTTGCTATCCCTTTGCTTTTGGGTTTTGCCAAATTTGTGAATCACTTTTCCAGACTTACCTACTATTTAATACCAAACTCCCTAGATAAATGATATTTGTTACATCCCACCAGCATTTATATAAGGCTATAAAACAATACTTTCTAATGCTTAAAAATACATATAAACATAATAGTAAAAATGGAAACAAATATAGGTTGTATATGTTTATTCAGCCTTGCCACAATTTCACAGATTTGTTTCCTATTCTTGCATCTCAGACTTTTCTCTGGGATTATTTTCTTCTTCTAGGAAAACATTAATTATAAGATCTGTTAGTGATAAACTCTTTCAGTTTGGGTTTATCTGAAAATGTCATAGATAGTCCTTCAATTCTTTTTTTTTTTAAGATTTTATTTGTTTATTTGACAGAGAGCAAGAGATCACAAGTAGGCAGAGAGGTGGAAGCGGCTCGCTGCTGAGCAGAGAGCCCGATGTGGGGCTCAATCCCAGGACCCTGAGATCATGACCCAAGCCGAAGGCAGAGGCTTTAACCCACTGAGCCATCCAGGTACCCTGATAGTCCTTCAATTCTGAAAGTTAGTTTTCTGTGCATACTAATATAAGCTGACAGTTGCCTCTTTCCAAAAGTTGAAAGATATTTTTACACCATTTTCTGGCTTCCATTATTGGTATTGAGAAGTCATCTCTTTATTCTAGTTGTCATTCTTTTATAAATAATCTATCTAGTCTTTTTTTTTAAGATTTATTTATTTTAAAGAGAAAGAGAGCAAGCACATGGGAAGAGCAGAAGGAGAGAGAGTCATAAGAAGACTCCACGCTGAGCATAGAGCCAAACATTGGGCTCAGTCTCATGACCTTCAGATCAGGACCTGAGCCAAAACCAAGAGTCAGATATTTAACTGACTGAGCCACCCAGGTACCCCAATCTATCTTGTCATTCTGACATATTTTTTTAAATTTTATTTTTGCCCCTGATATTCTGCATATTTTATCATAATTGTTCAATACAATATGTCTTGGCATGCATTTCTTTTAGTTTGTCCTCTTTGGAATTTGTTCTGCTTTCTGAATTGAGGATTAAAGTCTTTCATCACCTTTCCTAAAGTCCCACTTTCTGAAATACTGAGATGTTTATTACCAAATTATTTTATTCTTCATGTCCCTTAATCTCTCTTTCAAGGTTTGTATGTTTCCATTTCTCTCCGGTGCATGTTGGAAAATACATTTAAATTGATCTTATATTTCATAATTCTCTTTTCAACTATATCTTATCTGTTTAACCTACAGTGGAAAATTAACTTCAATAATTTTTTTAATTTCTAGAAGTTCCCTTTGGTTCTTATTACATATGTCAGTCTTTTTTTTATAATAACATTTTCCTTGCTAACGTTATTAAATCCCTGTATCATTTACTTAAATATTTTAACACATCTATATTTTAGCCATTGTAAATACAATATCCAATATTTGGAGTCAAGTTTTGCTAGAGTAAACAAGCTCAAGGTTGGTTGTTTCTCTGGGTAAACTTGCCTTTGTATTGCGAGGTCTGTTTATCTATATGCAAGAATCCTGCGAGACCTAAGTTGCAGGTGCATCTCTTCAGGAACTGGTTAGATTTTGTTTTTCTATCAGAAATTCTGGGGCACTACCAACTAAGTACCACCTAAAGTCAACTCCTCCATTTCCAAATTGCCTAACAAGAACTAGCCTGCCGTACAAGAATTTCACCCATCCATGCTCCATGTGAAGACAAGTTTCTTTCTGCCTTTATTAGTAGTCCAAAATGTTTTTGTTTTCTGTTTGTTTGGGCAATTCACCATTTTGCTGACTGAATATGTATAATCTGAAGGATTTTGGCTTTATTCAGGGATATACTTCGCCTTCCACAGTCCTAACCTTGACTATTTTCATATGTGCACCCATTAAAATCCAAGATTTTGGGGTTACTAAGACTGGTTTATTTCCCCAGGATAGGAATATATGTTGAATGTCAGTTCATTGTTCTAATTTCAAACTTTCCCTTTAATTCTATGCTCTTTTGAAATTTACCTTACTTTCTTGCATGACCAACTGGGTATTTAAAAAGATATTTGTTATATTCTATCCAGCTTTCCAGTATATTGTTGGAAAGTTTCCAGAGTATCTCATCCACCCTATTATTTATGGAAATGGAGCTTTCCTAAGATAAGGTGTTTATCTTCTGTAATTCCTGTTATATGTTCTTAAATATTTTTGTATTTCTTTTCATATTTTGACCTGTACTATAAATGTATCTCTAAACATCTTTGCATCCTTATGCAAGGTTAAGTTTCTTGAAAAAAATAATAAAAATCAATTATTTTCATTTATTTTGTTAAGTTTAACTAGGAGATGGATAAGTGAATGTTTGCATCTACTTCGGGAAAGTTAATATTTTCAACTTTATCATTCTATTCTTGGGCATTTTAAGCAGGATTGTTTTGCTCTACAATTCAAATGATTCTAGAGTACAGATCCCTACAGAAGAAATATTACAAAGACTAGATCAGGATGTAGAAGAAGGTCAGAGAAGGGAGAGTTCTTTATTCTTTCAAAATACTGAACCCTTATATGATACAAAAATTTGACTAAGAAAAACATAGTTTATATTAATAGCTTAGAGGCAGGTTAAATGAAGCTTTATTTTATTTTATTTTATTTTTATTTCATTTTATTTTATTTTACAGTCAGGCTACAATCTAAATTTTACTTTTGTTCCTCTCTCACACAGAAATGTGATCATTATTCCATAAATATTTTAATACACACACATTTACAGGAAAGATATATATATGTACATTAACCACACATACTGCTTCCGCTTGGAAGGACTTTTTGCTTCTATGACAGAGCCCTCCTTTCCAGTAGAACATATAAGACAACTGTCAGCATTTCTTAAGTTGAACTACAAAATGGGCAGGCATTTGTTAAGCAACGAGAGTACTTCATCTGACTGGGACTTAAGCCATTGACGTCAGCACACATTAGTCAAAATATTTTCCCCTCGTCCATGGCCCCAAACTGTAAACACCCAGTTTGTATGTAATTAGCCTGACTACTTCAAGGGTGGAACAAGTGAATCTGAAAGACGCTCCCCCAGCACCCTGCCAGGTAGCCAGAAAAACATCGTCATTCTCTAAACTAATGCACGTAATTGTCCATATCGACTTGGTGCACAGCATGCAGCAGAGAGATAAAAGTAGAAGCAATGCAATTCAACATATATGCAGGATGATCCTGGGAACAAAAAGTGCTGATAACTGAGAAGAGTGCCTTTCCTTTATAAGCAAGCATAATTCATTCATTTCCACGTTCCTGAATTTTTCTATTACCTTTTCTGCTTTAATATTTTAGGACATTTCTATTTAAAAGATGAGCATATTTTTTGCTTCTCTGAAGCCTGATTTATTTCCCATAGGATTTTTTATTCATAGAATTGCCTTTCTATAGGAAACCCACCGTAGGAAATTCTTGGTTTGTGGTTTGTTGCAATACAACACAGATTACATCAAATTTGCAGGTAACTTTACTTAAGAATGGATCATGGGCCACAAACAATGAACGACCTGCTGGAAACCTAGAGGTATGAACCAGAAATGAGAAAGGTCTTGAACCTCCTTCCAATCTTCAGAGCTCTACCTGGTTTTAGGAAAGGCCAAGCGGTCATTATCTACAGAAGAATGATAGAACATTGCCAGTGAGCTTGCTCCCCTACAGTCAGGGTATACCTCCTACAGCCATCTGCACTGTTGGGAATGGACCAAAACCTAGCCAGCATGCAAAGAAGAGTGGAAAGTAGTGGGCAAAGAGAGAGAAGTTTACCACTGGGATATTTTCTTTAATACCAGGTTCCTAAAAAAATGTCCCAGTTTACCACTGGGACATTTTCTTTAATACCAGGTTCTAAAAACATTTTTGGAACTTTCTGTAAATAAAAATGAAACTCTTCTTAACTAAATATGCCAGGACCAAACCTAATACACATGGCCAGGACATTGTACAAAGAATCAAACATTTTATCTATGCTGTTCAGAAAGGTTCATCCAACTGTCCCATCTGGAGTTAGACAGAATCCTAGCTCTGCTTCTGATTTACTATAAATCCTTAGGCAAGCGACAGACCTGTTCTTCTATTTAACTTTCAGTTTGTAAAATGCAGATAATGACTCCTAGAAGTGTTAGTATGCAGATTGAAAAAAAATTCATGTCAATATCTGGCCCGCAGCACACACAAAATAATTGACAGATTTTACTGTTATTTCGGATACCAACTGTTAATAGATTACTGAAAGTTCTAAATTCTTTGATAGTTGAGCCAAATCTCTATCATACAAGGGTTTCTGAACACTTGGAGAGTTTATAAAAGCAAACCAGATTCCCCAAAGTCCATCTTAGAGATTGTGAGTTAGTGGTCTGTGGTAGAGGCCATGAACCTGGATATCTTCGTTAAGCTACATAGTCGTTCCTGGGGATTAGCTAAATTTTGAGAATAGCAGGGTAATGAATCCATATGAAAACTAAGTTCCAAAATTTGGTTTTCAGACAACAACAGAATTCTAGCAAGTGATCTGGGGTTACAGGTTAGAGTTCAACCTTGACTAATTCAGTGAGAAAGGTAATTACGTTCATTAAAGTGATTTAATTCCTCTCAAAAGGCTCATCTCTAATTAGTTCCTCTTCATTAATAGAATCATCTTTCTCAATTGTAATGGCCTAAAGACTAGCATACGTGCCTCACACTCACTTCATGAAGCTATACTCTTCCTTTGAAATTTCTAGAAGAATGGTATGTACCTCAAGCCCACCACGGGTACTGTCGTCTTAGTACCTCACATGATTTTGAAGCACAATTATGACACATAAGAATATGAATTTTAAAACATTATCAGCTGTTATTACCACTCCTGGACATGCTATGTAGGGATCATGTTGGATTCAGATCTCTGTTTATATTCTTTTCTCTGTTTCTACTTTCATAACATTCTTCATCACCCCTTGGTTAAAATGTTTCTTCTAATTCTATCTCCTGGCTTTCCCAATTGTCATTCCCTTTTAAAAGATTCCCATTTTTGATCACAAATCTGGAATTAATGAACTTTTTTTTCTGAATATCTCAAAGGGCTCTGCAGGCAATAACATTCACATTACTTAAATGTAGTAAGTGATAGAGTATTAAGAGTAGGGTCAGTGGGATGCCTGGGTGGCTCAATGGGTTAAGCCTCTGCCTTCAACTCAGGTCATGATCTCGGGGTCCTGGGATCGAGCCCCCATTGGGCTCCCTGCTCAGCAGGGAGACTGCTTCCCTCTCTCTGCCTGCCTCTCTGCCTACTTGTGATCTTTCTCTCTGTCAAATAAATAAATAAGATCTTAAAAAAAAAAAAAAAAGAGTAGGGTCAGGCCATCACCCCAGGTCACAGGTTCCAAGACTGGATGTAAGATACAAGCCGGTCATATTTATAAAGACTATAAAATTTTAAAATATATGTTAAATGTCAAGTAATTACAATGGAAAAGTTAGTTCAACCCATAAAAGAGAGAAAGTTTATTTTAAACATCTAGTTTCATCAAATTCCTAAGATGTGGAATAGCATTTTTGGGTCCAAACATTTATGTTTCTGATTCCTGGTCTTTTTCCAATAAAGAATTGTTTTGGAAAATTTGAGTAAGATCTATTTAGCAGCTTTCGAATATACAGTGAGCCAAAACAAAAAGCGAACAGGGGATGCAATAGGATGATTCAAAGCATTTTTTTTTTTAATGACATTTTAAGGGTAGATTATTTCTCACAAGGAATACTCTTTTTTTTCTGAAGAGCACAGAATTTTCTTTTAAGGTGAGACTTAAAGAAAGAAAACTCACATCTGAAAGCACAATATATGAGGCAGAATAACAAAGCTGCTCTTATTCCAAATTAGCATTCAAAAAAAAATGCCAGAATTTTTTCATCCAGAGCAGTGTTAGCAGAAGAGGTCTTTTGCTATCAGAAACATATTGCTCTTTATACAGAATATTAATATGGATTACCAACATAGATTATTGTATCTAAGGGAAATTTTCAGGAAAATGTACAGCAAATATATATTCTAGATTCACACTTGAGCAATTTTCACTAAGTAAGAACAAAATTCCGGTTACTTCCTGAACAAAGAGTTCAAAATTTTTAATTTAAAGCAACACATATACACACACCCACAACCACACACCCAAATAAAGTCTACTGGATAATCATATGTAAACATCCAGGATATTTAAGTGCTTCTTTGGCTTCAATTTTCATTCACTATATAAATGCCATAGGATACCAGTGAATTGCATGGGAAGTAGGCGGGTTTAAGTTCCTTCCAAGTTGGTGCTATCACAATTGATCAAGGGAACAAAAGGAAACAATTAGATTTGATACGTTTTTTTACGTTTAACCCAAGAAAGTATTTTTAATACATTGTAATGCATTACAATTTACAAGAAACAGAAAAAAAAATTTACTCTTTCCTTTAATCACTCCTGATGGTACCAAATGAAGGATATATGAGACAGACCTAAGCCACTAGAATCAGCATAAAAAGGCTAAAGAAGCTATCCTACTTCCTTTAAAAATTTTTCCTTTTTAAGGCAGTTATATTAAAAACATTATATTGGGGCTCCTGGGTGATCAGTCGGTTCAAGTTCCGCCTTCAGTTCAGGTCATGATCTCTGGATCTTGGGATCCAGCCCTGGGGCAGGCTCCCTGCTCAGCCTGGAGTCTGCTTCCCCTCTCCCTTTGCCCCTGCCCCTCACTCCTGCTTACTCGCTCCCAAATAAATAAAATCCTTAAAAAATATATTAATATAATGGCTAAAAGATATATAGAATAAGAGAAAATCACCCATATTTTCACCAGTAGCTGAAAATTGGCCACCTTTTCTCATATATGCTTCTCTTCCCTCCAACAAATACTGCAGATAAAGTTGAAGTCCTTTTTGACCACTGCCTTACCCCCTCCCTCTCCCTAGAGGCAACCACTAGCAGGATTTTGACGGGCCACAGTCTGGCCCTCTGGGTTTCATGGCTCCAAACCTGGGCTTAAATTAAAGCCTTGGGGATTCTGCTCAACACAAATTGTGGGCCAGGGATGTGGGCCAGGTTCCGATCCATGGGGATTCTTCCTCTTCAGTGAGTGGATCTAATTCAGCACCCCCCTCCCTTATAAAGCTCCACCCCAGTTTTACCCTGGTGGTTCCCCTCTGGCCCTTCACTTCCTCAGGCACACATTCAGCTCCTCTTTAGCAAGCACTGAAACCCCAGCCCCTACTGTCCTAATTCGGTCCTGGCTTGCCCTTAGGCACAAAGCTTTAGCCTTCACTCTGATGTTCTTGCTCTTCTCTAGTCCCTGGTAATTTTCCTTTTTTTCTTAGCAAAATGATTTGTTTTTGACATTAGTGAAAATAATTCTCTGTGCTTTTTGTTTGTTTGCTTTTGGGGTGTAACAGGTGGTTTTTAATATATCCTCCCACTCCATTCTTGGCTTTAACATGTCTATTATCTAAATAATTAAAATGAGTTTTAAAAGAAATAGGCACACTTAACTACAGAGAACAGACTGATGGTTCCCCGAGGGGAGGTGGGCGGGGGATGGGTTAAGTAGGTAATGGGGATTAAAGAGGGCACTTATGATGAACACTGGGTGTTATATTGAAGCGTTGAATCACTAAATCGTACACTGAAACTAATATTTCACTATATATTAACTAACTGGAATTTAAATTAAAACTTAAGAAAAAAACTAAAAAAAAAATTTTAAAAACTTAAAAAACTTTTAAAAATCAGAGAAAAAGAAATAAGCTTATTAAGAAATAAAACATCTCAATTTTTAAAAAGAAGAATATATTGTACAACGGCGATAGAGAACGTTGCTCATTCATCACATAAATATATGTGGAAAATCTACTATGTGTCAGGCACTTAGTAATGAATAAAACAAGGAAAAAGAAAAAAAACACCACTTTCCTTTTAATGGGAAAATATAGATGATAGACAAATAGAAGATAGATAGATAGGTAGACGGATTGATAGATTGATAGAATAGACGAAAAAATAAAGAAGTAAATTGGAGGGTGCTGTGGGGGGGGGTTGGAGAGAACTTTGCAGTTTCACATAAAGTGGTCAGGAAAGCCTCCGTGAAAATGGAGAAGGATGGGGAGCCTGGGTGGCTCAGTGGGTTAAAGCCTCTGCCTTCAGCTCAGGTCATGGTCTCAGGGTCCTGGGATGGAGCCCCGCATTGGGCTCTCTGCTCAGCAGGGAGCCTGCTTCCCCTTCTCTCTTCGCCTGCCTCTGCCTACTTGTGCTCTCTCTCTCCCTCTCTCTCTCTGTCAAATAACTAAATAAAATCTTTAAAGAAAAGAAAATGGAGAAGGAACAAGCTTGGCAACGTGTGATAGAAAATAATTTTAGGCAGACAGAGCAGCAAATGCAAAAGCCCCCAGAAAGGAGTTTGCCTGGCGTGTTGAAGAAATAGCAAGTGGCCAGCATGATTGGAGTAGAGAAACTAAGTTGGAGGATAAAAGGAGATAAGATTAGGACGCCCGGGTGGCTCAGTTAGCTGAATGTTTGCCTTTGGCTCAAGTCATAATCCCAGGTTCCTGGGATCGAGTCCCATAACGGGCTCCTTGCTTGGCAAGGAAACTGATTCTCTGCCTGCCACTCACTCCTGCTTGTGCTCTCTTTCTTACTCTGGCAAATAAGTAAATAAAATCTTTTAAAAATAACAAAATAAAAAGAGATAAGATCAAAGAGTTTAAGTGGATAGACTCTATGGAACACTTTACATCACTATAAAGACTTTGACTTTCACTCTGAGTGAGATGGGAAACCAGATGAGAATTTGGGGCAAAGAAGATACAGATGATTTGACTTATATGTTACTATCATCACTCTATTCTTTTGAGAGTAGACAATACAGTGAAAAATATAGAAGCAGGAGACTGATTATTGTTTCATCTGGACAAGAGATGATGCTAAACCACCTGGACGCAGTGAAGCTGGTAAAAAAAAAATTCATTTTTAAATGGAACCAACAAGATTTGCTGATAGATTAAATGTCAGGTGTAGGGCCCCTGGGTGGCGCAGTTGGTTGAGCGACTGCCTTTGGCTCAGGTCATGATCCCGGAGTCCCGGGATCGAGTCCCACATCGGGCTCCCAGCTCCATGGAGAGTCCGCTTCTCACTCTGACCTTCTCTCTCTCTCACTCTCTCTCTTTCCTAATAAATAAATAAATAAATAAAATCTTAAAAAAAAAAAATGTCAGGTGTAAAAAAAAGAGAGCTCAAGAATACAATTTTTTACTCAAGTGCCTGAAAAACTGGAGTCAGCATTTAGTGAAGTAAGAAATTTGGTGAAGGAAATCAGAAGGTCAGTTTGGAATGCATTAATTTTAAAATGTCAAGTGGGGATATTAAGTAATTAGACAGGAAAGTTAGGAACTTGAGAGAAGGTTTGGTCAGAAAATGAGAGAGAGAGAGAGAGAGAGAGAATAGATAACATTTAAAACCAAGAGGCTGAAAGAAATGACCAAGTCAAAAAAGGAAGCACTATAAAGATCGAGCCCTGGGATGTTTTAGCATTCAGAAGTTAGAGAGATGCAAAGGAACAAGCACAGGAGACGGAGTAGAAGTATCCAGTGATGTAGGAGAAACCAAAAGAAAGTGGTGTCTGAGAAGCCAAGTAAAAGAAAGTGTTTTTAAAAGCAGGAAGTAATCAGCCTTGTAAATGTTAACTGAAAGTCAAGTAAGATGAGATCTGGGATTCTATCATTAGATTTAGCAATATGGTATTCATTAGTGACCTTAACAAAATAAATTTTAGTAGGAGGATAGAATCAAAAACCTGTTTGGAGAAGGTTCTGGAGAGAATGAGAAAGTGAATGGCTAAAAGAAAGAAAGAATATAGTCAGTTTTATAATGTTTACCTGTTAAGAAAAGTATATAAATGATCAAGTAGTCAAAGAGGAGAAATGAGATCAGGGGAGGGATTTTCTTCTTAATTGGGTGAATATGAAAGTTCTCTTCTGATTGATTTCACAATGGTAAGCGACAGAATGCAACCAGAGGAGTATGAGGATGGGGAAGGACTTTAGGAAAAGGATAAGGAATATTGACCAGGAATACTTAATAAATTTAAAGTGAGACTGGTCATCATGGCTGTAGTAATTCCTCAGCTGTATTTATCTTGGAGAGTATAGGTTCAAAACAGGCAGAACTGAATTTTTCCAGGGTAGAGTTTTACCAGGTGAATAATGTAATGTGAGAGCAGGGCAAGAAACTTGACAGTATGTGCAAGGAATGGATGTAATAATAATGAGCCATGAAATCTAAGCTGTTTAAGAAGCAGAAAATAATAGGGTGAGATGGAATATCAGAGAATGGGATGTTGAAGGCTGATATTATGGATGGAAGGTTATTGGTAATGATAAATTCTAGGGTGTGACCATGGGAATAGGGACTAAATTAGAAAAAAAGAGAATGATCTTTGGGGAAGGAGAGATGAAGAAACTGAGATTCCAGCATATGGGGAGTATCACTTAGGTAGATGTTGAAAGTGAGCATGAAGCTACCTCATAGAAAAAGAATGAGCGAGATGTAAATGACTGCCACGAGATGTAAATGATGCCCTAAGAAACAAGAACAAGAAAATGTTGTAATCTCAGGTAGCAGCTTCTTTTCGTCTTCCTTTTGTTTAGACTTCAAGATTCATCTCAAATATTGCCTTCACTGTAAAGCCTTTTCAGATGTTCCCAGTAAGGACTCAATTACTCTTTTCATTATACTATCAGATTGAAGGGTGTGTCACTATATCATTTATTACTGGGGGACTGAATTTACAGATTGTGGCCAGACCATACATAAAAACAGAACTTTGACCCACAACCTGGCTAGAAAACCAACCCCCTGATCTACAATAAATAGTCCAAGAATTGAGCCTGCTATAAGTCAGGCTTGTAGGAAGTCTTTAGTAATAATTCAGGAAGTTAAACAATTACTTCCATAACTAGCCCCAAACGGCCAGGACTTGATCAATAACTGACGGTTTCCTTGATTTTTGTCACTACTAACTTAGGACCAACCAGAGAAAGCCAAACCTGCACCTCTAACCAATCACACAGGTTGCTCTGCTTCTAGGTAGCCAGGCTACAGCCTCCAATTAGGATAAACCTTTTTCTAACCTACAATGATTTCCCACTTTTCTGCCTGTCATTGAGTCTCTGCCAAAATGCAATTGATAGTAGTTGCGCCTGGGTTAACCATCTAACTCTTGATTTCAACTCAGGTCATGATGTCAGGGTCGTGAGATTGAGCCCCCTCTTGGCCTCTGCTCTGGGCATGGAACCTGCTTAAGATTCTCTCTTTGCCTCTCCCTCCGCCGCTTCTCCCCTCGCCCCGACCCCACTAAAAAACGCAATTGACAGTGGTTGACTCCATTGGTATTGTAAGCTCTAAATAAACAGTCTATTTTTCTCATTTGGTCGGTCTTCATTTGTTTCTATCTTGCCAAGCCAGGACCTGACACATAAAATTACTTAATAAATGATTTGTTTTTGTTGTTTTATGCTGGCTTTTGTCAAATAGCTACTGCCATCACAGGATGTTTTTCACAACAATCTCTTTGCTGTCATAAATTTTTAAATAATATTTCCTTACGATTCGGTTAAAGCCTATATGATCTGTAGTGATGTATCCTCTTTAATTCCTGACATTGATAATCTGTGTCTTCCCTCTTTTTCCTTGAACTTAGCTAGATAATTAACAATTTTATTGATGTTGTCAAAGACCCAGCTTAGGACTTCATGAATTTTCTCAATGCTTGCTTCATTATTTTTTTATTTCCACTCTTAGCTTTTTTATTATTTTCCTTGTCTTTAATTTCTTTTTTTCCTAGCTTCTTATAGAGAAGACTCTAATAAACTTAGATAATTTATTGTTGATATTTTTTCTTTCCTAATATATATATTTAGTTAAATCATTTTGAGGGTTGTTTTAAGTTTAGTTTCGGCAGGTCTAGAGAAGCAATTACTTCAGGAATAATGGAACCTACTAGTAAAGTATAGCACTTTCTGGAGTCTTTACAGCATTCCCCAAGTGATCAATAAGAGCTCTCCACTTTATCTGGTGATAATGCAAATGATTCTCAGACTTGTGTTCCACTCACAACCTCCTAGTTGTTCTTTGCCCAAACTTGTAAAGTTTCACCTTATTCATGCATGTCTTAATATTTTTCAAAGACTCCTGGGACCCGCTTTGTGTATTTCTGGCTTTTTTTCTGTGTGTCTCCCTACTCTGCAGAATCTTGTGTCACCATTTAAAGATACTTCAAACTTCCTACACATCAAGCTCTATCTCCTCAGTTATGTAATAACTGTTCTTTTCTTGCAATCTCCCTCTCTGTTTTGTAATGTGGAATGTGCCTCCAGGAAGAAATCCGAGGCAACTGTAGGACTCACCTTATTTATTTCCTTTCCTTTAGGATTCAGTCTTTTGCTGCCTGTTATCCAATGTCTAAAAAGAGTTACTTTTATATGCTTTTTTAAGTTTTATAGCTAATTAAGATAGGTAAATTGAGTCTCTTTTACTTCATAGCTATAAGCCCTGCCTTTACTCTTTACTCCCTCAACTAAATTTCCTGTAATAGAGGTTGGCAAATTAAGAATGTCTATACACTTTTTTTTATGGTTTCTACCATAAAAATATAAACAATAACTTATTATTTATCCTCATTAAAGGATCTGTGAAATTCTTCTAATTATTAATTATTTTGTTTGCACCAGATGCCACTAACATTTTTTTAAATCTATAATTTCCTTGAAGATCAGATAATAACAAGTATAATCCTTGACTGCCTTTTGCTTAACACATGTGTATGGGTATATATGTATGACATATATATGATGTACATATTATATATACTAGTATAAATTTCTAATATAATACTGAATATAGGCAACTTCTAGAGCAAAATACTAATATTTTGTGGTGGTAATTGTTTTTCTTATAGCTCTAAGTTAATTGTGTCCAGTTATCTTGTAACATCACTTGGAAAATATAATATTTTGAGCCACTGAATTTCCTGTAAGTTGGGTGATTTAGTCTTTAAATTTAAAAACTTCTTGCTATTTGGAAGTAGCCTGATAAACCTAATCAGTATGTATACATGAGCCTGTTAGGACTAAGCTCCATGTTCTGATCATTAAAATTATTTGTAAGATGGAAATTCCCAGTCTTGATTCTCTATCTCACTGTGAAATGGATTTGACTAACAAAACTCACAGAATAAACTCTGTTGATACATGACCAAATGGGAGTGCAACATAAATTTTTTCTTTAAGAGTTACTTTCTCTTATAAAATCAATACATATGCATTATAGAAAATTTAAGATGTAGATTTAAAAATGATAAAAATAGTCTACATAGGACACATAATATTAATATTTTGATGTATATTCATCTAGTGTCATATACTTCCACCCCCAACCTCCTTTGTGAAAATGTATTAAAATAATTTTCTAAAGAAAGGATTTCCACTGCAGATGCATTCCCTGACTCTAGCAAGTGCCTCAGCTTTACCATCTTTAGACCAAGCTTTGTAATTTCCTTCTGAAAATGTGGTTAGGTCTTCAGAGTTTGTGTGTACTTTCTATTCATTTTTTAAAAACGAATTTTTCTGCAGTTCCCACCTGCAGGAATGGATGCTCCTGCAGTGTGTCTATGGAATCTTTTCTACTGATAACATTCCGCGAACTTGTTCTTTGGGATGGAATGCATTCCGGTTCCTCACCAGGTTTTACATATCCAAACACCATATGTTAATCAGGGTTGTAATTTATTTTTACAATTGAGATACTTATGTCATTCTTAGGCTGGACTTTTAAAAAATACATATTAAATTCTTGGTTGCAGTTCGAATTACATTTTTAGTTCTGTCATCACCCTGTGCACCTTCTAGTGGAGGTGTTAATAAGTAGCAAACCATCCAGAAGACAGAGGGAAAGAGAAGCAGAGAACATAGACAGCATGCACAATGTATCAAGAATAAAATACAATTTGATTTTCATTCCAAACTATCATAACTTGTATTTGCAACAGGTGAACTTTCTTCTTTTTGACCAGCTCATTTTCTAATAGATTTGACCCCCTGGGAATACTATTTACAACATAACTATGACATTCATAAATGTCATTGAGAAATATAATATGTATAAATTATATTTTATTATAATATAATTATAACATACAATATTATATATAATTTAATTATAATATGATCCTGTAACAAATGTATATTTTACACTAGACACAAAATACAATGGCATAGGTAGTACCACAAATAACAGTCAGCCACTTTCTCACTGGTGGAAAACTGTCTTTTTTCCCTTGGGTCTCTGTCCCCTCCTTGTTCCACAGTCAGCCTACTTCATTCATTCTGTGACCTCTGCTTTGCCCCAGTTCCCAAGATAGGCCCCAACTTTACACATGGGGATTAATTATACCCAAACCATCAGCATGGGGTTCAACATCACTCTCCTTCTAAGTGGTCTTAGGTGTCAGTCCTTACAACTAGAAATTCCTTGTTCCTGAGACTCAATTCCCACCTTGTACCCCAGGCCTGACAGAATGCTATCTTATTTCTGGATATGACAGAGGCCCTATCTTGGAGATCCACCTCTCCTGTTATCTTCCCCAGGACCTTTCTTCCGTTGAAATTTACGTTGGTGGCTAAAACTCTGTTTCATGCTTAAAACTTCCCTAAAGCTGATTGCTTGCCTCTGAGAATTTCTTAGCCTCCTTTCTGCACAATTCTTAGAAAGATGACCTTATCATATCGTATTTCACTCTGAACATGTATTATTTTCTCTATACTCTTTAAGATACTATATTCTGCTAAGTGACTTCCACAGTTTCCCATATTTCAAAGCTAGGTCCACCTTCTTCCATATCCCCTCTACCTTCATAGGAGAGTCTGGGATCTGGAACTTAGTTCCAGATCCCAGACTCTCACGCTGTACCCGAGAAAGCTCCTTATGGCCATGTGCTGAGAAGACTAAAAAAAAAAAAAAAAGTACACCTCTGAAATTCAACACTGAAGACATCATTTCTCTAGGTTTCTCATTCAGGACAACTGCCAAATATTAGGGAATTGCTTTCCCTAATATAAAGATGTATTTGCCCAGAGTGTCTTTTCTGGAGCTTACAACTATTTGCCAGTGACTCCTGCCTCCACCAAGGAGCCTCACTCCCGCTGCTAGGACCAGGGAAGAGGTATTTGAGTTTCTTGAACTGGCCCTCAGATGTACAGCCAGAGAGACAGTGTTAGAAAATACTGCTGTGTGTAGTTGACATAGTAAAATTCTTCCCAACCTTAATCAGATAATAGATAAATCTGGAATTTGTGATAAGGTCCAAGAACTTAACCAACACTTAAAATGTTATTTCAGGACACCTGGGTGGCTCAGTCAGTTAAGTGCCTGCTTTCAGCTTGGGTCATGATCCCAGGGTCCTGGGATCCAGGCCCGCATCTGGCTCCCCGTTCAGCAGGGAGTCTGCTTCTTCCTCTTCCCCTGCCCCCAGGATTGTGCTTGTGCGCATGCTCTCTCTCTCTCAAAAATAAATAAATTTTTTTAAAAATAAAATATTATTTCAGTGGAGTATCATTTTGATTTCCAAATAACCAATTCAGAATTAACTTTTTGTCTATAACATTCATGATATGAGACATTTTCTAATTCTGCTTCATAAGTAGCCAAAATTATTTCAACAGTGATAGCTGTGTATGTATATTGTTGAAAATAATGTAATTAACCATTATAGGTGAAAGCAGGGTCCCCCATGGTAGCAGACATGAGATGGTTAATTTGAATTTCAGTTTTTGTTATTAAAGGAAACTATTTTGTAATCCATGTTAATCTTGATTCTGCTACAGAGGCAGAGAACATAATCATGGAGTAAAGGCTTTAGGTAATGAGGAAGAAAATTCTGATTTAGCTTTCAGTTTGGATAAAGGTCTCTTCCCACCAAAGGCCATGGATGGTACTCAATAGTAACTATTATCCCTATTTCATAAATGAGAAAAGTGAGAATAAAATAGAAATATAGAAATATCTAAAACAGAAACAAAAGGGATATAAACTTAATGTTTCACTAATACCTTAATACTGAAGTATTTATACTTTAATATAGTGTAAAGCATTAAAAGAACCAATTCGATCGAAGTTGAAAATGAAAAAAAAAAAAAAACTATAATAGTACTAACGGAAACCTTAATAACCTTAAAATGGGAAGACTAAAAATGACATGAGCCCAGAAGCTGTAAGAGGAAAAAAACTGATGAATTGATGAATGCGACCTTTTAACAAATATATTTTTTAAATTACTACATGACAAAAAGAGAAAGAGAAACATTAAAAATTAAAAAAAAATAACATGCTGGGAATAAATTTCTGCTGCTCACATTCCAGAAAAGAGCTAGTTTCTTTAATCTCTAAAGAATGTCCATTAATTAGTAAGGAAAAAAACAAAAAGACAAGTGCCATATAAAAGTAGGCAAAAATTAAGAACAAATAGTTGACAGCAAAGTAAATGCAGATGTTTTGAAGCATATAAAAAGAGACCTAATCTCATTCGCAACAAGAGAAATGGAAATTAAAACTACAACCACCGACCATTTTGTATCTACCAGACTGCCAACCATCAGACGGGATAATTTACTGTATTGCCAAGGGTTTGAAAGAGCAAGCACTCGTATGTTTATAGTGGGAGCAAATTGGTCAAGCCCTTTTGTTTAGTTGTTATTTAGCAGAGGAACCTGAATCATGTAAGACATATAATTTATAACTATTACCCTGGGGCCTACCATAAATACACAAGTGAAGTAATATCCTTGATAAGTTTTCCCCGGCAAGTCTGTTTCCTATTTGGCTGTGAGGATCCACGAACTCTGGGCTTTTATTACAGATGAGGCTGCTGTTTACAAAAGGAGACTTTACCCATAACTTTGTCCCAGCCCCAAGTCTACACCTTGTAAAGTTGGCCTATACATATTATGGTGGTTTTAAAACACGTCCGTGAATTCTCTGGGATCCTTTCAATGAGGCAAAGCTTAATTCCCCTCATTGAGTGTGGATGGATTTAGGGACTTGTTTTTAATGAATAGGATAGAAAATGTACCATCACTTCCAAGACTGGGTCACAAAATAAACACTACAACTTCTGTCTTAGTCTTTCTCTCATGGGTCATTAGCTCCAGGAGAAGCCATGGGCTGAGGAACTGAGGCCTCCGGCCAACAGGCAAGTAAGTAAGTGGGTTGGAAGTGAAGACATCGGTCCCCGCTGAGCCTTCCAACGAGTACAGCCTTGGTAGACACCTTGACTGCAACTCTGTAGGAGAACCTAAGCCAGCACCAGCCAGCTAAGCCATTCTTGCATTCCTGACTCTCAGAGATTTTGTGAGATGATAATTGTTTGTTTTAAGTGACTAGATTTGGGGGGTATTTATAATGCAGCAATGGATCGCTAATGTATGTATCTCCTACAGGTCCCCAACCCCACCCCCCACTTCCCAGAGAACTGGTAGGTCTTTAAGCTCACCACACAGCCACTGCTTGCTCTTCTGTTCGGTCCATCTCCAGGGGCAATGAACTCACGTAGCCTCTACAGCAACAAGTTGGAGATGAGGAAGAGGTCAAGAGAAGTGATGTAATCACTATAGGTTCTGGTGGAAGAGGGAAAAAACATACGAGAAAAAATGCGTCAGAACTCTCCTTACACAATCCTCAAATTGCTACATAACTTTTCTTAGAACCTGCTGACTTGAACATATCTAGTTGGTTTCTTTCAGGATACTTCCCACCATTGACTTCCTCCATTTCATTCTTCTTCCTCCTGGAAGAGCTGGAAGATGTGGGTGGATTCGGGGCTTAGATAACATTGCAACATCAACAAAGAAAAAGGATGCTAGTGTAACTAGCTATTTTTTTCTAAACTGCATCCTTATCATAAATATGTAAATTCTGTTCCAATAAATTTCACCGTACACAGTCTGGGGTCCACGGTCAACAGGATTTGTAGTATTCAACATTCTACCTTATAAGGCCTTCATGTTCTCTCTTCCCCCTTCCTTTTCTCTCTCAGTCTCACTCTCTCTCTTTCTCCCTATCTCTGTCTTTGTTTCTCTCTCTCCCCCACCCCCTACACATATAGCCCACTCACCACCTCCATCCCCACCCCTGCCCTGTGATTTGGTAGTATTAATTCTGAAAAAATTCTTTGTCCCTCAATGGAACTGCATTTTTTAAAAGATTATAAAAAGTCTTTCCAAAGTTCAAAACTGAAATAAACGTATTTCACACTGCTAAGGGCCATTCTGAAACACATATGAGAGCATGGAACTTTAAAATCATTCCCTTTCACGCACACATTTCTGAGCCTTTTTTTTTTTTTTTTTCAGTTTTCTTACTATGAGAAAAACAATGCTCCCCAGGCATAATTTCTGCTGAGACTCACACATCATAGTTTGCCCTTTGGTCCAGTTGCTCTTTGATGTGACAGAGGCAGGAAACTAGCCACCTTGCTCCTACCATCGTGAAGTTTGAAATCATACCTTACTGCCAACAGACCCCATACCCAGAGCCCCAGAGATGAGTCTGCATGCATGTAGCCACCAGACTGCTACTCCCGTTCATCCACCATCTGTTTTGGGTTCTCCTCTAATTTCTGTGTCTAAGACACTATTTCACTACCAAGACCACCAGTCTTGCTTTGAACTCTTACCTGCATGATTGGAAACTGATTCCATAAACCAAGAAGATTATGACTCCTTCTGCTCATCTGGCCTTCCACTCCTGGACATTTCCCCCTCCTATCAGGCTGGTTCTAATGCTAATGCTTATTATGCTCTTGGGACATCATGCTTTGAGCTGCAACACAGTAGAGACCCAGTCTCTGAGGTAATCCAGGGATTCTAACTCTTGAGTCCCTAAATCGGGGCTTCTCCCCACCCGACACAATATTCTGCGACTGAGTTGCCAGCATGCTTTGCACCCAACATGATTCCCGTTACCTCAATATTTACCCAAACCCATACTGCCTCTTGTGATCCTTCCACACAGAGATTGGGCACAAAAACTTAGTCCTTTTTCCCTCTCGTTCTTTTGATGTTTTGCTAAAGAAAGGGGTGTTTGAAACAAACAGGAGGGTAAGGAGGATAAAAGCAAATATAAACAGTACACATTCTCTTTTAATAAGATTTTCGCACAGTGAAACAAGCACCGAACAAGGTAAGCCCTCCAAAGCCACGACCACCTCCCCGAAAAAAATGTTAAGGAGAAGCCAAAGAGTGTCTTCACGTGAGTTGATTATTTTAATGTTTCTCACATTAGGCATGTTTTCCAATGTCACCAAGAGGAATAAAAAACTATGCATATTTAATTAATAAGCACTTCTATGGTAGTAATGTTCTATCAGGAAGATAGTGATCTGTAGGCACCTGCTCACAAAGTTTCCATATCTCACAATTGCTCACAGCACAAAAAAATTATGCTTCTTGTCTCCTAAGCCCTCTGACAGGTTCTGACTCACCTACTTGCCATTCACACCCTCCCGTACCCACCAGGACCTTTGCTTTTAAACACAGAATGATTTGTGATTCTCAAAAGGGACCACACTCTTCTCTGTCTCTTGGCTTTTGCACACTCTGTACTTTCGGAAATGCTCAACCTTGCCATCCTCTCTAGCCTTCCCAACCCCCACCTCATTTAGCTGGGAAACTCTCTTATTCTCCAAGGCCCAGCTTATGAATCATGTCCTTGTCTAATGCTTTCCGGACACTTCACACTCTGACCAGAGAGAACTGAACATTCCTTTTGTATCACCTTTGTGCCTGGTACATGCCTTTAAATACACCAAAGTGTTCAAAAGGCATTTAGTGAAAGAATGCATGGAGGAATGGATGGACAAGTGATGAGCATTAAGAGTTTCTCATGGTTTCCCAAAGTAGGGCATACTTGCTAGGTTCTATATAAATGCCCTTTAAAAATATAGTCTCAGCAAGAAGATAAGCAAAGTGAGGTTCAGAGAGGTAGAGTCACGTGTTCCAGTTGACGCCCTAGTAAGTAGTAGAGTTGGAATAACTCGGACCTGGGTCTGTTTGACTCTAAAGCCCACGGTTTTTTCACAGCACCACAACTGTTTTACTCTACTGAGTGTGTGGCAGAATAATATATGTAACACGATATCCCAAGAAGAACGATTTACCATATCCTAAAGAAATGGTTAATCCTTAAACACTGCTTCGCATCTATTCACACCGATAGATGTGTGACTCTATCTAACCTACCAAACTATATGGAGGCCTCCTTAAAGACTTCGCGATCAGGAAACCGTACCTGAGAAAGGACTGGTGTCTAGTTTGATCTCTCCCTACAAATGAGTACAGATCGTATAACGAAGCACATACAAGTTCCTAGTTTTTAAATCAGGTTTGTTTGTCTCAACACAAACTGGTAGTGTGTAGGGCCACCAGCAGCGTATGAACTGCGGACAGGAAGAGGCTGGGGAGAGAAAGGGTTGCCTAGTTTCCGAGGCTGCAGGGCTAAGGGCTGTGCTTTGGATCTACAGGATGTCACCTGAAGCCCAGTCTGGGAAGTAAGCCGTTGGATGCCATTCTCTTCCAGATGCAAAAGCCTTTTAGCTATAACAAGCTGGAGGGCCATGAAGCAGTGGTCAGCTGCACTGCAATTTGTTTCTAAGATGACAAAGAGCAGAAAGTACAAACAGGGTAAGGTTGGAGACCTCAGTTAGAGGCACTGGGCGATCCCACTGTTGCTGGGAGCCTGAACTCGGTAGTGTAACTTCTTTGCTTGGAAGCCTTCAATCAAGCAGGACCTCTGAGGCTACAACTGTCATTTCAAACCACAAAAGAAAACAGAACCCTCTCAAACTTTTATTTTGCTGAGGAAGTGGATGATTTAAATAAGTCTGTTTGACACATGCCTATCGGACTTCCCAGTTCCCTTAGGTTTCTTGCAAGTCAGCCATAAAGCTATTCCCCACTTGTTCTGACAGGATTTATGCATTCTACATCTGGTATTCAGCAAGCATATTTTTCTTCCTTTTTCATTGAACTTCTGCCCATACACACATACAGGGTCTCATTTTAATAGTGGGATTATTCCCTGTGTATTTAAATACACAGGAAACAGGAAATCATCTAAAAGAACACAGTGATCTCATGGTTATATCACTTTTCCCCACAAGCCCATTTGGAATCAGAGACAAAGACAAGATTCTGGGGCTTATAGCTTAAGAGTTTCTCAACCTGAGAGACTGACTGACCTTAAGTTCCCTCTTCTGGTTCTTAACAGAGTACAAATTAAGAAAATGAAATAGCACATTTATTCCAAGACACAGGAAAGAAGAGAATTTTTTTTTTTTTTTTCGAAATAAATCTGTATTCAACTCTTGGAAATGTAAGAAGGCACTCTCACATTTGGTTGGCTAACTGAAGCTGGGACCAGAAGGTCTAGGGAAAGCCCTCTGCTGGGGAAACAGGGAAGGTCCGTAGACATTCAAACATAGCTCACAGTCAGTCATAGGTTCTCTCAAAGACATACTTGGAATGCAGAAACTTGTATTTTTTGAGTATTGACATGCCTTGACCATGTTCCTTACAAAAGCCATATGAGACAGGTATTATTGTCTTCACTTTACAAATGAGGAAACTGAACCTGGACTCCTAAAAACTATGTATTGCAAAGGACAGCCTTTCTCCCAGTGAGAAATTCTCTCTATGGGATAAATTTTCATAGGATGCTTCACGCTGCAGCCTTGGGAGAGGGGATGAGAATATGATCTTGTTATAGCACCTGGGGATTGGAACTTCCCACACTTCATCTCCAGCTCTACCAGATTAGGGACCAAAAGTGCTAACGTGATGGCTCTACAAAATGGCAGCTCGAGAAGTCCTTTCTCCATCAAAGAACAAAGAAACTGGGTTCTGTATACTTTAAGGTATTCTTTTCTTTAAGCATTGCTATCTCTTTCTGTACCTATGTCAACTCTCTGTCAACTTGAATGTTTGATGAATCTGAATATTTTATTCCCCAAACATGCCAGAAAATAAAACATCTGTGAAAGCAGGATGGCTTTGTTCAGTCCCTGTAACAACTACCCTACTTCCAACTCTTCAGGAATGCCAACATTTTCTTTTTTTTTTTTAAAGATTATTATTTATTTATTTGTTTGTTTGTTTGTTTGTTTGAGAGAGAGAGAGAGAATGAGAGGGGAGAAGGTCAGAGGGAGAAGCAGGCCTCCCACAGAGCCAGGAGCCCGATATGGGACTCAATCCCGGGGCTCCGGGATCACGACCTGAGCCGAAGGCAGTCGCCCAACCAACTGAGCCACCCAAGCGCCCAGGAATGCCAACATTTTCCCCCACCTTGTTTGCATCAGACATTTTGCTAGTTCTTACCCCCACTTCCTTTTCTGTGAATGTTCTCCTGATCCATGCCTCTGAAATTATCACCATCAAATCTGATTCAAATCTTCCTCAAAGTCTCCATTATTGACCCCATGTGGATTTTAACTCCTTAAATGTGCCCTATAACTTTGATACTACATAACTTTTCACCTATTCTCAATGCTTTGTAACTAATCTCTAGTCATTTTCCCTATAATATTCTTTGTTTCACTAACCTTTGCAGAATGAAACAGAATCACTTATTATTTCTGAATCTTGATAGAGGGTGTGCTTAAAGTCACATACAGCCAGTGGAGTGTTAAAGCTGCCTTACGCCTGCTCTCTAGAGCCCATTGTATATATTGTGCTGCATGTCTCTTCCCAACTTAGTTTTCAGTTATATAATGTCGGTATGGAACTTGGCCATTGTGGGAGTATTTATATCATGGAAATTAGCAACAGATCAAAGCTGTGTTTTCCTCCCTCAGAAAGCCACTTTACAGCACAGTGTCCTTGCTATTCAAAGTGTGGTTCACAGACCAGCAGCATCAACATCACTTGGGAGCGTGTTAGAAATATGAAACCCAGCATCTCACCTCTTGCCTCCCAAATCAGATTTTTGCATGTTTTAACAAGAGCCTTTGCTGATTTGTTTGCATATTAAAATGTGAAACAACAGACTTCTAAAATCACCTCTTAAAATCTACAATTGATTCATTTTACAAAGACTAGGCTCAATAAATTTATAACATTGATGGAAATCCACAGTGTGAAACTTTTCAATTCTCAAGGCCACTTGCCAAGGGCTGAGATGTTTTTGTCCTATTTACATAGTTATTGATGTAAAATTCTGAGTAATTTGTTTCTGAAAGTTTGAAGTGGGAAATGTCCAGTAGCTGGGAGAAATCTGCATTTTTAATACTAAATTAAGGATACACCAAACTAATAAAGGAAATAAAAAGAATTTTTAGACATGGAAACTGGCAAAGATTTGGAAAGGGGCATGGAGAATCTTTTCTTCTTTGTATGTGCAACTTTGATGAACTTATGTTGCCTAACATATGTATGAATCAGAGAAATTTTGAAACCATGAGCTAATATTAATAAAGCAGCTGTATCATCCTTTATAAATGGCTATTCCAATGCAATAGAGGTAGAGTAAAAATCCTGGGTAATATGTTAAGAGTAAACCCAGAAGCATACATGAAACGTGCAAGACCAAATTCCAATATATAGTAACATTAAGTTTCTGAAAAGCTGCATCAATTGAATATCTGTGAAAGAAATCTAGATCATTGACAAAGCATGAACTTTAGAGTCAAGCTGCTTGAGTTTAAATTCCAGCTTTGCCACTAACAAGCTGTGGGTCCCTAGGAAAGTTTGTCTGTACCTCAGTTCCTTACCTGTAAAATAGTAGTGTAAGAACATTATCTACCTCATTGCATCTGGCAATTGTAACAACCACACCCATTGGTCACTGTGGTTAAGCTTACTGACTCTGGAGCCAGAGTGGCTCATTTGAATCTTGGCCCTAACTCTAAGCATGTGCTCTTGGGCAAGTTCCCTGATCTCTGAAGTGGGAAAGAATAAATAACTCGATTTATGTACAATGCTTGGAAGAGCCTCTGGCCAAATTAAGGGCTATGGAAGTATATTACCAGGCAGTTCTATTTAATATATTTTTTAGAGTTTTAATAATATTTATCTGTCATCAAGCAAACCAGCTTGGGATAGAGGATAAAAGATAAGTATGTCCGTATCTCTGTAGCTTCAGAATGTCACCTAAAACAAACAAACAAAGCCCCACAAGTCCAGAAATGTTTTAGGTAAATATGTGAGGATTACACCTTAAGACACTGGTTCTCAAGGTTTAAGGGGAGTAGAATTTGCCAATCCAAAATACATCTCTTGGCATAAGGATTGCTTTAAGCTGATGATTTTTAAGAACAGCAGACAGAGCAGAAGCTCCGAAACAGAATTTACCCTTTGTAAGAAACATTTACATTCATAATGGTGTCTCCCTCTCTGTACCAAATCTAAATCTCTAGAAACTTACCAATGCCGGAAAACAACAACTTAAATATCCATAACAATATTACCCTTGCTTCTTCTCACTCCCCCACCTGCTGACCTTTCATAATCGGCCTTCTCCTCCCCCTATCCCCACCCACAACCCCCAACATCTTTCTTCTGTCTTTAGCTAGCGATGTTTCAGAAATTATTCAGTTTTCCTGGATATCTCCCATATATGCAGAAGGTATACATGTTATTAAACTGTCATTTGTCGTTTCCTATTTTTTTGTTTGTTTTTTTTGTTTGTTTGTCTATTTTTAGAGAGAGGGAGAGAGAGAGATACAAGAGTGGGGGGGGAGAGAATCTTAAGCAGGCTCCATGCTCCATCTCAGGACTCTGAGTTCATGATCTGAACAGAAATGAAGAGTTGGTTGCTTAACTGACTAAACCACCCAGGTGCCCCCTCTCCCAGGTGATTTTAATATACAATCAGGATTGAGAACTACTTGTCCAAGGGCATGATGAAGCAGATGTAAGAAACAAGCAGGAAGCACTTTGGGGGAAACGGATTGACAAAATGGAATGGACTTCATGTGGCTGTTATCTTTTTTGTTACTAGGGTTGGCCTGCAAGCTCAGGAGGTCTGGCATCTTGATGAGAGTAGGCAAATTCAAGGCCAATCAGCTTTGTTGGGGGGGAGGGGTTGCAGGAGAGAAGGTCACTCCTTTTCATAGCTTGGACTCACCAAAGACTGATTTGACTTTAAAATCAATTAATCATTTACAATAGAATTATCTCTTCCCAAAGGATTACCTACCTGGGAAATGAAGTTAACATAACAAAACTGTTCGACAAGTCTATGAAATCAGGAAAGGGTCCAAGAGCCTGGAGGAGAGGCATGACTCTGAAGCAGTAATAAACTAGATTCTAGATTCTAGACCAATGGTTCTCAAACTTTCCTGCATGTTAGCATTACCTGGCCTGGGCCATACTACAGACCAACTAAGAATAACTGGGGGTTAGACCCAGGTATCAGGTTGTTTCTAAAATTTTCCAAATGATTCCAAAGAGCATCCAAATTTGAATATCAAGGAGATTATTATTCTTCCCACACTGCTCCCAAATTAGTTTTTTCAATGCTTCGGTTTATCTGATAACTTTTAAATTTACATTAAAAGTAGTTAATTGATATAGAAAATGTGTTAATATGCTCTAATCCACCCATACCCAAATACCTACAAGCTTCTTTTTTAATACAGATTCATCTAGATAATGAGAATGTAATAAATTATTGAATTTATATAACCCACTAACTATGGAAGAATTCCAAGTATCAGAGCTGTGGGAAGTATTAGCTTATGCCTGATTTTTAGATGACAGGAGTTATTTGAAGTTAATTTGCATTTATATATCTTATAAAACCACATAGAAAAGGTGAAGTAAATCACAAGGTTTTGCGATTTCTTTTAGGCCACAAATGAGCAGAGAATTGTCATGAACAATTAGCAATGCATCTTGTCACCTAACTAAAATGAAAATGCTCTTTCCTTTGAAGAACTGGTAGAGAGAAGAGAGCTCTGCATCTCTCTTCTGTTCATTGCTAAGTGCAGTGAATTGAAAATAATAGGTACTCAGTGAGGCTTTTAGAATGAAATTGCCTTAAAACCGTTTCTTCTAAGACTAAAGCAATATTGACAAATCAGGTCTATCATTGGAATGACTTGGGTTTTGCTCCCCGAATGGGTCATGCACATTCTATGTGCGCATTGAGTAATGTCAAGAAGGAGCATTTGGAATCCAGTTTCAGAGTGCCCCAAGTGGCCCACACAATGCATGTCCTCTGCTGTACTTCAGTGTTGTTCATTAAACTCTCAGAAAGTATCATTAATCAGAAATACAGATCTCTAGGGATGCCTGGGTAGCTCAGTTGGTTAAGTGTCATGAATTTATCTGGCATCATCAAACTAAATAAATGACCTTCATGAGCACTGATCTTCAACTGCAACTAAATAAATAAATAAATAAATAAATAATGTGATAAGTAGATTTTAGGTATATTATATTAATTACATTGTATTCTGTTATATCTCATATCTCATATAAAAATATAGTTCTAGGGGCACCTGGGTGGCTCAGTGGGTTAAAGCCTCTGCCTTCGGCTCGGGTCATGATCTCAGGGTCCTGGTCCCACATCGGGCTCTCTGCTCAGCCAGAAGACTGCTTCCCCCTCTCTCTCTGCCTGTCTCTCTGCCTACTTGTGATCTCTCTCTCTGTGTCAAATAAATAAAATCTTTAAACATATAATTTTAAATGTTAATAACATATTTTTTCAACTTAACAGGCCTAATGTATTATCACTTTAGTCACATTCAATATAAAAATGAGGTATTTCACATTTTTTGTACTAATTCTTTGAAATCTAGCACATATCAACTCAGCCTAGCCATTTTTCTTTTTTTAAAGATTTATTTAAGATTTTTTTTTTAATTTATTTATTTGAGAGAAAGAGGTGTGCATGCACAAGGAGGGGGAGGGGCAGAGGGAGAGAGAATCTCAAGCAGGCTTCACATGCAGGTTCTAACTGTGAGAATCAGGCCTGTTTGTATAGAGGGCCCTGGATGTGACTCCTTCCTTTAGAGATCCAACTTGGGAACGTGGCTCAGGGCAGGAATCAAATAAGCCTTGGGATATTCTCTGCTGTCTTAGTAATAATGGAGAAACTGGACACAACCCAACTGCCCAAGACTTCTTAAGACTGTATTTTTCAGAGAAGTTTTAGGTTCATAGTAAAGTTAAGATGAACGTACAGGGATTTCCCATATGCCTCTTTCTTCCATAGCTGCAGAGTTTCCCCCATTATCTCCATCCCCCACCAGAGTGATACATTTGTTACAACTGATAAACCTACAGTGACACCTTTTTATTACCCAAAGGCCATAGTTTAGTTTAGGGTTCACTCTTGAGTATTATACGTCCTATAAGTCTGGACAACAGTACAATGACATGTCTCTACTATGGTGGTATACAGTATTTTCACTGCCCTAAAAATTCTCTGTGCTCTGCCTATTCATCTCTACCCCACTCCTATCTCCACCCCTGTCGGCAGTTACTGACCTTTTCACTGTCTCCACAGTTTTGTCTTTTCCAGAAGGTCATATAATTGGAATCATATAGTATATAGCCTTTCCAACTTGGCTATTTCACTTAATAATACACATTTAAGATTCCTCCTTGTCTTGTCATGGCTTGATAGTTCATTTCTTTTTAGCTGAATAATATTTCATTGTCCAGATATACCAGTCACCTACTGAAGGACATTTTGGTTTCTTCCAAGTTTTGGCAATTATGAAGAAAGCTGCTATAAACATCCATCTGCAGGTTTTTGTTTTGGATGTAAGTTCTCAACTCCTTTGGGTAAATACCAAGGAGCGTGATCGTTGGAACTTATGGTAAGAGTATCTTTAGTTTTATAAGAAACTGCCAAACTGTCTTCCAAAGTGGCTATGTGGTAAACATATATATTCAATAAAATATAATGCATCAGGCTCTTCCAAAGCAATTAAATTCAGAATCTCAGGAGAGGAAGGGAGAGTAGAAAGGGAAAACCTAGAAATCTGTACTTTCATAAGCTCCCTAAGGTAAGTCTAGTTTACCAAAAGTTAAGAAATTTTGTTAAAATGTAGTATCATGCTTATTTTATCTAAGAGTTTGAATAGAGCATTATTAGCAACAACATCCTTAATTTTTCCATCATCATCTCATATTTGTATTCATAGGGATCAGAAAGTTTCTTCTTCCCTTAGTACACATTAAAAAGGCCTATGTTGGGAGAGGGGGGCAAGATGGCAGAGAAGTAGGAGATCCTGCTGCAACCAGTCCTCAAAAGTGAGCTGGATATCTACCAGAACACGCTAAACACCCATGAAATCACCCTGAGAAGCAAGATTTCTCACTCCGGGATCTCTCCGAGAGCAGAAGATAGCAGTGGAGAGGTAAAAGCAAAGTGGGAACACTCGAACCAATATTGGAGGATAAACAAAACGGGGAGGGAGCCACCAGAAGCTAACCAAGGACAGTAATATCCCAAAGGAAAGTGCCCGGTGGCGGGGGACCAGCATTAACGTAAACATTTGTGCCCCCAATATAGGAGCAACCAACTACATAAACCAACTGTTAATCAAAATAAAGAGTCATATTGACATGAATACCTTAATAGTAGGAGATCTTAAAACGCCACTCTCAGTAACTGACAGATCATCTAAACAGAAAATCAATAAAGAAACAAGAGCTTTGAATGACACATTGGACCACAAGGACCTCACAGATACATTCCACCCTAAAACAACACAATACTCATTCATGGAGCTTTCTCCAGAATAGACCACATACTGGGCCACAAATCAGGTCTCAAGATACCGAAAGATAGAGACGATTCCCTGCATTTTCTCAGACCACAATGCTTTAAAACTGGAACTCAACCACAAGAAAAAGTTTGGAAGGAATTCAAACACTTGGAGACTAAAGACCAACATGCTCAAGAATGCTGGGATCAACCAGGAAATCAAAGATGAACTTAAACAATTCATGGAGACCAATGAGAATGAAGACACATTGATCCAAAACCTATGGGATACGGCAAAGGCGGTCCTTAGGGGGAAATACATAGCCATCCAAGCCTCACTCAAAAAAATTGAAAAATACCAAATGCACCAGCTCTCTTTACACCTTAAAGAACTGGAAAATCAACAACAAATCAAGCCAACCCCATGCACAAGTAGGGAAATAATCAAGATTAGAGCAGAGATCAACGAGCTAGAAACTAAAGAAACAGTAGAACGCATCAATGAATCCAGAAGTTGGTTTTTTGAAAAAATCAATAAGATCGATAAGCCACTGGCCAAACTAATCCAGAAGAAAAGAGAGAGGACCCTAATTAACAAAATTATGAATGAAAGGGGAGAGATCACGACTAATCCAAAGGAAATAGAAACAATCATCAAAAATTATTATCAACAGCTATATGCCAATAAGCTAAACAACCTAGAAGAAATGGATGCATTCCTGGAAACCCATCATCTTCCAACACTGAAACAGGAAGACATTGACAACCTGAATAGATCAATATCTAGTAATGAGATTGAAGCAGTGATCAAAAACCTCCAAAAAAAACAAGAGTCCAGGGCCTGACGGATTCCCTGGGGAATTCTACCAAACATTCAAGGAAGAAATAATACCTATTCTCCTGAAACTGTTA
>CM052802.1:25494888-25522970 GCA_028533885.1 Nasua narica
GGTGGGAATGCAAGTTGGTGCAGCCACTTTGGAAAACAGTATGGAGATTCCTCAGGAAATTAAAAATAGAGCTACCCTCTGACCCTGCAATTGCACTACTGGGTATTTACCCCAAAGAAGCAGATGCAGTACAAAGAAGGGCCACATGTATCCCAATGTTCATAGCAGCAATGGCCACAATCACCAAACTGTGGAAAGAACCAAAATACCCTTCAACAGATGAGTGGATAGGAAGATGTGGTAGATGTGGTACATCTATACAATGGAATATTATGCCTCCATCAGGAAGGATGAATATCCAACTTTTGTATCAACATGAACAGGACTAGAAGAGATTAAGCGGAGTGAAATAAGTCAAGCAGAGAAAGTCAATTATCTTATGGTCTCACTTACGTGTGGATTATAAAGAAAATCATGGAGGGCACTGTGAGAAGGAAGGGAAGGGTGAATGGGGGGAAATCGGAGGGGGTGATGAACCAGGAGAGACTGTGGACTCTGAGCAACAAACTGAGGGTTTTGGGGGGGGGGGGGTTGGGCGAGCCTGGTGGTGGGTATTGAGAAGGGCACGTATTGCATGCAGCATTGGGTGTGGTGCATGAACAATCAATCTTGTAACACTGAAAAATTAAAATAAACATATTTGGGGAGAAAAAAAAGAGAAAGGCCTATGTTTTCCATCTGGAGTAGAATTATAAATAATAGCAACAGAAAGCTGGAAGGATGCTTAAAATAGCAAAGAGTTCACCTCATCCCCCACCATCCCATCTTGAGGAGTACAGGTGAAAAAAATTTAAGGACCTCTAGAGAAGATTTCAAAACCTTTTCCAATAATATATTCTGTAGCTAGGATAATTTAATTTGAAACAGTTTACTTATGTTAACCTCATTTCTTTTTTTCTTATCCAAAATTCTCTGAGTTTAAAATATTGTTTTAAACAAACATAAAATCCAATATCTAGGCCTTTATTGAAAACAGGGAAAGAGAGCACTGACGATATCCTTCCCTTAAACAAATCTGCTCTAAATATTAAAATATAACCTTTTCAGAAGTCATAGTTTCCAAAGTTCATTTCTTTGCCAGTCAATATTAAAGCATACAACTCTCTAAGGGAAAAAAAAGAATTGCAAGCAGGGGCTCGAGGCACACAGCATAATTTGTGGCCTGCCCCCAGAGAGCCAACAAGATCTATTTAGGCTTGCAAGAAGACAAGTTGGATTAGAGTGTGGGGTGAAGAATGCATAAATAAAGTACACAGGTATGTTGGATTTTGGAGTCAGCTAATGTTGGATTTTGGAGTCATTAGTCTTTAATTCACATTTAATTCATATTAGATATGTCCACTTTCAGATGGTTAGTTGGCACTCATCCTTTTAAACCCAAGACTAATGGTGATAATGGAGTTTCCAGAGAGGCTTAGAAGGAAATTTATAATCAAACCATGACACAAAAGAAAGGAGTTGAGTTTAGATGGCAACAAGTAGTAATGAGTTAACCAACACTTCCATTTTCCCCTATAACCTTAATAAAATACAAACACTCCAAGAGAACCCTAAACGAATACATTTTCTAAGGTAGTAACAAGGATAAGAGGCAGGTAGGAATTCCGGAATAGTTGAAGACTACTTTGTGACATGGGTAAAAGTTAATGAATCCTTCTATATTTCATTGGCAAAAGGAAGATAATAATTATAGTGACATCATAGGGTTATTTAGTTCCTAAATGAGATATTTGTGAAGTATAAGAATATAGTTAGACATAAGGCAGTTATATAATAAATGTTAGCTATTATTTTTATTGATGTGTTATTATCCAAAAGGTTATAAAAAATCAGGCTGGAACTAAAATATTATACCATGTGTTTTACCCACAAAGTAGGAGGGAGGGGCAGTTGGGAAATGCCCAAAGTATTCGAGTTTAGAGTTAAAGGTCATTTACATACACTTATGGCTGGAAAGAAGTTAACATTACCTGAATTTTATTTTCTTTGTAGACTCTGTTACTATAAAAAGACATCCCTTAAATTTCTACCAAATTACACATTAGGACTATAAACAGTGTATTTATTTCTAATTTGAAGGTGCCCTTGGGTGCTTCCATGTTCACAGGCAAAACCAAAGACCTCAAAAGTGTTCAAGTCTTGATTGGCTGGTTCGTGTTGGAATGTAATTTGCATCCTATACGTTCCTGAGATCCCATGAACTGGATCTCAGAAACATTTCCCTGTGAAAGTAACTCAGAATCAACTGCTTGTTAGTTCACTTACTCAGGACCAAATTCTAAACAGACATCAACAAAAGTAGCTAATTTCTCCCCACTGGTTTATGGAAGATTCTTTTGTTGGCATAAACACATTCCTTTCAGATTTTATCTATCATACTAATTTTATACTGCTTGAAATAAAATTTTCTGTTCTTCTCCAGTAACCCAGGACCTTATATGAAATCTCTCTGGCCTTATAAATTCATGAATTAAGAATAAGATGATTAAGCAGAAAACAACAGAAAATGTCATTCAAAAAAATCTTGTTTTCCTGGATGGTTTGGATCCTTTTAAATTTAATCTAAATTATAAATTTTAATCTAAAATACTATAAAGTTATTCTCAATTATTCTTAATTCTAGTATATGTTTTTTTTTTTTTCACTCATTCTTCCACTAGGATGAATGTCCAGTTACGTAGGTATCGCTATGGAGAAATCTAAGATGCTTAAGAAATGGCCCCAATTCTCAAAAATTTTATAACCTCACTAGAATACAAATAATAGCCAGAAAACAATTTTAACTTGTTTGGTTAATATCAATATGGTTAATATCAAATGGATGCCCAAGGAGTTCAGATAAGGAATTAATTAGAGGTTACTTTGGTCCCTGGAGGGAAAAAAGCACGGAAGAGCTTACCTTCAGCAAGCCCTCAAATCCTGGCAGATTAGAAGAAATTTGCAATGGCAGAGGTAATTTGAGAGATTACTCAAAGTGGAGAGAACAATAGAAACAAAAGAGTAAATATTTAGATACTCAAAAGTAGTAGGCAATTTTCCAGTCAATTGAATATAACATTTCCAAACATACAGAAATAGAAACAACATGTATTTTTAGATAGTAAAGATACAGCAGAATTTAAAAGCAAAAAAAAAAAAAAGAAAGAAAGAAATTTCCACATGCTAGAAATATAAAGGGAATACGGGAGAGATTACAGGTCTCAAAACCTGTTGGGTTCATGGCCATTTAAGGCAAGACCTAGCCCAGGAAAATGTGTGTACAGCAGGAATCAGAACTGGGCTGTCTGTATAAAATCGGCAGAAACATCCCACTACACAAATCACGAAGGATCCAGAACATCGGTGCCTGTGGACCCAAGGTAGCCACTGGCTCACTGGAAATGAGCCAACAGCCCCACTCTGTGGGTTAAAAAGAGTCTTCTGGGGATATTAGAACCCTAAGACTAAGCTATCCATGGGAGTAGGAACTGAGTTCTCGTTATCAATGCACTCTGAGAATACCAGGCTGAAAAACTAATACAAAAAATAATTCAGAATGAGTCTTGAAAGTAGTGATAGAAAAACCAGTGGAAATCACCCCAGGGTGGTTATCTGGATCTCTAGAAAAGATAATTCTTTCTGAAAAAAAAACTTGCAAACAAAAACCCTAAAACAAAATAGAACACTCAAAATGAGACACTTCACAGGACATGAGGAATTAACAATAATGTAACAATATGAAAGTGAGTTTATAATAAGGATGTTTAAAATATAAAGGAATAATTTGCACCTGTAAAATAAAAAGAGAACATTATGAAACAAATTCTAAAAAGCCAAATAAAAGTACAGTCATTAACTTTTTTTTTTAAATTTCAGCAGATCATACAGAAGACAAGTCATACTTAAAGATAAATTCAAAGATAGAACAGAACATCTTTGTAGAATGAGAGAAAGACAAAGCAATGGACAATATAAAAAAGAAGTTAGGAATCATGGAAACTCTAATATCTGCCTCACAGAAAGTCCAAATATGTGGACAAAGAGTATACAGACAATATTCTAAAATGTAATAATGGAGAATATCCTGGAAATAAGAAGAGATAAATCTTTAGATTGAAAATACCCACCAAGAATCAAGTAGATGAAATAGAAATATAAGGGGAAAAGATCTAAATGAGGCCAAAAAAAAAAATTGTGTCAAAGATTAGTGAGAAATGTGGCTGAAAAAGTAATTTGGTGTCAGACTACAGATGATCTGGAAATCTGGCTGAGGAGTTTCGATTTTGTCTTGCGGGAAATGGGTGCTATTACATGTGGGGCTGGGCTGCTAAGTAATGCTTTAGGACATTGGAAATGGGAAGACTGCAGTGATATTTTCCATTAAAGAAGAGCTTTTTATCCAAATTTTTGTTTTAAATCATTTATACAGTGAATATTTTTATTTATATTTTAGAGAGCCAAAAAGTCTTTCCTGATATTCTAAAATGTTATTTTCAAATTTGTATTTACAAGGGTTATTACATTCTAAAGCTATACAAAAATAAAATTTTCAAAAAAATACAAACGGAACCTCAAGACGTCCTCTAGTCTGGATTTATGGACCATATATTTTCAAATGAATCAGATATAAATCCATTGCTTTTAACAATCTCCACAAAGGAAGATTCATGAATTTGTTAACAACAAAGTTGAGGGTCAAGTGTAGGGCCAAGGTCTGAGGGAAGTGAATTGATGAGCTAGTCCCTTTCCCCAGGGTGCCCGTCCATTGCCCAGTGAGGAGACAACCAAAACATCCATTAATGCAATAATGCGGGATGGGTGCTATGCATTTCATTGTTGCAGGGTCTCAAAGAAGGACTCCTACAGGACCAGCAATGTCGGAGAGACTTCTAAAGGAAGGTTGTGCTGAAGCCGCAACTGAAAAGTTGCATTAGCTACACAGAAGACATCCTTGACCTTCAGGGCACTGCAAGTACAAATCTTTTGTTATGGCTGATGCACAGGGAACAGAAGGACACATCTTGACAGTGGAGCTGGAGAAAGGTAAATACAAGCCAATCACTAAGTGCTTTCTAAGTGCCATTCTATAAAGTTTAACGTTACACTAAACGTGATAGGAAGTCAATAAATGCCTGTAGAGGCAAGTGCCAGCATCTGACTCGTGTTTGAGAATGGTCACGTTGGGAGCAGTAGATGTAAGCCACCCAGTAGAGGGTAGCTTACAGAGGGAGGATGAGATAGGGAGATTAACGGGAGGAACAATAAAGTAACCCAACCAAGAAATGACAAAAGCCTCCACTAAGCCTTTTTAACACCGTAGATGGGGAGACAAATGTTTTTTGTTTCTGTTTGTTTGTAGTGTGAAACTTTGTTTTGCAAGTGAAGTCTTATGATATGAAACGAGTGACTGTAGAGCTGGTTGAGATGGAGGGACGTCATGGCCCACTCCCTTCATGCACCACGCAGCCCTTCCTTTGCATGGGACCCCTCTGAAAACCATCTGCACCAGAGACAGAGAGTTAAGAAGTAAAACCACTGTTTCCAGCCGTTTCGTTTAATAAACTCCTCCAGTGTCTAATAACCTGGGGTGTCAAGTCGCTCTTCACTATCTTAAGTAAATCTCTGCAAGAGTTCATGAGAACACTTACTTTGGTTCCTTAGGTGTCAAATAAATATTGCACTCAATAAACCTCTCAGTGTGTCTCTCGCCTCTGAAACCATACATCAAAACCCAGTTAATTATAGTCTTGTGGAAGCAGACACTCTGACCCTCTATTTCCTGAATCAGTTTGGGGATGATGGCTGTGCTTCTAGCCTGCATAAGCAATTCAACTGTCGCAGAGCTCACCTCTTGTTATTCTGTGGTCTCTCCTTTATAAGAGTCACCCACCTGCATGTATTCAATCTCTTGCTATAACTGTACGATTGTATATAAATATCAACAGCTAGACCTGGCTCTGTTTTGAGCTCCACACCTGCAGTTACTATTGGACATTTTTTAATTAGGCTCTGCAGACACCAGTACTGGCCCAAAGGAACCTTATCACTCTCTGCCCTCCACCCACTCCCCTGCCCCTTTTACTCACTAAACTGCATTCACAGGCTCCGCATAATACTCAGCCTATAGTCGGCTGTGCCTCTCCTCTCCAGTCCCCACCAAATTCCCCCAGGCCTCTGTTGTTTCCCACACCTGGAGAGCGCTCCCCGCTGCCTGCCTCCTCTCCAGCCTACAGCAGCCTCCATCCAGTCACCTGAACTGCCCCCTCCCTTCCCCCTCCCGGCAGAGACCATGGTGCTCAGCAACCATTCCATCTGCTTTCCCCGTTTTCCCCACCTCCCGTGGTTAGGCTGAGCCTCGTAACTAGTTATGACTGCGGGAAGAAATGACACATGCCATTTCCATCCCAAAGCAGAAAAGAACAAGGGCACAACCTCTTTCCCTGCTTCGGTAACTAAAAAAGGCCCTGTGTCTCAGATGGTGCAGCCGAACCGAGGCAGAGCCTGAGTCCCTGAGTGACCTGGTGGAACAGAGCCCCAGCTGATAAGTGTGTGTGGGGGGAGCGTATCAAGAGAGCGGGAATTACTTTCGGGCTGCATTAAGCAACTGAGCTTTGATCATTGTTACCACACAGCAACCTATCTTGTGCTGACTAACACGGGTTGATGTCTTCACTTTCAGGACAGCCCTGCCTCAATCCTCTTCATAACCTCAGAAGGGATGTCTCTGAGGGGAATATATTATCATGCCACAAACACTTCACCCCCACATCCTACACAAAACTCTTCAGTGGCTTCTCATATGAGACTAGCTCTATTCCAAGGTCTCTGGCATGGTCTCCGAGGGGCTCATCTGGTGACACAGCCTGCCTTGCCAACAGCCCTCAGCACTCCTGCTGAGTAAACTACCTGCACATCCTCCAGGGGGCTTGTTCACTCACTTCTGGGACTCAGAGGTGCTGCTGCCTGCATGCAATATTCTCCCCATCCTCACCATCCACTACCTAGTGAACTCCTCTCTCTTACTCAGGACTCATCGTGGATGTATTTTCCATGTGGGTGCCATTGGGTGAAGGCAACGCCCCCCGCCGGATGGACACCCACAGCATTCTGTACTGAGCTCCATAACATATCACACAGAAGCATTGTCCTTTTTTCTTTTCTTGCTCCTTTTAGTCCCTATTCCCTGCCCCGTCTTTAAGTCAATTCCATTCTTACCACTAATTACCAGTCGCACAAATTCCTCATAATGAATGCCACAAAAGCAACCAATCAAAAAAATGAATATAACAAAATTGATACTGAAGTTTTCACTAACTTATTATATTTATATTTACCAAATAACCTAACAGGTGCTTTTCCTTTCTTCTCAACTCAATTTATTGAATATAGGGAATGTAGATTCCACAACATAACTCCATATACATTATTTAGTTCATTTCTTTTTAATGATGAGCATAACTATATAGCAGAAGAGGACAAGAGGAAAGAGGAATTAACTCAATGTCTAATTTTATCTATCTATAATTTGCTACTGACGTGCAGGCAAATCCCAAGCAAATACCATAACTTACATATAAAATTAATGTATTTATTTTAATGTATTTACAACTTTTACAACAATGTTTTTGGCTTGGTAATGTAGAATAATATTTGTTTTTTTAAGACTAAAATGTTTTCAGGGCTCCTGGGTGGCACAGCTGCTAAGCATCTGCCTTCAGCTCAGGTCACCATCCCAGGGTCCTGGGACCGAGCCCTGCATAGGGCTCCCTGCTCCTCGGGAAACCTGCTTCTCTCTCTCCCACTCCTCCTACTCCTGTTCCCTCTCTAGCTGTATCTCTCTCTGTCAAATAAATAAATAACCCCCCCAAAAAAGACTAAAATGTTTTCTATTCTCTTAGTCATTATGACTATCTTTATTGAAGAAATAACTTAGTTTAAAAAGTACATTAATTTCATCAAATTCATTCCATCACAAAAATGTTTTATGCTTTTTATTGAATATGTGTAAAAATATGTCTTGGGCAAATTATAAGAAATTGGTTTTTCACCTTATTCTCATCAACCAATTATAGGGACTATAACCAAGAAATTAATTCTTCTGGTTTAATTTTCTGACCAGGCACTCCTCAGGATTTCTTCTCTAGGGATCCTTAAAGTCACTTGCTTTCAGTTGCAAAATGGGAAAGTCTTTGAAATTAAAGGTTTTATGGCTTGAAAAGAGTCCAAAGACTCAAAGAGCTATGATTTAAATTTTTTTATGTTGTTTGATTCCAAAGCAAACATACAAACAAAACTTTGAAAAACTTCAGAAAAAAGGAAAGACCAATTTAGAAAAATTAGTTGATTTCTATTAATTGGTCAGTGAATCAATCAGCTGGCACAGCACTAGCTAAAATTAAATCATGCCATCATGTGTGGAAAATTCTAAATTTAATAAAATTTCCTCACTGTAGGGTTGAGGCATGGCAGGAAGCAGACTCAAATGGTAAAATTGTTCTTATGTCTTATTTCTGCAGTTTGCTATTTGTCTACCTATTTATTTTGCTGTTTATAGACCAACTGTAATGCATAAGGCATTGTAATAGCTTAAATAATACCTGACCTCCTTCCAGCTTGAAATTTATGGCATTCTTAAGACTTTAACACATAAAGGCTTAAATTCACAAATAATTCAACTAAGATCGTGCCAAAGAAATGCCAGTTTGAGAGCCAGTTACCCCCGGTGATTCCATCTGCTAGCTCTCCATGGTATTCCTTGTTCTCTTTAGCTCATCCATTTAACTGTAATTTACAAACCTTCTCATTAGCTTGGACCACTTTGGCAAGGATTTGTTTTGGCAGCTTAACATATAGCCCTTTTCTGCCCTTAAAAATGTAATATAGTACTCTGCAGCCATAGTGTATAACCGACTTTCATGACCCACATGAATTAGGCGAATACAAATGTAAACGAGTTGGAAGGAGATGGAAGGGAAGGGGAGTGGACATTGGGGAGACAGCTTATCCACAGCCCTCCTCTCTCGTTCTGAAGTCCAGGCACATGAAACGGCCTCAGGCAGGGTGGGTGTCAGCTGGCCAGCCGCTCTCCTGACTGCAGCCTCAGAGGCCACTCCACAGACCCGCATCCTCTCTAATTCCACGGCTCGTTACGCGGTCCCCTCTCCTGGCCTTCCTTATGCTGTTTTCCTCATTTCAGTAGAGAGGAAACCAATGCTAAAAATGTTTTCTGCATGTAACATTACCTTTATTTCATTCTGATTTACCTTGATTTCTCTCTCTCTTTCTCTCTCTTTCTCTGAGGAAAATGGAATGTTCTCTGGTTTGTTTCCATGAAACTCTGTACTCTATCAGGTCACCTAATCCCAGGAAGGTTCATGATCGCTGTACGCTACCACTTAATGTTATTTTGTACCTTGTCACCTTCATTTCCTTTTTGAGTCATGTTTTGTTGGTTCTACTTCACATTAGGAAACAGATTGCTCCCCAGAGTGAATGACATCATGCATTTTTAATGAATGTGACATGGAAACTAAATGCTTTTAAACCTTTCTGAAACAGTAGTAAGATGGATCCATTACCACACTGATTCCATTGCTAGTAGAGCATTTAATTTAAAAACTTGTAGCAACATGTCAGTAAATGGCAGGCTTCCAGTTAGTTCTTGTGGAAACCACTTTCAGGAGGAACAAAAAAATGTGTGGACAGCCATGCAAGACGCTCTTGTCAACCTGATTGTTCTCTTGTTGCATATGACATACAGAGGGTCCAGGAGGACTGAAAACTACCCTCTTCCTTTTCCACAGCTTCAACATGTAGCTCAGAATCAGTGTAGTGGGTGACTAATAAATGTTGACTGAGAGAATAAAAGAGTTCAAGCACGGAACATATAAATTTGAATGCTTGCTTATTGATGGTAGAAATGATGAAAGATTCTCTTCTTTCATCTTCTCAAGGTAAACACCTTAATACGATAAAAAAAAATTCTTCCAGAAAATCAGAATATGTAGCTGAATAGTTTCCATCTCTCTGATCTTTCGGATAAAGTGTCCTTTGGCTACCTCCCTGACCTAATTCCCTACTGCACCCACCCCTCCCCAAAATTAGTTCCAGGCCCCTAGCCTCTTTGCTGTTCCCTGCAAACATGCCAAGAACACTGACACTCAAAAAGCCTCTGTTCTTCCTGTCCTCTTGTCTGGGATGCCCCTCCTTCCAGTATCCCTCTGGCATGCTTCCTGGCTTCCTTCAGGTCCCCGCTCGAGTGTAACCTCAGAGATGTTGCCCCTAATCACGCTAATTAAAAGACACACTTTTCCCATCACTTTCCCTCCAGTTATTTGTTGCCATGTGACATCATGGACATTTTATTTATTTTCTGTCCACCCTCCTAGAATTATTAACTTCTTGAGAGCAAAGACGTGTCTCTTTTGCTCACTGTATATCCTCAGCATCTAGAACGGTGCCTGCCAATAAATACCGGGTGAAGGAATAAATAAATATAGGACTTATCCGGATAGCAAGATGTTTAATAAAGAGGTAGCACCCATGGTGGAAAGATAACCAATTTGGGATGAGTTCTACCATTTACAAGACCTTGGACAAATTGTTTAGACTTACTGGGTCTCAGCTCTCAATATTGAGAGCGTCCTCTCAATCAAAAAGGTATAATAGTTCCTCTAAGTGAACACAAGGGAACAGCAGGTTCAGGAAGGATCAAGGCAGAAATGGCCATGTTTTCCAGAATATGAAGCCATGCCTAGCCAAGGGTGAGGAATATTAGCTTAGGAGTAGAGAGGGATATCTAAAAATCTGAATCTTATCTATCATTTGGTATTTTACTTCTTGGTTTTCTTCAAAGCAATTAATTATGATAACAAATTAATTCAATTAAAGAATTACAATTTAAAAACTGCAAAGAGAGGTGCCTGGGTGGCTCAATGGGTTAAACGGTCGACTCCCAATTTCTGCTCAAGTCATGATATCAGGGTCCTGGGATCAAGCCCTGCATTGGGCTCCACACTCAAAGTGGAGTCTGCTTGAGATTCTCCCCCTCCTTCTACCCCTCTCCCCACTCATGCATGCTCTCTGTCTTAAATTAATAAAATCTTTTAAAAAAACTGCAAAGACACCCAGAAAACCTCAAAAAGTCCTTGCTTTCATTTAGCAACAAGTAGTACAGGACATACTTTATCCTTGCTGTCTCCCCTGAATCCCTTTAGCACCCCCTCCATCCCACTCCCGAAGGTTCTAGGGGAACTCTGAATCAATGACTTCCCTTTTCCACTAAGGGTTGGGCATGTGACCTGGGCTGGCCCATTAGCAGCCTTTAATCTGGGACTGCTGTTAGCATTGGCAACAAAGCAAGTCTCTCTCCCTCTCTTTCCTTCTGTAAAGACTATGCGTGCTGGCTGTGGTATTTTTCACTGCATGGAAAGGACCAGTTTAAGTAGGAATGATGCCAACACAGAGAAAGTAGAATTGAGAGATGGAGACAGGCAAAGTTCCGATGACATCTAAATGTGTCTGACATCAATCCTACCTTTTATTGCTTCCAAGTTCTGTGAACCAATAAATTATCTTTTTTTTAAGCTAATTTGAGTTGTGAGAGGCTTAAGAAATACAGGAAGATATAGAGAAAACAGTGGGACTGAGTTCTGCTTTGCAGAAAACAAGAAGACGAGACTTGATCTAAAACGCAATAGGGTGAAAAAATGCTCAAGAAATTCCTGCATTTCTTAGAAGAAAAATCATTTACCACCCACCCACCTCAAGTCCTTATTTTCCTCGTGTTTCTGCTTCTGGCTCCAGGCCAGGGAAGCCCCACTACATGTTCAGAGCTGAAGAAATTCTAAATTTCGGTGCCTGGTGAGAAGCGATGCAGGGACAGAAGTTGCAACACCGTTGCTAGTCCGCAAGAAGAGAATCATTTCCTATTATCTAGGCTTGGGCTCTGGATACATTTTCATATACAATGATTGAACAGATGGATTCTGAAATCCTATCAGTGTAAGTCAATTGACTTCAATAAGTGATCAGGTTGCTCATAAGCAGACTTTGAAAGCAAACCTGTGTGCAGGTTATTGAGATCATCAATAACTTTTAAGAGTGTAACGGGTTCCTCAGATCAAAAAGTTTGAGAACTGCTATAATAGAGGAACCAGTTGAAACAAATGCTACCTCTTTATTGTGTGTACATGTGTATGCATGAAAACTGATCCTTTATTCTTAGTTACAAATAGTAACAGTTTTTAAAGTGTAGCACAGAGAACCCTATATGCCCCTGAGATCCCTTCAGAGAGTCCTTGAAAATCAAATATACTCTCATAATCATTTCAAGATACTATCGACCTTTTTCACTCTCATTCTTTTACATGTATACAGTGGAGTTTTCCAGAGGCATAATGGCATGTGCTATCACAACAGATGAATGGAGAAAAAGATGAGAATCTAGTTTTCTCCTATTAAACCAGACATTTACAAAATAATATCAGGCAATGACACTGTTTGGAGATAATTTTTATTTTCCATTTAACATATGTCATATTAACTTTTATGTCATAAAGACATATTTTTAAGTTTGTTTTAATTTATTTAAGATGATAAATATTGATGAATATGACCCACGCACATAAAAGAACTTTGAGATCCTCAATAACTTTAAAGATTGTAAAGAGTTTCTCAGATCAAAAAGTTTGAGAACTGCTATAATAGAGGAACTAGCTGAAAATATACTCAGGTGAAATTCATAATAACTGGATATTGCACAAATCTGCTATCAAATCTAAACTCTACATATTTTTTCAATGTTATTTGTGGCATTCCTCAGGAAAAATTTTAATTTAATTTAATTTTTTTATTTTATATTTTTAGAGAGAGGTGGGGAGAGAGAGAGCACACAAGCAAGATGGAGGGGAAAAGGAAAAGGGAGAGAGAGAATCCCAAGCAGGCTCCACACCTGGTGCAGAGCCCAATAAGGGGCTCAATCTCATGAACCTGAGCATAATCAAGAGTCAGACACTTAACCAACAGAGCCACCCAGGTGCGCCAGGAAAAAAAAAATTCTGATAATTTATTAAAATGGATATTTAGGAGCACCTGGATGGCTTGGTCAGTTGCACTTTCTAAAAAAAATAAATAAGTAAAATCTTTTTAAAAATAAAATAAATAAAATAAAATAAAGTGGGTATTTAACATGTCTACCTTGATTTTAAAGTCTGTGAAAAAACACTGATTTGCTACGGAATGTCATTACCTTTAGCACACCTGTATTCATCAAAAAAAGATAGTACTGTTATAGATGAAGAGGTTAGATCTTTTTGTAGCAGCTTTTAAAGCAGGTGGCAGCAAACTTTTTGTGAAAAAAGCCATGTTGCAAGCATTTTCGCTGTTACAGGATATGTAGTTTCTGTCTCAACTGCTCAACTCTGCTACTGTAGCATGAAAAAGGCCCAGCAAACCTTTACTAATGAAGACTGAAGCTTCAATTTTACCTAATGTTCACATGTCATAAAATATCCTTCTTCTTTGGTTTTGTTGTTTTTAAGAGAGGGAGGCAGTGGATGGGCAAAGGGAGAGGAACTGAGAGAGAATCTTAAGCAGGCTCTACGCTCAGCTCAGAGCCCAAGACAGGGCTCGAACTCACAACTCTGAGATCGTGACCTGAGCTGAAATCAAGAGTCGGACACTTAACCAACTGAGCTACCCAGGTGCCCCTCTTCTTTGTTTTTTTAACCACTTAAATTGCTGAGAAGCAGTACAAAAACAGGTGATGGCATGAATTTGGTCTGCCAGGGTGTAGCTGGCCAACCCCTGGTCCAAAGTACATTCTAGAGACCTTTAATCCTTGAGATCCTCTGTGACAAAGTGTTCCCTGACTAAATAAGTTTGAGAACTGTTGTAGTAAAGATGTAAACTGTACACTCTAATTTAAAGCCTCTGAAATATCCTCCAAAAAATATTTTTCTTTCACTGTTTATCAAACCCAATGGATCACAAAAACATTTTTTTTTCAAATAATACTTGTTTATTGTTCTCACACTACTGTTCCATGGAATTTACATTGAGGATTATTGCTCCCAGGGATCCCAAATTCAAATGCCTGTAGGATATTGTGTGATACCTATGTAAGGTATGAGTTCTGTGCAAGAAAAGCACTTTTAATCTGCTCAACCTGCCCAGTAACACTGCCTTTTAATCACATACAGGACAAACAAAATGACCAAAAAAAGTAACTTGGTTCTGTATCTAGCTCTTGGACACCAATTTGCAACCACTGGTATATAGATTTATATGTAGCAGAAAGGACATTAATGTTTCAAAATTCAAAATGGACAGGCTGCTTCTCTTGACAAGAGTGGTATCATATTCAGATACATCCTCAGGGAATAATCAGAGAAGGTCACATTAAAGTTATAATCAGACAGGAAACAGCAATTGTGCTTTTGTCATTACATAGCTGATTCTGTATGATTTTCAGGATGTTTCTCAATCATTAATGTATGAATTACTTGAGATCTTGTTAAAATGCAGATTCTGATTAAGTAAATCTGGGTGGTACCCAAAAGTCTGCATTTCTAAGAAATTCTGCATAACACTGATAATCCGCGGGTTCAGGATTCAGGAAGGGACTTCTTGCACTGCACAAATTCAGTAATATCCAGTGACCTGCTGAATAGAAGAATTTGTATGTTCCAAGATCCCCAGCCAATTTATATGCACATTCAAGTCTGACACACACGGCTCCGGAGCCAATTTCCATGAACACATATTTCTGGTGCATTGGGAGGTCAGTCCAGCTGTACTAAATAATCTCTACCAATAGTGAAATATAGTGTGAGTCTCTTTGAATAAGTAAAGAAAGGAGAAGAGTACTCCTTCTTCCTAAGACTCTGTTAAGGGAGCATAACTTCATCTTGAAAAGTCCAGAAATGACTGAAGTAACCTTTGCCTCACATCTACTAATGAATCCACATTCATATGCAAGGAACAAAAGGGAATGCAGGATAGGAGCTCAGAAGTCCGTTATCAAAACTTCTGTTATCAGGGATGAGAAAAAAAGAACTACATAGTAGAGCTACAAAATACTATTTCAAGAATGCTAACTTCTGATGGAAATATTCCCATTAATGAAAACTGGCAGCATCACAAGGAATGAATAATCAGTAAAGTCACACCCTATGCCTGCAGCACACCCTTTGGGGAGCTGGCATGAGGTGGGGATCAAAGGCTTGGTGTTCTCTCCCAACCAAAGGTCACAGAATAGGGATACACACCCGGAAGGGCTTGCAGATATTATAGAAGGCACGTACCTAAAAAAGAAACCACATGAGGCTACTTGATAAGTATTTGTTGAATGAGTTCCACAGTATCAGACTCATGCTCCGAATAAAAGAGTTGTAATTTGTGTACTTATTGTCCTAAATTTGGGGGGTGACAAATGTAATATCCCTTGGACTCAGAAATGCTATATTTTTGGCATTTTGATTTGGTGGGTAATGAATGGGGTGGTTAGGAAGGGTATTTTGTTTCTAAATCAAGTATTAAAAATCAGTTAAGGGGCACCTGGGTGGCTCAGTGGTTTAAGCCTCTGCCTTTAGCTCAGGTCATGATCTCAAGGTCCTGGGATCGAGCCCCACATCGGGCTCTCAGCTCAGTAGGGAGCCTGCTTCCCCCTCTCTCTCTGCCTGCCTCTCTGCCTACTCGTGATCTCTCTGTCTCTCTGTCTCTGTCAAATAAATAAACAGAATCTTTAAAAAAAAAAAAATCAGTTAAGAGATGCTGGGACACCAGGCTAAGAGGCTGGGGAGGGAAAGGGCATGTTCTTGTTGATAAGAATACTGAAAGTTCAAGAATGGAACCAAGAAGATTGGGCTCTTGAGAATTAGGAACAGTAAACAAAGGCACCCACTCAAACGAAAGCACAGAACAATTACATTTAGCTCAGTGTAGCCAGGCAAAGTGGTGCCTTCAGAGGCCACTCGAGCCCTAGAGAACTTTCTCTGGGCACTGCATGAAGGAAAGGACTTGGTACACACCCTTTGTTCAGACCTAGCTTCCTCAATCACCCAACTTTTTTATTACCTTCCCCCTCATTTATTTTTTTCATCCCTTGGCTTCAGGCCTGGCTTCCCTCCCAGCCCATCACAATTATGTTTTTATCCTTAGTCTTGGAGCACATTCTATCTGTTCTGGCTATGACCTCAGCCACTCACCATAATAGTCTTACTTCCTCATTTTTCCCGTGAACTCATGAACTTCTTTGGGTAATGCCTCTCTTTATTTCACCAGTGCTAGAATCATTTGGTCCTTAGCATCTGGTCCACCTTTATAAGCAGGGTCACCACATTCCAGGTCTGAACACAACAGACCTCATTTACTAGTCTGACCATTGTCCTTGGTTGACCTCAGGGCTCATTCTGCATCCTTTCATGTGTATTTTCACTGTTTCTCATGAGTCCACCACTAGATCATTTCTTATGTGGGAGAAAGTCCTCTTGTATATTTTTAGCTCTCACAGAAAGCCCTATGTTCACCAAATATTTACCAAATTTTGATGATAATGTCTTAGGAAACAAGAAATATAAACTGAAGGTCTTATGTTCTGATTGATAATAGTTGCATAGACTTCACTTGGTAGATGCTCTCAAACAGCAGAGATCACTCATTCATTATGAAACAACACACATCCACCAGTAGTCAACACATTTTGTATCCGGGTTAAATCAGACAGACAGCTAGCTAACTTCAGGCCTGTAGATTTTACAGCTCAGATGACCTGCTTTATGCCTATATTTTTTAATAGAACAAAGCCAGTGTAAAATTCTTCATAATTTAGTTGACAGAAAACTATTCAATCTTGATCATAAAATTAAATATCTGCAGTTTTTAAAATAGATACCATTTCTAGATATAGCTAGTCATTTTTATATACTTTTTTTTAATTTCCAGGGTCACAAGATTATAATTTTATCATTAAAATTCTATAGGCAAGAAGGTTTATTCCTATTAGTCAATGTATAATGAGTCAGACAACCTCATATAACTTCAGCTTATTTTTAAGCTAAAGTCAATATTAAACTTATTTTTTATAAGAATAGAGCTTTATACAGCTCTATCTACTCTGAATGTGTGAATGAATGAAGACAGGTTGATAAGACATATTGCTCACCTTTCTTCTTCCTAGAGAAATCAATAGTTACTGGAGAAATCAAGATAGCAAAAATCTCCACCTTTTAAGCATTTACAATGTGCAAACACATGCATTATCTTAGTGAAAGTACAACACAGCAGCTCTATGGGAGGTTTCCACCATCGTACATACAAACTGAGATTCAGAAAGCTTAGCTGCTTTATCCAAAATCACACAATTGGTAAATGATGAACAAGTCAGGCTCATGTCCGACTCCAAACTACAATATTTAATAATAACAACAAGAAAAACAAGTATTACTGAGTACCACCTGCTCGTTACTTTACTAAACACATCCCAAAATTACCTCAATCTTCACAACAGCAGCAGGAGGTAGATTCATTTTAAGTCCCAATTTTGTGAATGAGGGGCTTAGGTATAGAGAAGTTAAATAGCTTGTGTGAGTCTACATTGCTGATTAGAGTTCACATAAAGATTTGAATCAGACTGGTGGGAATCTAGTGACACTTGCTTAATCATAATACTTGGTTAGGGACATGTATTTTAAGGATAATCTTAAATTACCCACCTGCCCCAATATACTCTTATTGTTATAATCCATATGTATGAATGCATTAAAATGTGTATTTCATATAGTCAATACATTTTTGAAGAAATTAAAATATATAGGTATGTATGTATTAAGAATAAAAAATACTAAAATGGTTTTTAATATTTAACCAAATATTTACCATTTTTGGTGCTCTTCATTGCATTCTGCGGATCTAGGGTTCTATCTGGTATCATTTTTCTTCAGCCTGAAAACCCTCTCTCAGCATGCTGGGTAGTGCAAATTTACTGAAGACTAATAACCTTCAGCTTTTATCAACTGGAAAATGTTTCTAGTTTTGTTTTTGTTTTGTTTTTGGCCTTCAGCTTTTGGGATATTTTTGTTGGACACTGAATTCTAGATTGATATTTTTCCTACACTGACTGATTTTAAAGATATTTCAACATTTCTGGCCTGGAAATTTGGCCATCTTTCATTGTTCTCCTATGTAGTGTGTCTTTTTCTTCCAGTTATTTTTTAAATTTGTTTTTTATTTTGTAAGGTAATTTTCTGCTGTATAAACATGATGTACCTAGAAAGGTATGATGTTCCTTTACATTTGTCCCGCTTGGGGTTTGCATGGGAAATAGGTAGAATTCTTCTAGGGAATGTGCTGCACAAATCCAAACATCTTAGATAGAAGGTAGAAGAGTTTCTGGTCCAGGCACTACAAATCCATATTTATTTTACTGGATGGTAAAAAAAACTCCTATTTGACTCCATAGATTGGTGAGAGCCCCAGGCTATCACTATCTCAAATCATGGTGGCTAGTAACTTCTGGAAAAGAAATCGCCATTTTGGAAAAGGTAAGACTAAACTTTAAAAATGTTCTGATCTTGTATTACCATCAGAAGAATGTGAGGTCAGACAGATAATTTAAATAAATAATTGGCATATCTGACATTCTTTGGGGGATTTTGTTTGTGTTGGTAGTCATATCTTCATCCCTTAGAACCTGTGAGAGCAAAGTATTACGCTTCCCATGACGATAATAGGTTATTCTGGTCAAAATATCCCAACAACTGGTGCAGGCATGTCCAGGCAATGAGCAGGGAGCTAGCCATCAGCCTTGGACACAGTAGTGGTGCCTCAGCCTGGATCTGTGATGTGTGGAAAGAAAGAGGAGATTAAGTAGGGACAGAAAAGACCTTAAAAGGCATGTTCTTTTCTACCTGTGATTTTAGATTCCTCTCTGATAAATATCTACCCTACGTTTTTAAAAACATAGTGGGAGAATAAAACCTAATAGTCCACATCAGGATGTTAATTTTTAATCTTCATACTTTAAATAATTATTGATCACATCTTGACAACTTTTCTTTTGAGATTACTAGCCAATCTAAAGGATTTCAAGCTGGAATAACAATATTTTTTAATTTTGCCAGAACTACTAATTAATTTTTTAAAAAAGTGTTGACACGGATCCAGTCTGGAAGGACTAAAGCCAAAGTGAACATCCTGTGAACTCTGGATGAACAGTTCATTTACATCTGGATGCTCTGATTGAATCTAAATAGTGTGTTCTTTATCCCAGGAGAAAAGAGCTAAGTTCATGTCTATGCTGGTTTGTATCCAAACTGAAAAGAGAATAAATATTAATTTTGGCATACACATGTATTAAAACTATATATTTAAGGTATTTTTCTTCATAGGAAATTCTAATTTCAAAATGCCATCTTCTAAATAACAGTAAGAAAAATAAAACCATAAAATGATCTTTGTATTTTTCTTGTACATTTTAAAACTGTGTCTTGCAATAATTAATGGGCACCAAAATACTCAACAGCTGCAAAGTTAATCTCAAATCAGTATTTATGTTTGCTTTTACAAATAAATGGCATGATTTTTCATGCTAATAAATTCAAGCCACAGTTAATTATTTTTATAATTTAAGATTCCATGTTGTTTGTTACTTTGCTGTGTACTGAAGCTGTATTTTATCACATAAAACTTACAACACATGAGAGATGGTGGAGTAGACATTTTTTTTAAGTTTCAAATCTTATAAGTAAATTTGTTTACTGCAGAAAGTCTAATTTTAAAAACTAAAAGAGAAAGTGGGTTTCTTTTATGTAATGATTATGGTCCTATTCCTGAAGTTGAGAGCTATAAACATGCAAGAAGCAAAGTAGGGAATTTAGGCATTCATTCATTTAGCTTATTTATCCCACCAATTGTTCTTGCATGTTTTAGAGCTGGAGATAAGGGAGTAAACACAATAAATATATCCTCTGCCTTCCAGAGCACTCAGAGTTGCTTTGGGGACTGATAATAACCAAAAAATTGTGCAGTTGTGTAATTAGAATTGTGGTAAGTGGGGGCACCTGGGTGGCTCAGTTGGTTGAGTGTCTGACTCTTGATTTTGACTCAGGTCATGATCTCAGGGTTGTGAGATCAACTCCTCAGTCAGTCTTTGCACTCAGTGGGGAATCTCAAGATTCTCTCTTTCCCTCTCCCTTTGCCCCTCTCCACCCTGCTCTCTCTCAAATAAATAAATATATCTCAAAAAAAATAATTTTGGTAAGTGAAATTAGGCAGAAGTACACATTACTAAGAACCTTCCAGCTTCTCTGGGGACATTGCAACTCAGATATAAAGAATGGGTAGGAGTGGGATGAAGTAGGAGTGGGGGGTAAATGGGCAAAGGCAAGTTGGCTTGAGCCATAGTGTAGAGATCCGAATGAGGTTCAGAAAAGGGGATTCACGGGTCTGCATGAATGGAATGCAGTGAGGACAAAGGAGACGTCAGAGGCGAGGCTCATGAGGTTAGCACAGCCAGATCACACACATCATTGAATGTCTTATTATGGACTCTGATCTTTATTTTCAGAGCACTGCAAAAGTAGCTATTCAAGAACCTCAAGCAGGAAGAGGCATGATAAGATTTTGCATTTTAAAAATCACTCAGTTGGGGCGCCTGGGTGGCTCAGTCAGTTAAGTCTCTGCCTTCGGCTCAGGTCATGATCTCAGGATCCTGGGATAGAGTCAGGCATGAGGCTCCCTGCTCAGCGGGGAGTCTGCTTCTCCAACTCTCCCTCTCCCTCTGATTCTCCTACCCCTTGGTGGTCTCTCTCTCTGTCTCAAATAAATAAAATCTTCCAAAAAAAAAAAAATCATCCAATTGCCATAGTAGAGAATATATTGGACTGGTTAATAGTAGGTAAGGGAGATTACTTAAGAATCTCTTCTAGAAATTTAGCCCAAATGAGGGAAGTAGTTTGACTACAGGTGACGAGGATAGAGAATAAAACCAACTTCTAATTTAGTGATTTTTAAGAAGTAGAATCAACAGTAATTGGAGGTTAATTAAAACATGGGGTTAAGGAGATTAAGTAAAGAATGATATCCAAGTTGCTGATGTGTGCAATTAGTGGATACTGGTCCGTTGGATACTAGGTCCAGTGGATACTAGAAGTGGCTCACAATCTTCTTTTTTGAATTGAGTGGTAGGGGAATGAAAGGGGACATATCATGAATTGGGTTTCAGTATATTGAGTTTGATATACTTGTGAAATGTTCAAGTGGAAAGAGTAAGCCACTTTAAATGCCCAGAACTAAGAAGAGGCATATATTTGAAAGAAAGTAAGTGAAGCCATGAGAGTAGGTGAGAGTGTCTCAGCAGACTTTCTAAATAGAAGTCCTGCAGAATCCTAGGGTCTGTGAAATATCACCAGGGCTCCTATGTAAAAGAATGATTGAAAAAAACATTAAACATTAGTTTTTGAGCTTCATGTGCTGCATGGTATGATGGACCATGACTGAACATTCCCATTAGCAATTTTGTTGACAGAATTTTCGCCCCACACAGCAGTGAGCAGTGGGACAGTGTTCATCAGGATGAGTCCGTTCTCACTGATGCCGGGTCGGGGAAGGCCTTTGATGTCTGATGAGTGCTGTTGTTGCACAAAGTAGAGGACGGTAGATGAATGATGTCAACCTCTTCCTCTCACTTCCCTTTATGCACAGCCAACTGGCTTGAAGCAAATGAGCTTTACCGAAGTAACAGAAAATCAAAGGGAAATTTTCATTCTAAAGACATTTATACACACCAACTATAAACTGCGCCTGGCCACCTGCTCTTATATTAAATGCTGCAAAATGTGGATGACATAGGGTAAAAGTAAATTGTATTGTGAGGTTTTAGTATTTCTCAAGATTTTCTCACTTTGTTACTGTGCCTTTCTGTTTTATACTTAATTTGCATTTGCGTTTCACAAATATGTCTGATGGGCAAGTCTCCTGATGTCTGAAGATGAGGATACAAAAGAGATGGAAATGAAGGTTCTAGACTTAGGCCTATGGATGGTTTTGCTAAGGAAAATGATAAGGAATTACAATCTTCTGAGACAACTCACTGCACCGATGCAGCAAGGGACCCAAAGGAAGTAAATCTTCACGACAAAAGCTACTTAAGGAGTTTTACATCCCAGCTGTCCTATACATTGTGCACGGTCTGTGGCAAACAGCTAAAAAGGCAACAATAACTCAAGCAAAATTGGAAAGACATTTATCAATCACAGCCATTTGACAAAAAACATGCTAATTATTTTAAAAAGCAATCTGAATCTCAAACAGAATAAACATTAGTTGAAAAAAAAATCACATTGAGTGAAAAGGCTCAGAAAGCAAGTTATTTAGGAGTTATTAGGAGCATAATTTATAACTCAGAAAAAATTGCATAGCTGGTGAGAATTTAATGATAGCAGGCAAAATTATTGTTAGTAAAGTGTGAGGGTGATATTCTGTACAAACACTGAAAAAGTTCCACTCTCGAACAGTATGATATGTTGACATATTGATGATAAGTCACATGATGCTAAAGAGGTTTTGTATAATAAATGAAATAAACAACTTCTCTCCCACTTGATGAACAAATTTTACCAGTAAATGTCACACTGTAGAATTTGTAAGATATCCAAATGACAGTGAAATTTAAAAAACTTTTTCTACTGCAAAATGTTGCTCAAAAAAAGTAAAACACAAGGTACATTTGATGTTTATGTTCGTATCTGAAAACAGAAGTTCTATTTTATAAGAATTGCATCCGTTTCTGTGTTGATGGGACCCCCCCCCAAAAGTTCACATTCGCTGACATCACGACACACTGATTTCTTTTCAGAAAACTACTGTTGTCAAAAACTCTTATATGTGAAATGAGAACATATCTGGATGATACTATAAAAATTATTATTAAACAAAGACGAGTTTACTGAAGATAGATTTAAGACAGAGTTAAAAATCTGGAAGGGGAGTACCTACGCTTCTACATACAGAAATCCAGGGACTTCACAGAGGGACAGCTCTCAACAGGGTGTTTGAGCTGAAAGGAAATTATAGGAGCATTTTCTAGATCTTATTAGGCCAGATTTTGCTGTATACTTTGAAGATGAAGAATGGCTATAGAAATGAGCCTACCTAGCAAACATTTTTTCATCACATCCAGTTGAACAAGTCTTTGTAAGATCCAGGAACATTTTTCCTCACTTCAAGTGACAAGATTCCCGAATAAAAGAAATCATACGTGGGCGCCTGGGTGGCTCAGTTGTTAAGCAACTGCCTTCGGCTCAGGTCATGATCCTGGAGTCTCTGGATCGAGTCCCGCATCGGGCTCCCTCCTCAGCAGGGAGTCTGCTTCTCCATCTGACCTCTCCCTCTCATGCATCCTCTCTCTCATTCTCTCTCTCTCTCAATAAATAAAATCTTTAAAGAAAAAATCATACGTGTGGTGATGAGCACTAGGAGTGACACATGACTCATGAATCATTGAACACTACATCAAAAACTAAGGATGTACTATATGCTGGCTAACTGAACATAATAAAAAAAAATTAAAAATAAAAGAAATCATATCTTTAGAAAAAATGTACTACAACAGGAAATTCTGAAATATTTTAAATGCTACTTGAGTTTGAGAGGGAGACGATCGTACATGTCTCAAGCCATATTGAAAACCATCCAGAGAATTTGAGAATAACACTGAAAAGTATTTTTCCTTTCAATCCAAGTGTATGACTGTGTGAAAGATCTTGTCTCTAGACTTCCTTTCAGAACGAGAACTTGACTTTGAGAGACGATGAGTAACTGAGCTCAAGTTGGTCATACACTCAAGATGTCAGTGCTCTGCCCTTAGATAAGTTCTCGATTTCTGTGAAAGCGGAGAATCCTGCTACTTATAGGGAAATAGTGAACATTTTGCTATGGTTTCAAATTCTTTCATTTATGAGTGTTTCTTACTTAACCAGCATCAAAAACAAGGACAGTAGTTTTCTGCTTACAGTGGACAATGAAATAACATGTACGCTTATCTCATATATTTGACTTAGAATTATAAATTTTTACAGCAAAAAACAAGCACGGGTTTCATATTACATATGTACATTTCATTCTTTTTTGTTCAAAAAATTTTTTATTCAAATATAGGCCTAGGGAAGAGATGGAGGAACCAACACAATTGCATAATAATATTCCAACTGCTAAGCCTATATTTAAGCCTAATCATGTCACTCGTAAGAAACTATTTTGTCTGAGTCTTATGTAAAAAACTTTGACTTTTACACATCCTAAGCTATATTTTTATTTACATTGCTTTGGCTTATGATTTTAGGAGGTTTACTATTCAGCATTAACAATAAATCTTTGTCTTGTGATTAACAATTAAAATCAAATTACTTTTAATTATAGAGAACAAACTGAGGGTTGATGGAGGGAGGTGGGTGCAGGATGGGCTAAACTGGTGATGAGTATTTGGGAAAGCACTTGTGAGGAGCACTGGGTATTATATGTAAGTGATGAATCACTAAATTCTACTCCTGAAACCAATATTATACTGTATGTTAACTAACTAGAATTCAAATAAAAGCTTGAAACAAATAAAAAAACAAGTTATAAACTTGATTTAAATTAAATCGATCAAGTCTACCTTTAAAAGCATAAACCTTGAAAATAAATAAATTAATAAATTTAAAAAGTAAACCTCATTTTGTCTGCAACCAGTTATTTTACAGAATTTATTGTTTGCCTCATGAGTTTTAAAAATGTATGAAAATAAAATAAAGAAATAGATTTTTTAAAAGTAAGCCAAGGTTACTTACCCTTTCTCTTTTCAATAAAGGTAAACTAAAAGGTCATTTTTAGTCATAAATAGGGGAAGAAACCCTCGCCATATACTATACATCATGTATCACATCTCATTAACATCTTATTTAGTAGTAATTTGTGATAAATCTTTCAGGTCTTCATGAATGAAGTGTGAAAAAATCAAGTAGAAAAAATTTTTTAAAAAAGAAAAAGAAAAAAACTGAAGTTTTTATTTCAAGTTGTTATTTTTAGTGAGAAGTAGAACTACACAAGATGAGAAAGCTGATAAGTTGGCCAAAATAAACATATCCATATAAAACGGTCGTTCTCTCCTCAAAGGAGCATTAACAACATTATAAGTTTATTATATCTACAACTTACTGATCATACTAACATACCAGAAGTTGTAGATATAATAATTTATTTCTTATTTTTTATTTTTAATTTATTTTTTTAAGATTTTATATATTTGACAGAGAGAGACACAGCGAGAGAGGGAACACAAGCAGGGGGAGTGGGAGAGGGAGAAGCGGGCTTCCCACCGAGCAGAGAGCTCAACGTGGGCCTCTGGGATCAGGTGACCCTGGGATCATGACCTGAGCAGAAGGCAGATACCTAACGACTGAGCCACCCAGGTGCCCTGATATAATAATTTTTACTTAAGGATTCCCAGAGACCAGAAAACTACTGAATAAGGCTGGTCTTGGGAAAAGAGATGAGGCTTTTGATTGAAGCTTGAAGGAGTTCAGTGGTTACAGTTACATGGATGAGGATTTTCTGGTAAAAGAGAAAGAAAAGGAGAAACTAGAGAGTTACCAAACATCTAAGAGGACCTAGTATCATGGAAACCAGAGTACCAAAGGTTCCCACTAGAATGGAATAATCAGCTGTATTATTCTTTGATATGAGGTCAAGTGATAAGAAATCGTAATGTGTGCTGGACTTACCATTAATCAGAAAAGTGACTGATGACCTTAGTTTACCCCTTCAGAGGAAGGTTAATTAGTAAATGTGAGCTAAGGAAATAGAGCCATTAAGTAAGACAACTGTTTCCCTTCAATGCTATTTTCTGTGTGCAGGTAAAGAAAGGGAGATTAACATGGTAACTGGAGGGAATGAAAAAGCTTTCTTAAATGAAAAGACTTGTATATGTTTAAATGCTGGTAGGAAGGATTCGTTAAATAGAAGGTGAAGACGCAGAAGAGCAGAAGAATAATAAAAAGAGGACAAGAAGGAGATGGGATTCTGAGTGTGGTGGGAGGAGGAGTGGCCCCATGGCAAGAAGGGTCATCCCCCCCTCCTGCAGTGAGAGAAGGAGGAAACAATGGATACAGAGACAGGTAAGCTTATAATGAGAAAGGAGGGCTGGGTTTAGGCCACAGTAACCACATCTTTTTAACTTCTAATTCTGTGTTCTCTCCATATACAACAAGTGTAAATTAAAACAAAATTTTCAGGTTTAAAATAACAGCATTTTACAATATTCATATCCCTCTCTGTCTCTGTTTCTCTGTTGCTTTCCCTTTCCCTGCTTTCCCTCTCCTACTACCCTACTCTGCCTCCCCTTGTCGGCAAGGGACCAAGAACAATGAAGTCTTTTAAGGTTGTTAAATAGGGTCAACAATTCAAAGCCCTTTGTGGACTTTTGTAGTGGTGAATATATCTGCCAGGAATCATAACCACAGATTGGGCTTTGAATAAAAACAGAATCCATATGCCCTTGCTCTTATCAGGCATTAAATCAAAGAGAAAAAAAAAAGCTCTGAATTCAAGTACATACATGTCTCTTCCTGTTCTAGCACTGTTCTAATTTCCTGTTCCATGTCAATGTATATTGTGATTGCTTTAGAATTGAGGAGGTTTCTCATAAGAGAAATTACTTGTGCTTTTGAAAGAGGGTAGGTAGGGATGCAGGAAGTTAAAGATTAATTACCTCTTCCAAGCAGGAACAAAACCCAGGCTACTAGTCAACTCCTCAGTTTACTTTTGATTCTAAATTGTCGTTTCAAATCACAACTAAGTGGACAAATAAATAATTCTTTATGTTACAGCATAGGGTTTAAGAAATCATTTGTTGGGGTGCCTGGGTGGCTCAGTGGGTTAAGCCTCTGCCTTTGGCTCTGGTAATGGTCTCAGGGTCCTGGGATCAAGCCCTGCATAGGGCTCTCTGCTCAGTGGGGGGCCTGCTTCCTCCTCTCTCTCTGCCTGCCTCTCTGCCTACTTGTGATCTCTCTCTCTGTCAAATAAATAAATAAAATCTTAAAAAAAAAGGAATCATTTGTTACTCTGGGATACTTAATAACAAAACAAATTTCTCTAAATGATAGTCTGTATTGGTGATACAGGTTCATTATACAGAAATATTCTTAACCTATAGAATTTTAACTTTCCACAGCCACAAATTTTCTAATTAGGTATAAATACCACTTGTAAAGGCACTCATTTGTTTATACATCTAAAACTTTGTATTTAGTTGAAAGTTCTTTAAAGGAGAACTTGTTTCTAAATAAATCGAACCATGTCAACTTTTGTTTTCAAGCTAAAAAGGATAGGATAGTAGTAATTGCATAGGATTCAACCTGATGTTACAAGCACTTGTCACATAATGGGCACTTGATAAATTCTTTTTAAATTAATGTATGAGCCTAAGAATTCAAGCATGTACTCTACTTTACCTGGGGAGCACATTAAAGAAAAGAATGTCATCAGCAAGTCAACTTCAGATATTCAACAAAACAATGTATGATTGCAAATTAACTACTATACCAACACACAAAATTATAATCATCAAAACAGTTCTTGACAATTTCTGATACTGTCAACAAAAATCAACCGGGGAGAGTCCAGAATAATCACTTGGCTGGCATTCTAGAGATGCCAGTGTTGTAGAGATCTATGAAACATTAGCCAAACAGAGAGAAATCCCTGCTGAAGGATTTATCTTCAGTTACTGAAAATAATTTTTCTCCCAATTTCATTTTCAAACAGAATGAAAATAAAACACCAGGAAAAGTCCACGAGCCATAAACTAAACAAAATGTAACTTTCCACAGGGAAATGTTGAATTTAAATTGGAATGTCATTTTACACTTTCTGGCAATTTTTAAGTTAGACATACTTTATAGAAGTTGCAATTTTCAGGTAGTTTTGGAATTTCGACTTTAGGACTAGCTCCCAATCTAAATCGGAGCGTACTACCCCTCCTACCCACCACAGCCCACTCACAAATCACAGTACTTGTTTACCAGGTGATAGCTCTAATTCGGGATGCAGAAAATCCCTTTGTTCTT
>CM052802.1:25523470-25555474 GCA_028533885.1 Nasua narica
GAAGGGTGAATGGGGGGAAATCGGAGGGGACAATGAACCAGGAGAGACTGTGGACTCTGAGCAACAAACTGAGGATTTTGGAGCGGGGGTGGGGGTTGGGCGAGCCTGGTGGTGGGTATTGAGAAGGGTACGTATTGCATGGAGCACTGGGTGTGGTGCATGAACAATCAATCTTGTATCGCTGAAAAAATAAACATATTTGGGGAAAAAAAATTAATCAATTGTAATGATTCAAGCTAGAGAAGCTTAGGACCTGAACTAAGGCAATGTAAGCAATTTAGTAAAATGCGAAAGACTTCATGCAACTCCAACATTCAAGTTGTTATTTGATTCTGGGTTCTTAGCCTCAAGCCTATGAGGAATGTTGGTCTGTGTTATATAGAGAAGGGAAAGAAATATTGCTCATAGTGAAGTTCATGTTAGTTAGAATGGTCCTAAAGAATTCCCCAATATTAACTAATTTTACAATTAATTTAAAACCAGTACTCAATTGTTTTTTTCAATAATATGAACAAAGAGAATAGGGTAATAAAATGGTGTTTTAGTTATATATTCTGTAAAATTAGAATAATAATGGCACCCACTTTATCATGTTACTGTAAGGATTAAATAAATTAATATAGGTAGAATATCAAAGCCTGACACATACTCAGTAGTTTTAGTCAGCAATAGTTAGAGTGAGGGAATTGTTGTTTAGAATATTATGAACCAGATAAGCCTGTATCTAAAGAAGAAAAAGACCAGAAAGTTATTATGGATTTCACCTTAGCACTGCACTCAGATCTTTATTGTTTCTTTAATTGATTTATATATAATTCTTAGGAAGGTTTAAGAAAACCTATTAACAGTGAAATTAACAGGCAAAAAAAAATGCTAAACATGAAAACGAATGGACATTGAAGAAAAAGCTAAAAAAAGCTAAAAGAGCAGATCCTCTAAGAAAAGAAAGCTGATGTTATCAGGGCTAATTGTTTAATATACTCCTTCATTTAATCCTCCAATATTTTATTGTTAAATTTATCACAGAGGAGATATTAAGCAGCAAATCAGGCCCAGCAAAAAACTACATTTGGGAGGTAAAATACAAACTAGAGCAATTCTTCTAGAATCCAGACCACAAGAGTAAAGATAGATAGATATTTATATATATTTATATACTTTTTATATTTTTATTTATTTATTTATTTATTTATTTGAGGCCGGATGCAAAAAAAGTCATTCAATATCTAATAAGAATTCCAGAATAAGAGTTAGATAAGAATGAATATCCAAAGAAATAACAGGGGAAATGTTTCCTGATATAACAAAGAAAAGGTTTAGTCTAACAAATGAGAGTACACGTTCAATTTTAGATGGATTTAGGGAAAACGGAATCACCCCTCTATGAATCCAGAAATAACCACTATTTTTCAGGAGCTGAAATTTTAGTAGTAAGTGTGGTCCTAGGCTACTCACAAGTAGGCAAGAGACCGCTAGCCAGTAATCACTTGTATATGCTCTTGACAAATTCAAACCATCTCAAGTTCTTCCTAGAATGAGTCAGAATAAAGTATGCATGTGTGTGTGTGTGTGTGTGCGCGTGCATGCACATCTTTTTTCAACTTCTTAAAAGAAAAAAACTACAGACCAATATCTTCATGAACGTAGTGTAAATATTCTTAACAGAATATTAGCAAATTGAATACAGCATTATATAAAAAGGATAATTTGCCATGGCTAAACAGTTTATTGCAGGATTTCAAGGTTGAATAACATTTAAAAAGTCAAATGTAACTCAACACATAAAGAGAATAAAGAAGAAAAATCACAGAATTGTCTCAATTGATACAAAGCCCAACACTCCTTCATGATAAAAACTCACAGCAAACTAGGAACAGAAAGAAACTTCCCCAACCTGATAAAGGGTATTTATAAAACTCCTATAGCTAACATTATACTTAATGTTGAAATATTAAATTCTCCCCCAACCCTAGCACATAACTGAGAACAGGAAATGATGTTTGTTTTCACCACTTCTATTCAATGTTGTACTGGAAGTCCAAACCAGATCAATAACAAAATAAAAAGAAATAAAAGCCATGCATATCATAAAGAGATAATTAAAATTAAAATGACTTTGTTCACAAATGATCATGAACACAGAAAATCTTAAGGAATCTCCAAGAAACCTATTAGAATTAATAAGTGAATTTATGAAGGCAGCAAAATGTAAAATCAATATATAAGAATTATTTTTGTTCCTGTTTGTCAGCAAAACAACTGCAAAATACAAATTTCAAAATATCATTTATAATAGTATCAAAAAAACATGAAATTCCTCGGGATGAATTTAATAAAATATATGCCAGGCCTGAATAAGCAAAAATATAAAACATTGCTTCATAAATTAATGAAGAATTAACTAAATGGAGACATAAACAATGTTCACAGATTGAAAGATTCTATGTTGTTAAGACATCAATTCTTTCCTGAAAGGTATATGCCTTTCAGGAAATATAAATATATATACATACACATATATATATGTATATATATATGCACATATATATTTCAATGTAATCCCAATAAATTCCATCATAGCTTTCTGATGAAAATAGACAAGTTAGTTCTGAGAAACAGAAATTGTTGAGGGCTTAAAGTAGTCTAAACTAAATTTTTTTAAAGAACTAATTTTAAGCACTTTCTGATTTCAAGAATTACTATAAAGCTAAAGTGATTGGGACAGTGCAGTATTGGCTTAAGAACAGACACATAGATTAGCAGAATGGAATATGGTACATAAATAGACCAAAACATATATTGTCAGTTGATTTTTAACAAAAGTTCCAAGGTAATTCAATAAAGAAAGAATAGTCATTTCAGCAAATGATGCTAGAACATCATTCATATGGGAATCCATACGGGAAAAGAACAAATCCTCAACACATTTCACCCCACAGATAATCTATTTGAAATGGATTACAGAATTCACTGCAAATGCCAAAATTATAAAATCTACAGAAGTAAAGGAGAAAATTTTCATAATCTTTCCTTGGGCAAAAATTTACTAGACAGAACACAAAAAGGAAAAAAATGACAAACTATATTTCTTCAACTATAAATAGTCTGCTTTTCCAAAAATACTGTTAAGAAAGCAAAAAGGCAAGCCACACACTGGGAGAAAACATTCACATTACGTATGTCTGACAAAAAACTTGTATCCACAATACGTAAAGAACTCCTGTATTGAGAAGCCTCAATAGTAAGAGCACAAACCATCTGAACAAATACTTCACTAAAGAAGCCGACAGAGGAGGAGTGAAGATGGCGGAGTAGCAGGGGGACCCTGAGCCTGCCTGGTCCCTGGAACGCAGCTAGATCAACATCAAATCATTTTGAACAACTAGGAAATCAATCTGAGGATTAAGAAAACAATCTACACAACTGGAAGGAGAGAACATAATAGCAGATGTGAGGTTCTGAGCTGTGAATTGGGGAAGAGAAAATCCACGGTCCCATGAGGTGAGGGGGGGACCCTTCCCACGGAGTGAAGTCAGGGAGCAAAGAGCAGAGAGAGCAGCTCATAGTGCTCGCACAATACACTACACTGCAGTGAGGGGATCCCCTGGGTCACACTGGGAGAGACGGCTCCCCTTCCCCGAGTATTTGGAAGAGGAGATTTTGCCTCTCCAAGGACAAAAGGCCATCTCAGAACAGCGTGCCGGACTGAGTCGCTCTGATAAGCTGGTTGCAGCTTTTTGCTGCACATCACAATAGACTCCAACCACCACGTGTGCAGGAGCTGCAAGGCTCCCCTGTAGGTGAGGGGATTTAAGATTTGGAGTCCCAGCCACCAGCCAGAGATAAAACGTAGGAGGACTGTGGCTCCGGACCTGCTGACAGCTGGGTACAGGCAGGTTAAGGGCAGGGATCTGATGAAAGCCTGGGACACAGGAGAAGACCTTGTTCACTTTCTGGTGACGGCTTCCTGAACAGCAGTGGCTGTGAGTTCTCCACCCCGGGAAGAGAGGGCAGGGCGATGCCATCTTCCACCCCCGCCCCAGCACGTCAGACTTCAGAGAGAAACACAGTATCTCCAGTGGAGGCTGGAGTCACTTACACCAAACCCTGTGTAGGAACATCTTTACAAACAGGAGGAACATCTTTACAAGGACAGGTCTGACTGTGAGCTAGCGCAGCAGGCCTCTCCCTCAGGAACCAACGCATATATCAAATCTACTGATTGTAGAGTGCTCTAAAGCATCCGTTTCAATTCTGGTAGAAATAAGACAAAGTTTTCTTTTGTCTTTTTCTTTCTCCTCCTCCTCCTCTTCCTCCTCCCCCCCTCTCTCCTCCTCCCTCCTCCTCTTCTTCCTCTCCTCCTCTCCTCCTCCTTTTATTTTCCCCTCTCCCCCTCCCTTCTCCTTCTCCTCCTCCTCCTTCTTTCAATCTTTTTTCTTTGGTATCAGGCTTGTAGTTTCTTTATTCATTTGTTGGTTTATTTGTTTCCTTGTCTTGTTTTTTGGATCAGCCTTCTTTTTTTTTATTTTCTTCTTTCTTTCTTATTCTTTGGAATTAGGCTTAATTAGATTCAATATCTGCAGATCAAGCAACATAATACACTGCAGTATTTAAAGAAAGGATAAGAAATATAATCCTCTCAATAGATGCAGAAAAAGCATTTGACAAAATACAGTATCCTTTCTTAATGAAAGTGGATGAAAGACCTAAATCTAAGGAAACCATCAAAATCCTAGAGGAGAAAACAGGCAGCAACCTCTTTGATCTTGGCTGCAGCAACTTCTTACTAGAAACATCTCTAGAAGCAAGGGAAACAAAAGCGAAAATGAACTACTGAGACCTCATCAAGATAAAAATCTTATGCACAACAAAGGAAACAACCAACAAAACTAAATGTCAACTGATGGAATGGGAGAAGATATTTGCAAATGATATTTCAGATAAAGGGTTTGTATCCAAAATCTATAAAGAACTTATCAAACTCAACACCCAAAAAACAAGAAATGGGCAAAAGACATGAATGGACACTTTTCCAAAGAATACATTCAAATGGCTAACAGACACATAAAAAGATGGTCCTCATAACTCATCATCAGGGAAATACAAATCAAAAGTACAATGAGATACCACTTCACACCTGTCAGAATGGCTAAAATTAACAACTCAGGAAACAACAGATGTTGGTGAGGATGCAGAGAAAGGGGAACCCTTTTGCACCATTGGTGGGAATGCAAACTGGTGCAACCACTCTAGAAAACAGTATGGGAGTTCCTCAAAGAGTTAAAAAATAGAACCCTACCACCCAGCAATTGCACTACTAGGTATTTACTGAAAGGATATAAAAATGATGATTGGAAGGGGCAAATGCACCCCAATGTTAATAGCAACACTATCAACATTAACCAAACTATGGAAAGAGCCTAAATGTCCATCAACTGATGAATGTATAAAGATGTGGTATATATGAAAATTAATATTGGAATATTACTCAGCAATCAGAAAGAATGAAATCTTGACATTTGCCACAATGTTTGGATGGAGCTAGAAAGACAAATATCATATGATTTCACTCATATGTGGATTTTACAAAACAAAACAGATGAACACAGGAGAAGGGAAGAAAAAATAAGATAAAAACGGAGAGGGAGGCAAACTATAAGAGGCTCTTAAACATAGAGAACAAACTGAAGGTTGCTGGTGGGAAGCTGGGTGGGGGTTGGGGTAAATAGGTGATGGGTATTAAGGAGGGCACTTATTGGGATGAGCACTGAGTGTTACATGTAAGCGATGAATCACTAAAATCCACTCCTGAAACCAACACTACACTGTATGCTAACTAACTTGAATTCAAATTTTTTTAAAAAGAGATATGAATAGCCCAAAACTCAAATGAATTATGTTCAACGTCTTTAGTCATAAGGGAAATGTAAATTAAAATTACTACAATATGTCACTATATGTATGCAATGGAATGACTAAAAATAAAAAGACAGACAATTCCAAGTGTTGACGAGGCTATAGAATGGAACGCTCATGTATTTTGGTTGTGAGAGGAAAAGGTGCTATCGCATTAGATATCAATTTGGCAGTTTCTTGGCATAATCTCAGAAATTCATAAACAATCTATGGAATCCTTTTCCCAGATTTCTCCCCTATGCTATCCCCCATGTCCACCCCCAAACCCCTCCCCACTTTCTGGTTCCCTAAAGCTCTCCTCTCCAGGCCTCCAGCTAAAAATCCGGCATCTGTTTACCCTTCTCTGCCATTCACTCCCTGTGACTGGATCCTCTTTCCCTGTGTGGGAAGAGGATAGAAAGAGAAAAATAACAGTAAGAGTTTGTCCTACTTTCTTGGGACCATACATCCTCCAACCAGAAAAAAAAAAGTTCCTTTCCCTCAGAGCTTGAGGCATCTGTGAGCCTTCAGTGCCACACGGAGCACTTGTAGAAGACCACTTTCTTTCACATGGAGTCTAAACTAGGAAAATTCTGGAGTTCTTGCTGCCACTCCTTACAGTGGAGTGGCTGCCTTGGCTGCCTTGAATCTAAGCCAGAGAATTCAAGGAGAAAAATGGTAAACTTACCACCAATTTAGTGGTACTTCATTTATTAAACGAGGCATTTATTAAACAATTCTCATCTTCTTACCTACCACATCTGCTACTATTTATTTTTTAGAGTTCTCAAATATCTGCTCTATGCCTTCTGTCCAGGATTTATATGTATATTCAGGGGGAGATACTGGGTACAATGTACTCCAAATAACTCTCTCCATATTTACCCTCATGTCTGCACTTATAAAATATGGCAACAAAGAGCTATGCTTCTACTAAGTATTTTAACGCTGCTAAATGATGCTAAATTTTCATCTTAGGGAATAGAAACAATCTGAATATTCACCAAGTACAACCATGTAAAACAGCAATTAAACTGTCCCCAAACAAAACTCTCTAGCCAATAAATATTTAATAAAAATTGTAAGTATACTATTGTGGAAGGGGGTTGATTAGGAGTTCACATAATTTTTTTAAATTATCAAAATTTGGTTTAATGGTTAAAATATAGTAAGTCACTTTGTTATATAATCAGTAACAATTATTTTCACCGTGAGATCTGTTCATGCAGAAAACTCAAATTGGCAGCACTGGTATATAAAATATGTAGTGTTTAATGTCACTACTTCAATAAATGCCTCAAGATGTCTTCTTCTCACATCACAAGTAAATGGTATTTTGAATTCTAGAGCAAGATCTAGAGAAAGAGATGGAAGAAATTTGAGAAAGAACTTTCTCAAATACAACTTCCAAATTAGGGGTCAGGCAAGACTAAACTTTTCATAATGGAGAGGCATTTCTTTTGACTTACATCTCACTTCTTGGTTGATAACCTAAAATCCACGGAGCTGAGGTGCTTAACACCCAGTAGTTCACTGCCCGGACCCCCACTTTGGGATGAGGTGCTCATCCCACCCAGCTGCTGAGTCCATCCACTCCCTTGCCCAAGGCTCGACCCATGCGGATCAGCCCACCTTCATCTAAAGACCAGTGGTCAATGGATGGGGGGCAGAGGCAGGAAGGGGTACAGAGACCCACCTCAATTCAAGAAAATTCTGTAGTGCCACCTGAGCTCCCATATAGTCCTTGAGACAGCTGAAGACTGCGAGTGCATCGCAGTTCCTCTCCTTCTGCTCAAACTTGCTTCTGGTGTTGCTGCTAAGAATATTCCTCACTAACCTTCTTGCAAATAAGCCTGCATACATAACGTGTTTTATAGACTTGGCCTAAGACAATTGAGCAAGCAAGAGGGAAGGGAAAACTCATATAAACTAACAATATCCTTTGTAAATTAGTTTTCTCACATCACTTTCTCGCTTTACAAGAGGAAATTACGGCAACCCAAAGTACTAAGTCATTAAGAGAAGGCAGAGTGTAGGCGGAAATGCAAATCTTTGACTCGGTAATTTAGCTCAAGATGATGTATCTAAAACAGTTACCAGAAAACCACATGAACATTTATTTTCAAGGATGTTTGCTGCATCATTGTGAAAGACATGAAACAATCTATATGTCCATGAATAGGGCATTTATTAAACAAATTATGGAAACCTCTTATGATGGCATTCGCATTAAAGATCACATTATATACTGTTACGAGAAAAAAGTTCACGAACGTACAGGTTCTCAATTACATTAAAAATGCTTATTTATAGATACGCATTTTTTGTTTGTTTTTTTTAAAGATTTTATTTATTTATTTATTTGACAGAGAGAAAGAGATCACAAGTAGGCAGAGAGGCAGGCAGAGAGAGAGAGGGGGAAGCAGGCTCCCTGCTGAGCAGACAGCCTGATGCAGGTATCAGGTATCTGATCCCAGGACCCTGAGATCATGATCTGAGCCTGAAGGCAGAAGCTTAACCCACTGAGCCACCCAAGTGCCCCTGTAGATATGCATTTTTAAGATAATGGTGATTTCCTGTCTGGTGAGGATATGGATGATTTTTATTTTCTTTGCATTTTTCTGATTTTATGAATTTTTACAATGAAACTGAATTGCACTATAATCAGAAAAATCATTTTATTAAAAAATTGTTTCAACAGATATATACCTACACAAGATTTCTTAGTAACAATTACTAAAATGAAAGGTAAAAAAATATGCTTTCTAAAGGTTCATTATGCTCTTTTAACGAACTTATAGAGTATTTCAATGATTGGAATTCATATTAACACAAACTAAAAGAAGATTCCTTGGTTTATGGGGCACAGTGGAAACTAGCTCTATTTTTAAACTGAATCCTCAAAAAATGTGGTCTGTGTAGTTTCGAGTTCACAAGAATTTCTTTAGTGGCTACAGTAGTCTGACACTCCTGATATTAAAATATAGAAGGTTAAACATGCCAAATAATCCATGACAAAAATATATTAGGAATATACAAAGACGATGGCCAGGAACTAATTCCCTATAAGATCATCTTTTATATGATTGAATGAGAATACATAAATATAAATATATAAATAAATATACATTTCAGAGTTATACACAGTTGTGCGAATAAAGTACCAAGGAATAAGAAAGGTGCAGAAATGGACATGTGTTCTTTGAACTAGGGATGCAGTACCAATGACAAAATATATACAAATAACGAAAAGCAAATATTATATAATTTTTATGATGATGACCATAACTTAATAGATTTGAAATTACAAGGCTTGTGTGTGTGTATATATATATGTATATAAGTAATTTGCAGGATATTCTTTGGCATAATGAAAGTCAATTTTGCTTGAAGTTAGTAAAAGTTTGAAAGACCAACAAAAGCAACAAGGGATTTTTTTTTTAGCCAAATAATATCACGCATCTTCATATACTGCTGTTTTTTCATGTTTTTACTAAGGAAATGAATTGCCATACCAAAATAGAAAAAAAAAAAAGCAGTGAAGAATTAAGTGGCAACATATAGCCAAATTCAGGAAGGTAGAGGACACAGTCATTGAGAAAAAGGATTGTTCCTAATTTCACTGAAACCAACAGAAAGTGTAAAGCAGTTAATTTGCAACATCACTACTTCTATTAACACTAACCTAACTGATGTGAGATCTCAAGATCATTCTCTTTAATAGAAGAAGCAGGATAAAATTCTCGTGGAAGTAGCTGTGGGTCACAGAGGAGTGATTCAGAAAAACAGATTGATGCTGGCTCAGCAGTGACCAAGGAGACAAAGAGACAATAACAGAATATGTGATTTTGCTGTATCTTCCTTAGGCAGTGGCAATGGATTTGTATTATTTTTTAATTCACTTAGCTGGAAAAATTTGACTCACGGCTGAAAAATAAGATTTAATGTAGGAAAAGGTTTATGTCTTATGCCGTTTTATCTAAAAACAATTTTGTAGAGTACCATACAGCATCAGCATTTTAAGAAGTCAGTAAATCCAAGTTAACGAAAAAAAATTGCTTTTCATTACTAAAAGTGCGCTAACAATTGTGTAGCTATTTCTAGGTTTCTAGTGACTTCCAATCTATCAGGTCTGTTGATTTGTCTTCTTTAAGGTGTTTTTCCTTTTTTCTCTAATGGTTACAAATGTATAAATATCCAGGAATACTTGCCATACCAAGAAAAGAAAAAAATAACCGTGAAAAGGAAACAGAGAATGTCTGTGAGATTGACTTTTAGACTGGGTAACAGGAAGGTTTTACATACATATACCTAAGCCACAGCACCAGAATTTGCTCTAGAACCCTAGAATGCAGGAAAACTAAGGTTCTCCTGAATAGAGCCTTTATCAAAGACCCACTCTAGTGAAGGCTGCATAAAAAGCTACTTTGTTTATATTCAGTGTGTTTTGTCTCACATCTCATACTCATTAAAAATTAGCAAAAGATGACTTATTTCAAAAATAGTTTCTCAGGGCACCTGCGCGGCTCAGCTGGTTGATCATCCAACTCTTGATCTCAGTTCAGGCCATGATCTCGTGGTTGTGAGTTCAGGCCCCACGTTGGGCTCCGCGCTGGGCATAATGCCTACTTAAAAAAAAAAAAAAGTTTCTCGGAGTCTGAAGTCATGGAAATGCTAAGAGCTGCGACTATTCTTTTTTTTTTTTTTTTTAAAGATTTTATTTATTTATTTGACACAGAGAGAGAGAGAGAGAGATCACAAGTAGGCAGAGAGGCAGGCAGAGAGAGAGGGGGGAAGCAGGCTCCCCACTGAGCAGAGAGTCAGTGTGGGGCTTGATCCCAGGACCTTGAGATCATGACCTGAGCCAAAGGCAGAGGCTTTAACCCACTGAGCCACCCAGGGCACCAAGCTGCAACTATTCTGACCTGTGAATGACATGATCCATTAGTTAGAAAGGAATCAACCAGAAAATGGCAGGTACTCCTCTGCATGGTAATTTCCATTTCCAATAAAATATGGTCAAAGGGATAATGTAAGGATGAGAGGCTCACCAAGCCCTTCTCTGCATAGAAGTATAATCAACTTTTCTATGACATCACTCTAGGTCTCTAAAAAATATACACTGCATGGTGACCTTAAAATAGCAACCTGCAGCAGGTGACCAGATTAATTCACTGGTAACCAGACTGAGAGCTGGCTGGAGTTCTGGATTTACAAGGTGAGTATAAACATGAAAATGTTTGTGAAACTATTTCAGCCTAGAGAGCATTTTAAGGGAATTTTTCAAAAAAAATTATTTTTGAAGTTCTGGGAGAGAACAGAGTGAAGAGCTTAAGTAAAATTTAGTTGAAACTTTTAGTCCATTAGTAAAAATTAAAAGTGATTTTTTTTCCTAGTTTTATTGAGGTAAGGTTGACAAATAAGAATTGTACATATTTGGGGGGCCTGGGTGGCTCAGTGGGTTAAAACCTCTGCTGTCAGCTCGGGTCATGATCTCGGGGTCCTGGGATCAAGCCCCGCATCGGGCTCTCTGCTCGGCGGGGAGCCTGCTTCCCCCTCTCTCTCTGCCTGCCTCTCTGCCTACTTGTGATCTCTCTCTCTCTGTCAAATAAATAAATAAAATCTTTAAAAAACAAAACAAAACAAAACCCTTTAAAAAAAAAGAATTGTACATATTTACGTTGTACAATGTGATTTTTCAATTTCTCAATTCAACATGATGATCTAATATAGAATGAGAAATGATTACCATAATCAAGTTAGTTAACATATAGGTCATATAACATTAACTCATATAGCTACCTTTTATGTGTGGTTATGGTAAGAATACTTAAGATCTACTCCCTTAGCAGATTTCAAATCTACAGTACAGTATTGTTAACTATAATCATCATGCTGTACATTAGATCCCAAGCACTGAATTCATTTTATACCTGAAAATTTGTACTCTTTAATTAACATTCTCCCCCATTTCCTCTACCCTACACCTAATCCCTGACAAGCACCAGTCTTCTACAACTTAAGACTTTTTCAGATTCAACATATAAGTAAGATCACACAGTATTTGACTTTCTGCGTCTGTCTTAGCAGACTATCTTCTAGGCTCATCCATGTTATTGCAATGGTAAAATTTCCTTCTTTCTTATGGCTCAGTAATATTCCATTGTGTATACATAGTACACTTTCTTTATCCATTTATTAACTGACACTTAAGTTGTTTCCATGCCTCGGCTACTGTGAATAATGCTGCAGTGAATTTGGGAATACAGAGTTTTTTGAGGTACTGACTTCATTTCCTCTTGATACATATATCCAGAAATCAGATTGCTGTATCATATGGTAGTTCTATTTTTTTGTAGTTCCATTTTTAATTTTTTGACGCAACTTCACTGTGTTTTCCCTAGTGGTGAGACCAATTTACATTCCCACCAATAGTCCACAAGTTTTTCCTTTTCTCCTCATCCTCATCAACACTTGTTATCCCCTGTCTTTATGGCAAATCTCTAGTAGTGAGATGACAGCTCATTGTGGTTTTGATTTGCATTTCCTTGATGAGTAGTGATGCTGAGCTCTTTCATATACCTATTAGCTATCTGTGTGTCTTCTTTGGAAAAAAGTCTATATAGGTCCTTTGCTCATTTTTTAATCAAGTTACTTATGGGGTTTTTTTGTTTTTGTTTTTGGCTATTAAGTTGTATAAGTTCCTTATATATTTTGAATATTAACCTCTTTTCAGATATATGGTTTGCAATATTTTCTCCCATTCTGTAGATCGCCTTTTCATTTTCTTGATTATTTCCTTTTCCGTACGGAAGATTTTTAGCTTAATATAGTCCCCCTTGTTTATTCTTGCTTTTATGGCCTGTGCTTTTGGTGAAATAATGAAAAAAATCATTGCCAAGGCTGATGTCAAGAACACTACCCTCTATGTTTTCTTCTACTTTTATGGTCTCAGGTCTTACATTTAAGTCTTTAATCAATTTGAGTTAATTTTTGAATATGCTCTAAGAGTTCAAATTCATTCTTTTGCATGTGAATGTCAAATTTTCCCAAGATTTCCCTTTTCCCATTTTATAGGCTTAGCACCCTTATGAAGGATTAGATTACCATATATGTGTGGATTTATTTCTGGGATCAATTTCTGTTCAATTGGTCCGTGTGCCTGTTTTTATGCTGATACCATATGATTTTGATTATTATAGCTTTGGAATAGAGTTTAAATCAGGAAGTGGGATTTTTTTTTTTGTATTTCTTTGTCTTCCCTTTGTCCTTCTTTGGCTATTTCGGGTCTTTTGTGGTTCTCCATTTTCTTTCATTGGTATCTTATAGTTGTCAAAGAATGGTTTTTAAAATTATTTCACTCTATCATTTTCGACAAGGTCCTTGGAAGAGGATTTCTACTTACAATAATCATATTCAATCTTTGTTTAATTATTCATTACAGATATTGTACTCATAACATTCCTTTTAATACTTAATTAATGCTTTTTTTAAAAGATTCTATTTATTTATTTGACAGACAGAGAGATCACAAGCAGGCAGAGAGGCAGGCAGAGAGAGAAGGGGAAACAGACTCCCTGCTGAGCAGAGCACCCAATGCGGGGCTCAATCCCAGGACCCTAAGATCATGACCTGAGCTGAAGGCAGAGGCTTTAACCCACTGAGCCATCCAAGTGCCTCCTTAATTAATGCTTTTTTTTTTAAGATTTTATTTATTCATTTAACAGAGAGAGAACACAAGCAGGCAGAGAGGCAGAGAGAGGAGCAGGCTCCCTGCCGAGCAAGGAGCCTGATGCGGGACTCGATCCCAAGATGCTGGGATCATGACCTGAGCCAAAGGCAGCTGCTCAACCAACTGAGCCACCCAGGCGTCCCCTTAATTAATGCTTTTTAAGAAGCAACTCTAAATTCCTTATAATGCAAGAGACTCTTAGATGTCATGGTAGTTAGATACTTGCCACTTCGACCTACAGAACATAAGTACTAAGCCAGCACATAAGCACTTGACTCTTGCAAGTCAAGGTCACCACTTGCTTCTCTAGTAGGAGAATTATTCTGGACAATGCTTTAGCCCCACTGCCGATCCTCCAGGATGAAAAAATATTTAAAACTTTGCTACCTAGTGGTGGATTAAAAGGAATACATGAAAGACATTGCCATGGTATATAGCTGTTTATTTTGTAAGTATTGTATAATATTATTTAACTATTACATAAAAGATAAAGTCAAGTCTTCCAATATATTTCATCTTTATGTTAAGGCAAAATATGAGCAATCATTTAGTTCATTAATATTAATGAGCACTGGGTGTTATATGCAACTAAAGAATCATGGAACAAAAACTTATGATGTACTATATGTTGGCTAACTAAACATAATGAACATAATGAAAAATAAAACAAATTTAGAAAATTAAAAATATATTAATATTTAATGGCATATTAGAATAATATTATGCTGTGGAGTAACTAGATTTTTTACTATTCCATAAACATAATTTTTGCTTTTCCATGGCTCTGCTTTTGTTCATGTCATTCCAGTGCCTTGATGTCAACGATTTTCACAAAAGACAAATTAAATTTACAACAACCCTCATCCCCATTTAACTATGTGGTAATTGCGTTCTTCTGCAGGAAACTGAAATTTCGTAAACATATGTAATAAGGCCCTGATTATAGCAATAATCATTATTTTTTAAAGAATTTTCTTAAGTGCCAGCATTTCTAGGTCCTTTCTGTATAGTTTCTCATTTCATCTTTGTAATACGCTTAAAATGTAGGTCTCATTTCACAGATAAAGAAACTGAGACACACAAATAAATTTATCTTGCTCAAGGTCATATAAGAGGTAAGCATAACATTCGAAATAATATTTAAGTACTTTGGTTCTGGGGCCTGTGTACTAACTACTTCACTATACTGCCTCTTCCGTATGTTAGGCTACCTGGCATCTCACAAATGCTGGAGGTGTCTTCAAGGTATCTGTTTTTCCATATCTTCAGTTAATATTTTTCATAGTCCTACCCCATTCACACTGCTATAGAAATGAAAAACAGCTCCTTTGAGGCAAATGTGCACTCTTTCTATGGACTGAAATCCTTCATATTTTGAATAAGTCTTGTAAAAACACTGAATAAATTTTCATACATGTTAGATAATACGTATGTATCTTATTTTATGTATCTTGTTTGCAGAGAAGGAGACATTAATCTTTATATTGTTTTTTACATATATATAAAATATTATGTAGTCAGAAACTTAAGAAAAGTTTAAGGAAAACAAATACCACCATTCTTCAACCCAGAGATAACCTGAGAGATCAGATTCTCTGATTCTATATGTTGTTTACCTAAATCAGAGATGTAAAAAGATACATGTCACTTACAGATGACAACAACATACTGGTAAATATATTTTTAAAAGTTCACTCTGATATAAAATGAGAAATACACTAATACATTGAGAAACCATTTTTCACCTGTAATGTTAGAAAAATGACGTGATTCAAGATGAGTGAAATTTCACAATAGAAGGATTATTTTAAATGGCAAAAGTGTAAATTAGTACAGTGATGTCACTTATAGGAGTTCCTCCTACAAATATGACTAGAAGGGCACCTGGGTGGCAGTCGGTTAAACATCGGACTCTTGGTTTTAGCAGAGATGAAAACCTGCATCAGGCTCCATGCTAAGTACAGAGTCTATTTGAGACTCTCTCTCTGCCCCTCCTGCTCCTACTGTCTCTCTCCCTCTCGCTCTCTGAAATAAACAGATCTTTAAAAATAAATAAAAATTACTAGAGATGTGTGCAAAGATACATGCACTAAGATGTTTATTTATGTATTATTTTAAACAAAAGCAGACATTCAGAAACATCTTAAGCATCTTAAATATCTAAAAAGAGGAATGGTTAAGTAAAATCTAGGAGATATGTATAGTGAAATATAATGCGTCCATTATCATTTATTTTATTTTTTATGTCTGAGGACATGATAAGATCTTCACAAAACAAATTCTGAACCCGGGTTCTTAAAATGCATGCTTTTCCATAGACTTCCTCATCCTTCAGCAAGTAGATCCTTAAGGGTCCAATGCAGGGTTTTAGGCATGTCTCAACTTACAGGGAGGACATACACCATAGGAAAGCCTCAGATACACATTTCCCCACTCACCATTCCCACTCCTAAGAGTTGTAATTGAATTAAGCAAATGTTTTCAATGAACATATAGAACCTATAGAAATTTAGTTCACTTGAAAGGAATATAATACACTACAAAAAAACCCAATTCAAAATTAAGTATATCACTAAGATTTGCTGTGAAAATAAAGAACTTTTATGCCTACAGTATTACAGTGTTCAAATTATATGTCTTTAATAGAACTTTTAAAGTTACAAATATACCATTTATTAAAATCTGCTACAGAAGAAAAAACATAAAGCAATTTGCACACACACACGCACACACACACACACCCCATGCCAATCTTGTAAAATTATTAAGTAAAACTTTCAAACTGCTCTGAGTTCTTACGGGTTAGTGTTTGTCATTATTGGACATATTTCTACAAAGGACTGTTGCTTTGACATCAATCCTTTTTAATTATGGCAGTTTCAATGGAAGTCTTTTTAAATACTATGAGTTAAATGCTACAGTTGCCCTGGTTTGGAGCATGTACCATAGAGAACCATGATGGAGAGGAGATACCTTGATCAGGTAAAAAGTGCTTTGGAGAAGGAATGAAGGAGGAGAAGCTGAACTCGGAGTGGAAATGCACATTCCATTTCTTGAGTAGGTTGCTGAAACCCTCTGAGTGTCCATTCCCTCATCTGGTAAATGGTGGTTACTGATATCTACTCAGTCTAAGTGACATGATGGCAGTGATGACCAAATCTGACAATAGTGTGAAAACATTTTGTTCAATTACACCTACCAGGTGTTATTAATCACCGAGCTGGAGCAGAAGCCTACTCTGAATCTGTTTCTTCATCAATACACCATGGAGATGGAACAAATTAAAGGTATTTCAAAAATTATTTTTGCAAAAGAACTCATTTTTTAAGTCAAATCTCATACAGCACTTTGACATTATTCACTCTATAGAACCTATAGAACAATGGTCTGAAATCTTCAAAGTCTGTCATTTAAATTTGGGTTTTTCAATAAAAACCAAAGAATTCTTCATTACTTGCATGCCTGTCCCCCCAATAGTCTCTCATTGCTTCAAATAATAAAATAAAATTACCTGCTGCTATTTTTCTTTTAAAAAGATATTAGGGCTAATTAAGTTTTAAATTTATTTTCTTACTTTGTACTCAAAAGCAGAAATATTTAGTGGATCCTCAAAGTGTATAATAAACAAAATGATTCTTACAGAGTTTTATTTTTTAACTATTATTCATAAGTTGATTAAATATCTGTATTAAAATAACAAAAGGTCTACATACCTTTGGTTGATTAATGACTCTCATGCTAGGAGGAGGGTCTTCATCAAAGTCATGTGACAGATGAAAAGTATAACGAGAAGCAGAAATATTTTCTGACTTCTAACAATGTTCCTTTCATCAAATCAGACTCACTTTTTTTATTAAGCATGAAAAAAAAGCATGACAAATGTGGAATCCTTTCCAAATCAGCCTTCTCTACCTCCAAAATGACTTTACCATAAACCCTGAAATATTTCCTCCTTTTACCAAACCAAGCAAGCACAATTTTTATAGAAACCATGCCTGGGTATGTGTGTGTATAAAACAGTGTAAAAGTATCCATACCTTTCTTACTAATACTCTACTTTCTATACATTTGAATTTCTCTTACAAATTTTATTAAAAGTCATGTCCCTTTGCACAAAAGGGAACAGACTGCCATTTGTGATGTGACTGAACAAATCTTTCCTTTAAGAACTGTAGCAATTTGCCATGGAATGTTTAGGCTTCACAACATACATTATGATTACCCCTATACTTTCCCCAAGCTAATTATAATGAAATTCTCAATAAAACTTTTGAAAAATAGAAATAGATTTTCAGTCTTTTTTTGTTTATAAATAATGTCTGTTAAATGCGTAAAACTACAAATAAAATATATTAAAAAACAGTAAGGAAAAAAAATCACCTATAGTCCTTTACTTAGAAATACTTTGATAAATATCTTTTCATATATTTAATGCCCATATAACCAAATGTGTAATTAAAACAGGCTCCTACTATTCATTTGATCAACATAGCATAGTTTTTTTCATGACTTCATGATTTTAGTACGTGATTTCATTATGGATTTTTATAAATTTCATTATCTTAATGGTTCTCTAATTGTGTGGACATATCAACATACATTTTTTGCCAATTTTATATTTGTGCAACATAGAAAATTTGCAAATATTTACTGTTATAAACAATTTAGTGATTAATATCCTTGTACTCAAAGATGATATTCAAAATATATAATGGGTCCAAGCATCAATCAATCAAAAATGATATAAAAAACCACAAGAGACTCTTAATCTCAGGAAACCAATTGAGGGCTGCTGGCGGGTGGCAAGGGAGGGATAGGGTGACTGGGTTATGGACATTGGGAAGGGTATGTCCTATGGTGAGTGCTGTGAATTGTGTAAGACTGATGATTCATAGACATGTACCCCTGAAGCAAATAACACATTATATATTAATTTTTTAAAAAGTCATGATGACCACCCCCGCAAAAAAAACAAACAGGGCACCTGAGTGGCTCAGTGGATTAAGGCCCCTGCCTTCGGCTCAGGTCATGATCTCAGGGTCCTGGGATCGAGCCCCATATCGGGCTCTCTGCTCGGCAGGGAGCCTGCTTCCTCCTCACTCTCTGCCTAAATCTGCCTACTTGTGATTTCTCTCTCTGTCAAATAAATAAATAAAATCTAAAAAAATAATAATAATAATGTCAACTACAAAATACACACACACACACAGATAAGACAGCCTTACATGTGCAACTGGGTCTCCATTAGCCTGGATTTAAACTTATATAAATTATTAAGCTTATATAAATTTTCCATGTTTCACTTATTATTTTCTTGTAAAAAAGTCTTAAGAATGGAACTGTTAGGTCAAAAATATACACCTTTTTAAAAAGGATTTTGAAGTGTACTCCTCAAATATCTTTCCAAGTAGCTTATTATTCATTTATACTCCCACCAGCAAAAGGAAATAGGAGTACCAATTTTCTAACAGTCTTGACAACACTGAATATTTATTATAAGCTCTGTAAAGAATCTCTCCTGACCAATGCGCAAAAGATGATGTCTAAAAGATTATATCAATGACCTCAAATCTTTGCTGCTCCCTAGTTATCCATGTCCTCTACCATGTGACTTTGCAATCCCTCCTAGTTAAAGGTAAGTATATTTCTTGCCCTTTGATTCTGAGTTTGGTCATGTCTCTTGCTTTGCTCAATGATATGTTGGCAGATATGATCCAAGCAGAGGCCTAATACACAAACACTTGCCCAACTAGGCTTACACTCTTAATACTTGTACCATTGCCACAATAAAGGCATGTTGAGCAGCCCACTGATCCCAAAAAAGAGGATGAGAAATATATGGAACTCCGTTGGAGTATGAAAGACATATGGAGCAGAACTGCCCTAGCTAAACAATCCCAGGCAAGCCTCAGCTAGATACAGGTACCCAGCTACATAGAGAAACAAAAGCTAGCCTGGCAAAGATCATCCCAAAGCAAGCAACTCCCAGTCAACAAAAAGATGTGCATGTTTTGGGCGCCTGGGTGGCGCAGTTGGTTGAGCGACTGCCTTTGGCTCAGGTCATGATCCCAGAGTTCCCGGGATCGAGTCCCACATCGGGCTCCCAGCTCCATGGGGAGTCCGCTTCTCACTCTGACCTTCTCCCTTCTCATGCTCTCTCTCACTCTCTCACTTTCCTAATAAATAAATAAATAAAATCTTTAAAAAAAAAAAAAAAAAAAGATGTGCATGTTTTGATAACAATCAGTGGTTTTTTTAGCCACTGGGTTTGGAAATGTTTGTTCCACAAAAATGGACTAAATGACACAAAAGCTCCTTTAATTTCAACTTATTTGGTTAAATTTTGTGTTTGTTATTCCTTTACATTTCTTCCTTTATGGTTTCTCTGTTCATGTCACCCATCCTTTTGATTTAGGGTAGTTACCTTTTTATTATTGATTTGTAATAACTCTTTACATATTAATAGTATATCTCATTTTATATATATGTGCTGTAGTATTTTCCTAGCTTATTATTTATGTACTGATTGTAGCAAAGATTTTAAATGCATGTACTGAAATCTATATTTTCCTTTATTAATTTACATTTGGTAACCTACTTGGGGAGCTCTTCCTCCTACCTCAAGATTTAAAAAATATTTACCTACATTCTCTTTTAATACTTATGTTGCTTCTGTTTTTACAATTAAATATTTATTATAGTTGGACTATATTTTGGTAAAAAGTTATGAGATAGAGAATCTAACATCAATTTTTTAACAGTTGTTCCAATACTATTTGCTGAATAATTTATCTTTTTTTAAAAAAAAAGATTTTATTTATTTATTTGAGAGACAGAGAAAGTGAGAGAGCAGAGAAGGTTAGAGGAAGAAGCAGACTCCCTGTAGAGCTGGGAGCCCGATGTGGGACTCGATCCCGGAACTCAAGGATCATGACCTGAGCCGAAGGCAGTTGCTCAACCAACTGAGCCACCCAGGGGCCTGAATAATTTATCTTTATTTCATAAATTTGAGATAACATATGCATCATGAAATAAATTTTCCCAAAATGCTTGGGTTTGTTTTTAGTTGTTCTATTTCATTGATTTATTAATACATTTCTATTCAAGTACTCCAGTGATTTAAAACACCTAAGAAAAAACTTAAGTAGAGATACAAAGGATCCATATGATGAAAAACTCCAAAATGTTGATATGGACTTAACAATACTTAAATAATTTAAAATACATGCCATATTTCTAAACGAGAAGACTAAAACAGCCATTTTCTCTAAATTAATTAGATCCATTAATTAGATTAATTAGATCTAAATGAAGCTTTTTTTTGAAACAAATACTTCTAAAATTAACTGGGAAGAATACACTTCTAAAATGTCTACACGATTATTTTTGTGTGTGGTAAAAGGCGTAATAGATGTGTACTTCCTCACCAAGATTTACAATTGTATAAAACTGATAAAAAATAAATCATTAAATCAGTGGATTTTAATGTTTTCAGGGTTATCAGCTCTTTAAAAAATTGATAATTATGAACTGTTACCCCTAAGATTATGTACACACTCAAAATCTCACAAAATTTCATTAATTTAATACAATGACAGAGCTCCTTTCTGAACCCCTAGAGTAGTGGTTCTTTACATGACCATTGCTATAAGCATTTTAAGACTACTGAGATGCAGAAATTGCATCATTAATGATTTGCAGGGGATTCTAATACACAATCAGAACTGACATTGCCTTCTAGCTAGACCAAACTCTAGTCTCTAGATTATTTGCATTAAAATCACATTGTTTCTGTAACATGCACATTCTTGCATCCCACATTATACACAATTAATCTGAATCTGTTCTGGGCATGGCCTTTTAAAAGCTCTCTCTCCTTGCTATTTAAATTATCCTCCACAGATGAATAGCATCAACATCACCTGGGAGCTTGTTATAAATGCAGGATCTCGGGCCTCACCCCAGGACTTCTGAATCAAAATCTGTGTTTTAATAAGATCCCCAGATGATTTACATGCATGTAAAGTTGGAGAAGTTGGGGGTCTATGAAATTCCAATGTGTAGCCAGGGTTAAGGATGACTGCAGTTGGAAGGAAGGAAGGAAGGAAGGAAGGAAGGAAGGAAGGAGAGAGAAAGAAAGAAAGAAAGAAAGAAAGAAAGAAAGAAAGAAAGAAAGAAAGAAAGAAAGAAAGAAAGAGGGGGAGGGAGGGAGGGAGGAAGGAAGGAAGAAAGGAAGGAAGGATGGAAGGAAGGAAGAGGGAAGGAGGGAGGACGGAAGGAGAAAGAGAAAGAGAGAAAGAGAAAGAGAGAAAGAGAGAAAGAGAGAAAGAAAAGAAAAGAAAAGAAAAGAAAAAGAAAGAAAAGAAAGAAAGAAAGACTATGGCAAATGCTGTGAAATGTGTAAGCCTGATGATTCTGAGACATGTACCCTGGGGTAAATAATACATTATATGTTAATAAAAAAATTTAAAAAAAAGTAAAATAAAATAAAGTACACTTTTCACGATGAGCACAAAAAGAGAGAAAGAAAGAAAGAAAGAGAGAAAGAAAGAAAGAAAGAAAGAAAGAAAGAAAAGGATGACTGCAGTTAAGCAACACATCTTCCTATTTTGCAATTTAATAACAGAAATTATTGTTTCTAATAAAGGTTCACTTTGCTCCCTAAGAGAGAATTTACCATAAAGAGACAAAAGGAGGAAGAAGACCCAAAAAGGAGAACATCTTTCACTAAAATTTTAAATAAATATTAAAATATTAAAAGGAGATTTTGAGGTTGGAAACAATGTATTACATCCACTAGGATACTCCCTTAATCAACTTTATCATTAAAAATTTCTAAATATCTTTGAATTAACAATATATTTACAACCTGGATCACTTATCCATGCTTAGTTATAATGACTCAATTATCTTCCTCTTTTTTCACCAGATCCTATGAATTAAAGACCTATAATGTATTGTATTACCCTATCTCCAATCAAAAATACCACAAAATGTTCTCAGGCTTTAGGAAAAAAGCAGAGCTAAGACATACTATATACAAAGAGAGAGATAAGAGCAGCAGGCCTAATTGGGAGATTGTGTGTGTGTGTTTGTGTTGTTTGTTTTCTCTGTAGGCTCAAAAGTATTATTCTCTGTTAATGATATTGAGTTTTATTTTTTAAGTTTTTTTGTTTGTTTGTTCTTTGTTTTTAATCATGGAAAGCCAAACTAAACTTACAAGATTACTTTGCTAAGCACCAGCATTTTAGAGGAGTTTTGCTTTGTTCTATATCGGGAAAGATAAACTGACCCACGACCTTTTGCACAGTCTGTAACTCTCCAGAACCTGTAAGAAAACCACAGAAAGAACCACATTTACGCACATCAGCACCACAGTCAATCCACGTGAGCTACAAGGTGGAAATAAAAGGCTTGGGTCAGTGCTGCTGGAATGCATTGTGATAAAAAACATCCAGGAGGGTGGTCCTCCAAATAAAGCCCCGTGAACAGCAAACAGCATTTAGCCTGTGCATTAAGTAGCGTGTTTGCTCAGTAACGTGCTCTAACAAGAAGCTGGGCTCTGTGTCATCTTTATTGTATTCTTCCTCCTTCTGAGTTTTAACAGAAGATTAACTACGAACCCTTAGCTGATACTTAATAGAACCCTTAATAGAACCCTTAGCTGATACTTAATAGAATTAACCTATTAACTATGAAACTGGCCACAGCTGTATTATTACTCAGCTTCTCCAGGTCATCCACAGATTAGTCTTTTGTTCACTATGCAAGAATGCCTATGTTGTTGTTCCTGCTATCTCTGTGAATAGTTAATAAAAACCAGTGTTACCAGACAGGGTGCGGTTGACCCACTTGTAAGGACAGAATTGGGGCCTAACCAATAGAACAGGGGATGCTAGGTAATCGCCTGGTAATTTTGTCTAAATAAAACAGTCTGTGATTTGTACAATCTCCTGAACAGCCTGCTTCTTGGTTCTTGGCTGGTAACTCTATTGGTCCCCTGTCTAGGATGATCTTTCACTTGGTTTGCACCAGTGCTTCCTGCTGGCCATCTGGGTCTTCCCTACTGGCTACTCCAAAGGAGCTTCAGGTTCCTCCTTATCAAAGAACTTTGCTTTCTTTCCTTCAGAGCACCCATCATCATTTGATACATATAGTTTTAAATTTTAAATACTGTCTAGCTTTCTCCATGAGAGTGTTTGCTCCAAAAGGGCAGGGACCTTGTCTGTCTTGTGACCAAGCATATGGTTCCCAGCACCAGAAGAGTTTGGCCCCTTGAAGGCTTTCAGTGATTATTCATTGAATAAAAGAATGAGCCATGAAAGCCACAGAAATCGACTATTAGGAGTATCTAATAAACTGAGATGTCAAATATTAATATTAATTCACAATGAGAAAGCTGTGGTTAGGCAGAATTACTTATTTCAAATGAAAACCTCGGCATTTATAAAATCTACCATGTTAGATCTACTTAGATTAGAACAGGTTTATCTTGTATTACTCTTTTTCATCTATTCCTCACAGTAAGAAATTCCTCAGCCCCAACTATTAAACTTGACTCTGTGGTCTTAAGCCTCAGGCCAACCCAGGGAGGAAGATATCAATTAAAAACACAGAAGATGTTTTGTTGATGGTTTCCTTTGCTGTGAAAAAGCTTTTTATTTTGATGCAGTTCCAATAGTTTATTTTTGCTTTTGTTTCCCTTGCTGGAGGGGACCTATCTAGAAAAAAAGATGCTACAGTCAATGTCAAAGAAGTTACTGCCTATGTTCTCTCCTAGGAGTTTTATGGTTTCAAACCTCACATTTAAGTCTTTAATCCATTTTGACTTTATTTTTGTGTATGGTTAAGAAAGTGGCCCGATTTCATTCTTTTGTGTGTAGCTGTCCAGTTTTGCCAGCTCTATTTATTAAAAACACTGTTTTTCCCCGTTTTATATTCTCATCAACTTTGTCTCAGAATAATTGATCATATAAATGTGGGTTTATTTCTGGACTCCAGTCTGCTCCATTGATCTATTTTGATCACTGTTTCGATTACTACAGCTTTGTTTTGATTACTGTTTTGATTACTACAGCTTTGTAGTATATCTTGAAATCTGGAATTGAGATACCTCCAATTTTGTTCTTTCTCAAGACTGCATTAGCTGTTCAGAGTCTTTTGTGGTTCCATACAAATTTTAGTATTGTTTGTTCTGGTTCTGTGAAAAGTGCTGTTGATGTTTTGATAAGGATTGCTCTGTATCCACACTTTGAGCAGTATGGACATTTCAACAGTATCAATTCTTATAATCTATGCATATGGAATGTCTATTTCTTTGTGTTGTCTTCAATTTCTTTCATTCATATTATATAGTTTCAGTCTTTCACCTCTTTGGTTAAGTTTATTCCTAGATATTTTATTCTTTTTGGTGCAATTATAAATGGAACTATTTTCTTAATTTGTCTTTCTGTTACTTCATTAGTGTATAGTAATGCTACTGATTTTCTAGATATTAATTTTGTATCCTTTAGCTTGATGGAATTTATTTATTACTTCTAACAGTTTTTGGTGGCATCTCTAGGATATTTTTAGTAAAGTATCATGTCATTTGCAAATAGTGACAGTTTAATTTCTTTTTTACTAGTATGGATGCCTCTTACTTCTTTTTCTTGTCTGATTGCTGTGGCTAGACTTCTAGTACTGCATTGAATAAAAAGGGTGGGAGTAACATCTTTGTCTTTTCCTGACCTTAGAGGAAAAGTTCTATTTTTCACCATTGTATATGATGTTAACTGTGAATAGACATTTTTCCAAAGACATAGAGACAGTCAACAGGTACACGAAACGATGTTTAACATCACTAATACTCAGGGTAATGCAAATCAAAATCACAACGAGATATCATCTCATGCCTGTCAGGATGGCTTATATCAAAAAGGCAAGAGATAAGTGTTGGCAAGAACATGAAGGAAAGGGAATCCTTGTGCACTCTTGGAATGTAAATTGGCATAGCCGCTATGGAAAAAAAGTCTGGAGGCTTCTCAAAAAATTAAAAATAGAACTACCATATGATCCAGCAATCCTACTTTTCTGTATATAACCAAAGTAAATGAAATCGCTATCTCAAAGAGATATTTATACCTGCATGTTTATTGATGCCTTCATCACAATAGTCAAGCCACAGAAACAACCTAGGAGTCTGTCAATAGATGAAAGAATAAAGAAAATGCCATATAAATATATATACATATATTATATGCCACATATACATACATACTTATACATAATTTAGCTGTGTATTTAAAAAAATAAGAAATCTTGTCAATTTCAACAACATGGATGAAACTTTAGGTCATTATGCTAAGTGAAATAAATCACATAGAGAAAGACAAATACTATTGTTATGCCCAGATTTTGAGATCCCCAAATACCACCAGGGAGCCGAGTCCGATGCAAAAGCAAAAGAGCCCTTTATTCAAGCTAGCTTGAGCTCTGTCTCTCACACTCACCAACACAGCGGCGTGGTGTAGAGAAAGAGAGCGAGTTTCAAAAAGCGCAACAGTTTTAGAGGGGCCAGTGGCCAACACACAGAAAGTTGCTTAGTAACTGTTTGAACTAGCCTATCACCCTGGCCAGAATTGGCGCACAAGTTTGGTGGGTAAAAGGCGGGGTTTATATTCTTTCCCGGGCAGGGGTTCCGCATTTCTATTGACTAACCCAAACCCAACCCATAGGCTGTCTGGGCTAATTAGCTCAAGGGAGGGCTGAGCCACACTCAGACCTTCCCAGAGGCAGGTCCTGCGGGGGCGGGGGGGTGGGCACACACAAGAAGGCGGGTGTAAGCAAAAGGAGCCAGACCTGCTCTGCTCCTTCACTATATAATCTCACTTATATGTAGATTTAATATTGAATTCACAGAAACAAAAAAAAAATGCAAAAATAGGAATATTTTTGCAAAGTATTCACTGATTTCCAAACAAATTTTCAAACGAAGTTTTAAAAAGCATTCTCATATTTGGCTTATTTTTTTTGCCTTATAACCCTCTTTAAATATATCTACTTCATGAACAATCATGAACAATCAATCTTGTAACACCGAAAAATTAAAATAAATTTGGGAAAAAAAAATAAATATATCTACTTCCAAATTTAAGTAGTATTTATTTGATTCCAAAACAAATTTATTCACTGTACAACTTTTCAATCTAGATCTACACTTGTCAACTGTTAAGAACTTCTGTGGTAGCATTTCATGCTACGGAAGTGTGAAATGTAGTTCCCCCAAGAGAAATGGACTTGCTAAGACAGAATTTAATTAACTTTCCTGCTCAGTCTAGGCACCAAACCTGTCATTTAACACTTGGTGCAGTTCTTATGACCCAGTTATCCACAAATATCAGTACCTGAAAATGTTCCATACCTTGCTAATTTGTAAATAACAACAACAAAATGTGTTACACAATGCTGAATCTGCATTCTAAAATTTTCTCTATCCAGCCATACTCCCCAAACTCTGAAGAATACGCTGTAGATAATGATGGGTTTCCTGATGCTCTTCACAAAATATTTGATGATGACCTTTTGTGAGTTTGAAAAGACAGTCTACACAGTGATTAAGAATGCAGGGTCTGGAATCAGACATCTGGGTCTGAATCGAGCCCTGACAGCAGTTTGCTGCAGGATTGGAAGTAAGTTACTGAGTGCTTCTGAACATCAGGTCTCCAAATGAGGGAAACAGCAGTACCTACCTCAAAGTACTGTGAGAATCACACATACCAAGGCCTATAAACTCCTCGCACAATATCAGGTACATACTCAGAAAGAAATGATAACTGCTTTGTGGCCAATATTTTCCCAGTTTGTAGTTTACTTTTTAATTATAATAATTATACTGGTAATATACTGAATTTTTCATTTTGTGCCTTCAAATATATACATATACTTCCCAATTTTTCAATATTAGTGGCCTCCAGTAAACTATTAGTAACAGCTGAGGGCTTAGTACTAATGTCATTTGGGTCCTTTCTGTGCATCCTATCCCTTGTTATACTAGTTTCACTCTAATGCACTATCCTAGGATCTTTGTGCTCTTTCCTCTCCATTTTAGTCTTTGATGGCTCACTTCTGAATCATTAGGTGGTGAGCCTGCATTAGCTGTTTACTGCAGAAGGTTCCGAGTCCCGCTTATATGCTCGGCACCCAATAGTCTCACTCAGTCTCTCTTCATGATCAATCAGTCCTCTCACAGTGACAGACCCCTCTGCTTTAGCCCCGGCATGAACCTGACTTTCTGCATGAGTGTGGAAAAAGAGATTAGTCAAATGACACTTCTTTTGGTAGAAAGAGACATTTCCTGGTTGAAGCGAGAGGTGAAAAAAGATTCTCCCTGCCCCCACTGCCCAGAAAAGTGAATGTCGTAACATTTCCTGTATGAACTCTTTAAGTATCTATCTGCGCACATAACTTAGGATATTGCTGCTAATCTGCTACTTGCTTAATGCTGTGTGATCTACATGATCACAGATTTGATTACAAATATGCACAAACTTATTAGTAGTTTTTACAGCTACTGATGATATATATGACCAAGAGGCAGGAATTTTGTTTCTTATTTTCAGCAGTTTGTAAAATGAACAATTTTAAGTTCAATAGTATGAGCTGATATTTTTAGTGGGAAAATATAAACAAGAAAAACAAGATCAGTTACAATTTCTATTCAGATAAATTTAATAAGAAGAACCTTATAGCACAAGTTAATGGCAGTCATGGGTAGAAAAGCAACAAACATATTTGTTGTAGAAAAAATTTACATACACAAAGTAGTACATATAAGAAAATTTAAATAACCTGGCTTATCAGGGAAAAATCAAATGAAAACCACATTGAGATACCACCTTACACCAGTTAGAATGGCCAAAATTGACAAGGCAAGAAACAACAAATGTTGGAGAAGTTGTGGAGAAAGGGGAACCCTCTTACATTGTTGGTGGGAATGAAAATTGGTGCAGCCACTCTGGAAAAGAGTGTGAAGTTTCCTCAAAAAGTTAAAAATAGAGCTACCCTATGACCCAGCAATTGCACTATTGGGTATTTACTCCAAAGATACAGATGTATGAAAAAAAGGGCCACATGCACCCCAATGTTCATAGCAACAATGTCCACAATAGCCTAACTGTGGAAAGAGCCAAGATGCCCTTCAACAGATGAATGGATAAAGAAGGTATGGTCCCTATGCACAATGGAATATTACTCTGCCATTGAAAAGGATAAATACCCAACATTTGCATCAACTTGGGTGGGACTGGAGGAGATTATGCTAAGTGAAATATGAAAAGTGAAATTGACCTTCCAACAGAGAAAGTCAATTATCACATGGTTTCACTTACTTGTGGAACATAAGGAATAGCATGGAGGACATTAGGAGAAGGGAAAAATAAAGGGGGAGAAATCGGATTGGGAGACGAACCATGAAAGACTATGGACTCCAGGAAACAAACGGAGAATTTTAGAAGGGAAGTGGGTGAGGGGATGGGTGAGTCTGGTGATGCGTATTAAGGAGGGCACATATTGCACGGAGCACTGGGTGTTATACACAAACAACGAATCATGGAACACTACATCAAAAACTGATGATATACTGTATGGTGACTAACGTAACACAATAAAAAATAAATAAATAAAATCTGGCTGTTCCTCTTTCCCCTCTCTTAGATTATGCCCCCATCTGGCCACTGTCAATACTTCTAATTATAAGTCTGAATTACCAAGGAACAAATTTGGGATTTTCTTTATTTTCTTGATCACTGTTTTAAGCATTTTTGGTGGTAGAAACATAATATTAACCAATACATGATACATGATACTTCATTCTAATTTTTTCCTTAGTAAAATTAGAATTTCCCTACCTATCTTCTCTTTTACTTTTTCAGGATTATACTTCCATTCAGAGACTTATGTAAGAGCAAGGCTTCTGGAAGGATGTGGGATGTGGTGGATGTCTGCTCTTCAGTCACCCTGCCCCAGGACAAGTCTGACAGATGCTGCATGGCCACCACAGAAAGCTGCTGCCAGGAGTCAATCCTGACCTGCCCCCATCCAAAAGGAGAATAATACTTAGAATATTTTTTTTTCCTAAAAGAGTGTCTCAGTTTGAATTTCATGCCTGAAAAAGAATGAGGGGGCAGACTAGGATAAAGTGAAGTGAGCCAGATTCCATTCCATGGAGTACAAGTAAAGAACCAGGAAGAATGAGACAAGGAAGGATAAAAGGCCAAGATAAAGAGGAGTTATTGAGATTAATACTGTGAACCATGGCTCTTCAGAGAGAAAAATAGCCCCCAACAAACAGAACTGGCCTGGAACTATTAGCTAGACTTTGGTTTTGCTAAGAGCTGGCCTGACACTCACAGCTAAGTCTCAGTGTTCTCAGGTTGGGCAAGAATAATTTCACAGACCATCAATATCAGACAAGGCCACTATGATTGTAATGGACAAAAAAAAATCACTTTATAACCATATCTGAAAACAGATAAAAACATGAACATTGCCCAAGCCATTACAAACAACTACATATCTCCCTAACCTTGCTAATATGAGTGACTGCTAATTCTTTACCAGTTACAGATATAACCTCACTTTATTCCTCCCACCTTATAGGTAAGACTTGAGATATTCAATCACAGAATTATTCTTGCTTCCTGACTGTATCCAATCCTGAACAGAGCACCACTGTCTTGAACTCTCCCCCAAAATACCTAACACAGTCAAAAATTTCTTTCTAACTGCCTCTTATGTGGCTATCTCACAGTTCCCCACATGGTGCAGTCTGTTTGCAATAAGCATTAGACCCAATTTGTTCACCAGAAGATGTGTTCTTGCTGGTCTTTGGTTATAGGGTATTGAGACACTCTATTCTGCTGGTACCTCTTGATGAGTTTACAGAATGTACCACAGACTTGTCCAATAGAAAGAGAGAGGCAGAAGGAGCTGTGCTTGGACTCAGACCAAGCAAGTCCCTGCCTTGCTAATATGGGACCCTTGGGGCAAAAAGTGAAGTGAGCCAAATTTCAACCCCAGCTACCTCTCAAATCCAATGTATGAGTCTCCTCTGCACTTCTCTTATCAGTGCCTGCCATAGCATTCTGATCTTCAATAGGTACTTAAAATAACATGAGATTCCCTTGTACATAGGAATCAAGAGGTTGAGCTGCTTGCACTATAGCCTGGGCCAGGTAGAGCTCTTCTCATGCTCAGGCCTTAATGTCAGCAGCCTTTCAGGTCTTCCAGTTAATAAAATGGGCAGTACTCCAGTAAGTGGAAAAAATTATTGCCAAGTTTAAATAGGCCTACTAAATATTGAAGAGTTCAACAACTCATTGTTTGTGAAGCTATCTTTTCATGCCCAAGACTCTTGGATTCCAAAAAATTCACTGAGGTGTCAGATCCTTGTATTTTCAGAAGTATATATACAAAAAGAAGAAGAAGAAGAAGTAGAAGAAGAAGACGACGACGACGACGGCGGCGGCGGCAACAATGATGATGACAAAGAAGTAGTACATGTATGCTAAGGCACCTAGCATAATGACCTATCAACTGATATCATCATTGTAATGAATTGCCAATGCCCTAGGAACTAATTGACTCAGTTAGTGAAAACCTAATTCTTTTGGTATCTTCTATAGTTTGATTAAAAAAAGAACATTTATAAGATCCCAACATGAAGACCATAAATGGAATAGTTGCCATAAATGCAGTAACTAGTTGATTAATCTGTCATCATTCTCCAAGATAGCCACCTTTCATTCTTGTCAAACTACAGAATTAAATGGGAATGTGAGAAGAATTGCTGTATTTATTCATGACAGTACTAGTCTCTGATTATTTTTTACTTTCTATTTTGAGAAGGAGGGGTGAACTTAACAAATTTTGTGTAGGACAATGCTCTAAAAATTACAAACATCCCTGGAAAAAATTAAAATATATTTGTAAATGGATAAAATACACATGCTTATAAACCCCAAAATTCAAACTGTTTAAACATCAATTCTACTCAAATTGATCTATAGATTCAGTGTGATCCCAATTAATATTCTAACATGCTTTTTTTGGCATAAATTTTCAAGCTGAATCTAAAATTTACGTAGAAATGGAAAGACTCTACGACAGCCAGAAAAAAAATTAAAGGACTTACACTAGCTGAGCTGATCTGAAGGCTTACTATGAAGCTACGGTAATTAAGAACATGTGGAATCTTGTTTTTTGGGAGGTTTTTGATCACAGCTTCAATCTCATTACTAGATATTGGTCTATTTAGGTTGTCAATCTTCCTGTTTCAGTCTTGGAAGATTATGGGTTTCCAGGAATGCATCCATTTCTTCTAGGTTGTTTAGCTTATT
>CM052802.1:25555974-25589494 GCA_028533885.1 Nasua narica
GGACTCTGAGCAACAAACTGAGGGTTTTGGAGGGGAGGGGGTGGGGGGGTTAGCCTGGTAGTGGGTATCGAGAGGGGCACGTATTGCATGGAGCACTGGGTGTGGTGCATGAACAATCAATCTTGTAACACTGAAAAATTAAAATAAACAAATTTGGGGAGAAAAAAAAACGAACATGTGGAATAAGGATAAGAATAGATACATAGATCAATAAAACAAAACAGCATCCAGAAAGAATGCCTGCATATATGTAGTCAACAGAGTTTCAACAATAATGTCAAGATAAGTCAATAGAAGGAAAAGATAATTTCAACAAATGATGCTAGAACAACTAGTATTCATATGGAGAAAAAATAAAGTTTTAATCATTGCATCTTTTACAAAATTAACTCAAAATAGGTCACAGATGTTAACATAATGCTAAAACTCCAAAAATCCTAATTATTAAGGAAATGAAAATTAAAAACACAGTGAGATATCACCTCACCTATTAGAATGATTACTGCCAAAAGACAAGAAATAACAAGCGTTGGAGAGGATGTGGAGAAAAGAGAATCCTCATAAACTGTCAATGGATTCCTCAAAAAATTAAGAATAGATCAACCATATGTTCCAGTTATTCCACTTCTGGGTATCTACACAAAGAATAAGAAAGCACTAATTTGAAAAAATATATGCACCCCTATGTTCACTGTAGCATTATTTATAATAGCCAAGATAACGAAACAACCTATATTTGTTCACCAATAGATAAATGGGTAAAGAGGATATTACACACACACACACACACACACACACACACACACACACTGGAATACTACTCAGCCATTAAGATGAATGAAATCTTGCCATTTGTGACAACATGGCTGGACCTTGAGGGTATTAAGCTAAGTGAATTAAGTCATAGAAAGACAAATGCCATATGATTTCACTCATACATGGAATCTAAGTAAACAAAACAAATAGCCAAATGAAACAATACAAAATCTCATAAACATAGAGAACACATAGATGATTACCAAAGGGTAATATTTGGAGGGTGAACAAAATGGATAAAAAGGAGGTCAATTAAATGGTAACAGATGGTAACTAGACTTTGGTGATGATCACTTTGTAACACTAACAGATGTTGAATTATAATGTTGTACATGTGAAAGTTATATAATATTATATATTAATTTTACACCAGTTTTTAAAAAATACTTCTAAAATGGATAATTTTTTTAAAAAACTGGCAAAGCAAGTGAATCTTTTTATACATATGGTTGAACTGTAAGATGAGAATCACTCTGGCAGATAGTTTTGTAGGCTCCTAAAAAATAAATACAGTGAAGTAGCAAATATAAATATATTCTCTAAGAGAATAGTAGAATACAATAAATTATTCTTATTACATTAGAAGTAGCAAATTAATTTTTTCATTCTTGAAACTGAGAAACAGAAAAAGAAAAGATTCAAACATATTTTTGAACATGAAAGTGATCACTACTAGAATTAGTCATAAGGTATACAGATGGCTTCCAATTCAGTAGGCAATATAAAAGCAAAGAAAATGTGGCTCATTTAGCAACAGCAGTGCACATGCATGCACATAAACCAATATTCCCTAAAACTTAGAATATAAAAGTCCTGGCACAAAAAATAAAATCTCAGAAAGTATAAAACAAAATGATGAGAGACAGATCCAGTACATTTGCTATAATAATAAATTGAAATTGCCTGAAATTCAACTCAAAAAAGGGCAAATACTCTAGAATAATCTATAGATCAGCATTAAAACTATCATCCTTGGAAAAGGTATGCCTAAATATGTCTATTAGAAATATTACAAATGAAAAGGTGAGAGCATCTAATTTTGGCAAAAACAAGTAAGTAAAAATGCAATATTTTATTAATATTAATATATTTCAAGAAATAAAAATTTTATGGTAAAATATATCAGATTGAAGAGTGTCAACATTTATAAAGAGGTTTAATCAAGAAAAATATAACAGTTATGAACATTCTGACTGAAAATTTTCCTTTAACATTTCTTGTTGTACAAGTCTACCAGCAACAAACTTTCTCAGCTGTGTGTATGTGTGTGTGTGTGTGAAAGTGTGTGTGACGGGGGAGAAAAAAGACTTCATTTGTCTACATTTTGAAACAAATTGTCAGTATTATAAAATTTGGAGTTTTTTCCTTTCAGAAATTTAAAGTTACCTTTTAAAAAATAAAAATATAGCTACCTTTAAGTTTGCATGATTTCTGACAAAAAAATCTGTGATAATTCTCTTTGTCACTGTACATAATGAGGCCTTTTTCTTATGGTTTCCTTTTATATTCAAATTTGGAAGTATATTTGACCCTTTCTTGTTGAATATTCTTCTGCTCTCCCACCAACCTTCATTGACAATGGACTCCAATTATATGTGTGTTAGATGCTTGGTGTTACCCCACAGGTCACTGATGCTCTGCTCATTTGTCTCAGCCTTTTCTTCCTCTCTGTGCTTTTCATTTTGGATTCTCTATGGCTGAGAGTTTGCAGATCTTTTCTATGCTGTCTAATCAGCTGTTGACCCCAATCAACTGTATTTTCCATTTTGCATATTGCACTTAAGTTCCATTTGGGTTATTTCTCTCTTCGTCATATTTTGAACATAGGGAGCACATATATAATTATTGTTTTAACATCCTCATTTGCTAGTTTCATCATCTTTTTAACTACTAGAACTATTTTCTATGTCCATTTCTATTTTGGCATGATTATAATCACATTTCCTACTTCTTTGCATGGCTGGTTAGTTTTGTGTTTGATGCCATTCATTGTGAATTTAATGTTGCTCTTCGCTGGGGTTTGCTGTATTCCTTTACACAACGTAGGATTTTGTTCTTGCATGCAGTTAAGTTACTTGGAATAAGGTAAATCATTTTGAAGCTTAAAGCCTTTAAGTTTCATTGGGGTATGTCAAGAGCAGCCTTTAGCATAGAGCCAATTTATGCCCACAACTAAGCTGAAACTCTTCTGAATGTCCTACCCAATGCCTATTTCCACTTGGAGAGTGAGCAACTTTTACCAACCAGTTTGAATTCTAAGAATTGTTCTGCCTAGTCTCTTTGTAATGTGTTCCCATGCTGATTTCAGACAGTTTCCTCTCATGTATTATAGAGATCAATATTCAAGCAAAGAAAAAAAATTCAAGCAAAGATTTGTGCGAGGTCTCTGGGTGTCACTAGAACTTTATTTCTGTGTTGCTCTCTTCTCACTGGTCTTGCAAATTCTAGCTAAGTTGGTCTTTATGGATTAAACCTCTTTCTCCTCATCTTAGCAAGCCCCCTAGTCTCTAACTGCACTCTCCATAAGCTAAGCAGTAAACTTATGCAGTTACAGACCTTACTTTGTTTCTTTCCTTTAGGATATCCCATGTTATCTTTTGCCCAATGTCTAAAAAACATTGTTTTATAAACACATTGTCTGGTTTTCTATTTGCTTCAAGTGACAAGTCCTTATTACTCCATCTTGGATGGAAGTAGAAGAAACACAAAAACAACTTTAACAATGTGTTCAAAAACATATATTTGCATTAATTTTATTTCAATGGTGAAATGCAGGAATAGTAACAGGCCCAGTATTTGAAGGCCTGGGAAGATAAATATATTGAGAAACAAGAGAACATGTTATACTTGGTAAGTCATCCCTTAAACCATTCCAGTGTTTAGCAAAAACATATAGGGTGTGTTGAATCTAATTTACTTGTTTAAGAGAATAAGGATAGTCAAAGTATTTCTTTCCCTTTAGGAAATGACATTTCCCCAAACTCTGAATGCCTACTTATTAGAGAAATTTCTTTTTGAATCAGGGATAGCAACTAATTCCAAGAGATTTAAAATGAGATATTCTGCCTGATTAATTGTTCTCCTCCTAGAAGGAGAAAGATATTTCTAGGAAGTCACTTTTGTTCCATCTTCCTCATGGAATCAATTAACTGTTCCACCATGATAAAATGAAAGTCATTAACATAATATTGCTATGTCCTGTCTAGTTTCCAGTGTTCCTCTCATGTCAAAATTGCTTTCTAAAAGCAATGCCTAAGTTCTGCCTCTTTCAACTAGGCTGGCAATTTCACACTTGTGAATTACCCAAATTTAGACCCCCAGTGACTCGTAAGTGACTACATGTTCCCAAAGAGTCATTAAATCACTAGCATTTGCTGATAGTAACTCCTCTTTCTTGCCAAGGCCTTGATGAGTAATTCACTCTGCTGATCCATCTCCATATTTGTTCAAAGATAAAAACTGCTCTGAGAGGTGCCGAGCTCTGTTAGTCTGTTTGCCATAACTGTGCCACAACTGAAGCTGTAGCAGTAACCACTGTGGGAGGGTACTTACCCTCGTGGCTATATTGTTGCTTTTTAGTACGTGTTTTAAATGTGCCATAGCATTTCATTTTTCCCACAAAAGTCCCACATCCACAAGGTGGCCAACACTGTTTGCTCCTCTCCAACTGTAATCAATAGAAAAATAAAAACAAAAGAAATCTTGCCTCTCAAAAATAAAAGCTAGATGTGAACATGTGAACAGAAAAATTGTATGAGTTGTAAGAAAAAGAAAACCCCACATGGAAATTTTAAATTATAAATTTTTTCAAAAGAAATTGAGTATTATAGCTCTAATAGCACTGTATAAGTAAAGAGCCTTTGAGTGTGCTTCATAAATGATGGAAGTTACTAACAAAGAAATAAACCATCAATAAAATAGCTTGTTTTAAAAAATGAGTTAAACACAACCACCATCACTCTTCAAATTCACACGCTTTTCTGTAATTTTATATAAACTATCACACTGATTATCACATTTCTTCAAAGTAAGTGCCAATGTAAACTTCAACAAAGTGAAATATTCTAAATCATGAATTAGCATTAATCCTACTAAAAGAGTTTGAAAATCCTTGAAGATATTGTTCTTTGAATACACAAGAAAGAAATTACATAAAAATACAAGTTATTAACCCATCTTTCTAATTACAATAGAGAAATTAAATTAGACTTCAACTTCCAGGCTTACCTTTGATAACTTGAATATTCTTAAAATAATTAAAATAGTTATGAAATAATTTATTTTTCCATGTTGTATAAAGCAATATCTCTTCCTCTCATCACAATGGTAAACCTAATAGAAGGCTCATATGCAAATATGTTTGCACTGTTGAGCCATTTTTATAGACCCACTGTAAAGAAACTGAACTTTTGGGACTTCATCAAGATAAAAAGCTTCTGCACCGCAAAGGAAACAGTCAACAAAACAAACAGGCAACCCACAAAATGGGAGAAGATATTTACAAATGACACTACAGACAAAGGTCTGATAACTAAGATCTATAAAGAACTCCTCAAACTCAATACCCCCCTTCAAAAAAATAAGTCAAAAAATGGGCAGAAGACATGAACAGACACCTCTCAAAAGAAGACATACAAATAGCTAACAGACACATGAAAAAATGTTCAACATCATTAGTCATCAGGGAAATTCAAATCAAAACCACACCGAGATACCACCTTACACCAGTTAGAATGGTCAAAATTGACAAGGCAAGAAACAACAAATGTTGGAGAGATTGTGGAGAAAGGAGAACCCTCTTACACTGCTGGTGGGAATGCAAGATGGTACAGCCACTCTGGGAAATATTGTGGAGGTGCCTCAGAAAGTTAAAAATAGAGCTACCCTATACCCCAGCAATTGCACTACAGGGTATTTACCCCAAAGATACAGATGTAGTGGAAAGAAGGGGCACATGCACCCCAACGTTCATAGCAACAATGTCCACGATAGCCAAACTATGGAAGGAGTCAAGATGCCCTTCAACAGACAAATGGATAAAGAAGATGTGGTCCCTATATACAATGGAATATTACACAGCCATCAGAAAGGATGAATACCCAACAAATGCATCAACATGGATGAAACTGGAGGAGATTACCCTAAGTGAAATAAGTCAAGAAGAGATGACAATTATCATATGGTTTTACTTATTTGTGGAACATAAGGAATAGCATGGAGGACCTCAGGCGAAGGAGGGGGAAAATGAAGGGGGGGAGTCAGATGGGGAGACGAACCATGAGAGACTATGAACTCAGGGAAACAAGCTGAGGGTTTTAGAAGGGAGGGGGATGGGGGGGATGGGTTAGCCCAGTGGTGGGTATTAAGGAAGGCACATGCTGCATGGAGCACTGGGTGTTACACACAAACAGTGAATCATGGAACACTGCATCAAAAACTAATGATATACTGTATGGTGACTAACATAATAAAAAAATTATTAAAAAATGTCTTATTGAGAAAAGGCAAAACACATAATGATATACAGGTCAAGTTCAGGAATTACATACAAATTCTTTGGTTATTTTCTCTTGTAGATGTGCTTGAACAAGAGAGCTGATTAAATGTAACACATGTTTGATTCATCCACTGGCTGATTTTATTTGTAGCAGAGCAATTTTTGTGAAATTTATTCTTTTTTGTGAAATTTGTTCTTGAAATCACAATTTACTATTTTATTATTTGTAATAAAATACTGAATTCAAACTAGGATTAAATATTGTGACTAACTTTAAAAAATAATTAAAAATTATTAATTTATTTAATTAATTAATTTAAATTAATTTAAAAATTAATTAAATAAAATCTTAAAAAAAAAAGAAGAAGAAACTGGATTCTGAAATCAGATAGTCCTTGGATTGCTTTACTGATACATTTGCTTACTATACTGAGAATGACATTTGATGTATAATTAGAGCTCACTAAATATACATAAAATGATGAAAGGATTATATTGGGCTATTAGCATTACCATTCCTTTCCTATAAAATAGAGATAATATTAAGTAATTCTCAGAGTAAATATGAGAGATAATTATTATAAATAATGCTTGAAGAGAATTCAATACAATGTCCAACATTGTTAGTACTCAAAAATGGTTTCTAAAAACTTATTATTGCACAAATCACTAGCACCTACTAAATCCCATAGTTAACTGCTTTCTTTTCTCACCACTCTTTTTACCAAATCCTCCTCACTTTAAGCAGACAGACTTGCTTCAAACTTCATATAGAAAATAGAAGCCATTTAACAGGAGGTAAGAGGCCCCATATGGTTGGCTTACCACCAAGTGCCTTTTTGGTCTCCTAAAATAATAATGCTCTGTCAGGAGCTCAGCATCAGTCTTGGTTACTGACAAAATGGACATTCAGAGGCAGCAGTAATACACAGGCCTTGGTACATGGAGACCTTCCTATTGGGTCCATGTATATCCTCCATCTCTGCCATCATGGCCACTCTGTTCACATTCCAGAGTGTTCATATCCCTATCCCATCAGTTCTGGGGTGACAGGTCATAGAGACTAGATAATGCCAAATGGCTAAGTCATTTTGTCTGCTTGGTTATTTAGTGCCCCTTCCATGGTGTATGCTTTCTGGTAGGCAATAACATTTGAGAAAATGTCTTCACTCCTTGCGAGGGACCACTTCCGTTAACCTTTCTATTCCTCCCTCTAATGTCTGTCATTTCCACTTCACTCAGGTGATTGCTTTATTTGGTTTCTAAGATCCAACGGAACAGTAAGTTTGTTCCATTGCCTAGGGTCCTTGCCAGAATGTTAAATCCTACATCCCAGGAAAGCAACCCCAGGTCAAAAAGGTTTTTTTATACAGTCTCACTTCTGGGCCCCCTTGATTAAGTCTCTTCAAAATCCAATCACAAGTGTACTCCTCTGGTCCCTGCCCGTACATGTGAAATAATTCTCTACACTCCTTCGTGAGCTGTTTCTTTCCTCTCTTAGGCTCAGCATAACCCCGGTGGGGTTGTGTTTGGGACTAAGGTTACCAGCTTCACAACTACATGAGTGCAGAATTCCAGAAGGGGACACTTGTTGTCTTGTAGGGGAGAGGTCTCTGCAGCATCTTCCAACAAGGAAAATAAATAGTCATTGCTAGGGAGAAAGGGGCAACATCTACAAATTCTGAGGGCTTGGGGGAACCTAAAGAGCCAAAAATTCCCAGGGACATTCTTTCAGATGTCTTCATCCCACGTACTGGGGTCCCAGAACCTACTTGGAGCATTTAAATGTCTCCGAAGCTCTGTCACTTTGACTACGAAATCCTGTGTCTGCTCCTTGGCTGGGTATGTCCCTCCACTGTCGAAGGGAAGGGCTTATTTGTAAGCCACCAGAAAGTCCCTCTGGTGTTCTTAGTTAGCTCTTAACTATTTGTTAACCATCCCTCAGTTTCCTATTCTCCCTTGTAGAACATCAATAGAACTTAGCAATATGCTCGGTCCTTATTGTCTGGTTCCCCAAATCATAAGTGAAATCTTAAGTAATTGGGCTTCCAACTGTACCAGGACCAACGTTCTTCTCAGGAGAAGGTTCTCCTCACCATCTGGGCCAAGAGCAAGCCAGTCCACAAATCCTATCTTTTCTCAGACCCCTGCCAGCTTCCCTGGGCCAATTTATGTCCTCTGAGAAGCAGAGGCCAAGATGAGATCAGACATGCAGGTATTACTGAGGTTACTGTCTGTGTAGGATAAAGGAAGAAGAAGCAGGATTAAGTAGGGAGAGCCTTCAGACTGGGATGCCAAACTGACACCCGTGAAAGAAGAGAGGGAAGCAAGGATTAGATAAGAAATCTCCAGACCACAGCTCAGTTGTGAGAAAGTTTTGACCAGGCCAACAGGGATGGGCATTCCCAAGCGAAGGCTGCTCATTTGAACTAGGGCACGAATGAGCTCTAAAACCTCTGCCACGCTCAGCCATTGGCTGGGAGCAACCCAGGGGAAGTGTGGTCTAAGCCTCGCACAGGAGCAGCTACTGGAGGCGATCCCTAGAACTGGCTCTCTCAAAGGACAACTAACTGATCAGTGCAGGTCCGTAGCCACTACACTTGGTGTATCTGAACATACTGAGAGATGAGGGGAGATCTGGAGTTTGGGGATAAATTAGTGATGAGTGCATAGATAGCTAAACTTGACAAAAGGCAATTAGTAGAAAAAAATGAGAAGTTGTACAAGAAAGCAATGTCACAATTCACTATGGCTCCGTGGTGAGTGATACTTAAATGATCGTAACAAGCGCAGAATTTAACCAAGTAAAATGTACCAAAATGATTTTAATCAAAAACTACATTGTTAGGAGGGCAAAAGTGTGAAGAGCGAAGTGGGAAGGACGGAAGAGACCAGAATTAATATCTTCCATTTGGGAAGTCACGGGACCATTTTTAGGAATAAAGAATCAAGAGATGACAGCATAAGCAGTTTATTTACAATTATGCAAGTAAATGAGAGAAGTAACAACTGAAATAATTGAAAGTGTTGTCTCTAGGGAGCAGGACTCTGTGGTGGAAAGAGATTTAGCAGAGGACTACCGTTTTTCTTTTTAAGCCTGTGGTATTATTTGGCTTTTTAAACTCTGTCAATATTGAATTTTGATTAAAATATTAAAATTAAATTTTAAAAGGCAAATACTGTCCTATAGTTAATTGTAAATTCTAATAAATGATTTGTGCAATTTTCAGATATTATGCTGTTGCAAAGTACATCAAAACTGATGCTTGATTCACATTCACTAAAGGGATACACTTTTACTATCGTTTCCTATTTCACTAGAAGTGTTTTAGCATGCAGAATCAAAAAGATCATCTACCGTGTCGTTAAGAGATTTTAAAAGGAATGTTTTTAAGTCAGTCAGTGGGGAATTTTATGGGGTTTTTAGCTCGTTTTCTGATAATATACACTTGGCTTAAGATCCGCCTGTGTCAGCTGTTATCAGCTGCCTGTGTGCGTCACCGAGTTTGCTTTGCGGTATTATCTGTAGCCAAAGGAAACACAGAGGAAATCATCACAGCAGCTCCACACATTTTAATCAGCTGAAAAAAAAAAATCTGTTCCCCCACTGGTATTTTCACACATACCTTCAACAGCAAAGCCTCCTATATTACAGCAATAAAAAAATGCAAAACAAAAAATTGGATATGGATTCTGATAGCTGCTAATCCAATCTTAAAAATGTAATTTATATAAAGCCAGTAATTCTGAAAAGCCCTCTAGTCCCAAAATTTGCATTGGCCTTTTCCACAATGGTGTCACATTTTTGCGTAGAGCTGTATCCACAGTCTTGCCTTCTTTCTTTCATACCTGACCCAGGGAAAGCCTCACCTTCCAGTAGGCAAAATCAAAGCCCTTCCCCCACAGAGAAAAAAGCAGGTCTTGTAAAAATCAATCTTGAATGGAAATTATAAGCAATGTCCATCATCATATGTACCAAGTATAAACTGTCCCATAACATGAAATGCTGGAAGTGTTCAACTTATATTCCGTATCAAATTATTCCCAGTTTTGAGGCTCCACCCTCCTGGGCAGGGAAGCAGCTGATCAGTCTCAGCAATTAGTATTTACTCCCACACACTTCAAGGACCTGTACAAGGACTCCAGGGTCCAGAGGAAATATGAAGTTCCCAGATTCTTATCCCACTGTGGTTGCCATCTCACTGTTCCTCCTTCGAGCACATATCCTTCTGCACCATTGGGGCCTGCTGATAGAGCAGCCTACAGAGATTTATAGAGATACCTCTTCCCAGCCCCCTCAGTGGGCAGCGCCTCAATCATGGGAGCTCTCATGGCTGCCCACAAGACTCCCCAGATTTTGCCTTCACGAAAGCCTTCATGACAATCCTCCATGGGACCAGCAAGCTTCTGCTTCTTTTCCATTCTTTTTTCAATTAAGTCTGCTCCGCCAGGGCAGAGAAGACATGGGGCATGGGGGAAGGTGCTCCATTAAAGTATTAATACCTTGTCCTGCCACAGTTATTAGAATGTTTCAGTTACTTGTCCAATTTTCCTTAAGGTAATGAAGAGTGAGTATATAAGTGCTTGTGTTCATGCCTGAAATAATTACAGTAATCCTTTGCCAACCATGCTCTTGGAGCTGGCAGCACAGTGGTTAGAAATACTTTTTCATAGAGCATAAAAGGTTGGACAGGGAAAAAAAAGTTCCAATAGCTATACATATATACATATATACACATACACTATTTAAAAGCAGCATAAATGAAAGTCTGGAATATATCTTGTCCAAAACAAATCATACTTATCAAAAAATCATAAAACTTCTCATTAATGATTAAAATCATTAATATCAGTTCTGGTAGAAAATCTTCCCTGAGCTCCCCTTTCAATTGTTCTACAGCCACTGATGCTGTTTTGTGATCTGCTGAGGCAGACGTACTCAGAAGTCTGATCACCGAGTTGAAGGTATTGACTACCATCACCCACTTGCTTGAAAATTAATGTCTTACATTTGCATTCTTCCTATATATAAAGCCAAAGGCCTTGCCCTACACAGGCATGAAGGACAACCGAAAGAAGAAATAGTGTGTATGTGTGTATTCAACATTGTGTACACACACACACACACACACACACACACACACATATATACACACATATGTATCTTCACAACACTGAAGGTGTTATAACTATAAATCTTTTTCTTTTTTCTGAATCAAATAATGCCTACAACTTGCCACTCCCCAAGGATGGCAATAATTTCTACATTACTTGCCACTGGTGTTCACCTATTCCCTTTCACAAAATGCTTATGCCTTTTAATAAGTTATCAAGATGATGAAGAAGTATTATTTTCCCATACTAGTCTTCTATGCATTTGTTGAAAGGATAAAATTCAAAAGATCTTTTCTCTCTGCATATCCCCATGGACCTATACCCAGGTCTGAAAGAGAAAAGAGAACTCTGAGGGTTTAGTATTCTCTTGCAGCATAAGGATCACTGAAGCACCTGTTAAAATACTAATTTTTGGCTGCCATTCCTGGAGATTATGATTTAACAGGTCTGGGGCAGGGCCCAGAAATTTGTATTTTGTGTATTTATGAAATTTAAAAGTGATTTTGATAGAACCAGATTTGGGAAAACATGTAAAGAACTGAACTGAACTTACATATGTAAAAGATCTCAGACTTTTAAAATTTGTTACAAAATGTTAAATCACCATAAATGTACCCTAGAATTCTAAAAGCTGTGGTTGGAAAGAGATTACTATAATTTTGTGATATATAATTTTATACATATGGCCCCCTGCTTTTGTTATTGTGGTAAAATACACGTAACATGAAATTTACCATTTTTAAGTATACGGTTCAGGGTCATTAAGTATATTCACATTGCTGTGTAGCCATCCCCACCATCCATCTCCAGAACTCCTCATCTTCCCCATCTGAAACTCTGTACCCATTAGACACTAACTCATCCCCACGACCCTGCCCCTGGCAACAACCATTCTTTCTGTCTTTGTGAATTTGTCCACTCTAGGTACCTTATGTAACTGAAATAACACAGAATTTGTCCTTTTGTGACTGGCTTATTGTACTTAGCACCTTGTCTCAAATAGTCCATTGTATGTCTATAGCACATTTTGTCTGTCCATTCATTCACTGATGGACACTGGTCGCCATCTTCCACCTTTGGGCCGTTGTGACTAATACTGCTATGAACATGAGTGTACAAATGTCTCCTCAAATCCAAATCTGTTGGATATATAGCCAAAAACAGAACTGCTGTAATTTTGTAATATTCCTAATAAGATAGAGGAGTGCCTGCATGTGTTTTAGCCTAAAATTCCTAAGATATAAATTTAATTCTGATTTTCTAAAGTGACAAATATAAGACTGACCTCACATTGATTTTAGAGTTTTATTTCTACTTGCTCTTTCCTTTCAGGTCATCTCAGTATGTTTTAATTGTTTTCCATCTTCAACACACTCTCTTATGACAAGTTCTCTATTCCCATCCTTCAGTTATTCTCACTTGCTCTTTGTTTCCAAACTTACTATCAAGCCCTGGACTGTCTCTTCCAGTTCCCATTGCCCGATGAGCCATATCTTTGTGAATGAACAAGCTCTCTGCCAAGAGCATTGTTCCACTGGCTATTCCTTCTCTTTCCCGGCCTCGTACTCTCTGGTTCTACCAGCTCTTTCCCCACAGGCTCTAATTCTGCTTAAAACCAGAAGGAAACTCCTTCTATCTTTAAAAACAAAAACACTCAACCCTACATCCCTGTTCATGGTCCACCACGCCTATTTCAAATGCTGAACACAGGCACATGCATGCACCCACACACAGAGACTTGGCCTTTGCTCTAATTAATGCAAAGGACGGTGTGCTCACCTTACACTTTGCCCTAGTTAGCAGACTCAGTAACCAGGGAAACAGTCCTAGCTTCCAACCAACACAGAAAATAAGAGATCTTTCAGCTAAAGATTAAAAGCAAAAAACAGGGCTATACTGTTTGCCCAATATTACTTAGACAACAAATAGGACTCCAAACCCCATTATTTCCCTTGCCAGAGCGCATGCACATCACACACACACACACCTACCTTTATAGGTAGTATCCTGTCACAGACTTTCCCTCATGCCTGTAAGTCCCTGAGCAGGCCCCTCTGTCCTGCCTGCTGCTGATGAAGTTTTAGAATACAAATGAGGTTCAGTAGGGTGGAGTCCGGAGCCGGAGCCTACGACCAGGAAAAAATTCTTGAGATGTCTTTGGTGCAAAATGGTGGTTTATTAAACCATGGGGACAGGACCCGTGGGCAGAAAGAGCTGCTGCTGCACCGGGGGCTGTGAGGAGTGGCCCATTGTATTCTTGCAAGTTGGGAGGGGGTCAGGGATAGCGTGAGTCTCTAAGGAATTTTGGAAGCAAGGTTTCCAGGACCTTGAGGGACTTGCTGTTGTTGGGAAAAGGTCATTTATTACCATCTAATAAAACCTTAGTCATGAGACCCTTCAGATGTTTATCGGTGGGCCATATGCTTGGGGATGACTGCCAAAACATATCTTGGGGGGTTGAGAGACAAAGGAAGTTTCCAAAGGAATTTTTATATGTTAAAGTAGACTTACAGGATCCTGGTTGGGGGGGAGGGGGGTCAGACTAGGACAGCCTTTTGCTCTTAGCAAAGTATTAAGGTGGAGGCAGTTGAGTCCTTAGAGGAATGTCACTCTGCCTATCTCAAGGACTTGTCAGTGGGTAGTAAGGAAATTTAATAACTTCTCTTCTGTCTCACTTTCCCACATCACAGCCAACTGTAGAAGCAGTGGAATCACTTGCTCTAACTGATGAGTGGCCAAATGGCCTAAGGCTGTTTGAAGTCAGGCCTTCCAAGTACCAAAAATTATAAAACATGCTTCAAAAAAAAAATCCACTGGAGTTTCCAAAGCCAGACCTCCAATTCAAAAGTTGCCTCCTTACCAGACAGTGCTCAGCATCATTTGCTAGACTTCCTATGCTCTGAGGGCTGTGGCCACCAGATAGCAGAGGTAGGTCCCGCTAAGCTCCACCTGAGACCCTGTCTGCCATTACCACGCCCAAAACAGTGTTGGCAGAGACAAAAGTAATAAATCTCTTACTAAAGGGGCAGGTGGTAGAAATTGTTTCTTTACTCCCAAAAAACTCATAATAAAGGTATGGAACAGGCCAAATTTTAAAACCCAAATCCAAAAAGGAGAAGGAAAACCCTGGGTTTTTTAATTAAAAACCCTTTCACACTTTACTCCACACCCAGCTGAAAAATTTCATCTCATACTCGACTTACCTTTCACTGCTAACCACCATCAGAAAGGCTTTGAATCTCTTGTTCCATTTTCTCTAACCACAACTGTATTTCTACAGCAGCACTGAACTTACTCTGCCAAGGCCACCAGTTTAAAACAAAACACAGAAAAGTACTATTACATCTCCTGAATTGGCTTCTTTATTTTGGTGGTGATCCAGTGCAACCGGCAATTTCAGACATTGCTGATTGCACTCTAAAAGTGTATAATCATTTTCTAGAGCAATTTGGCTGTGTGTATCAAGAACCATAAAAAATATTACACATTTTACCTCAGTAATTGTGCTTCTTAATAATACAATCCAAAATGGGTAAAGGGGGATTATTTATATATACATTTATTAAAACATATTTATAGTAGTGTTATTTTAATAGAAAAATGGAAGACTATTCAACAAATGAGCAATGTTCAAGCAAGTTACACTACAAACACTTAGACTATTGCTAAGTCTATCATAAATAAGGTTGTAAAAATATACTAAATGTAAACATACATTTGATTGTCTACTAAATGCAGATAAATACAACCATGTAAAAATCTGCATAAGACGACAGTCCATGAGGATGGATAGCAAAATGTACACAGCAGTGTGTGAAGAGAATGGTCCTGTATTCGCCTATATCTGAAGAGTTCGTAACATTTTTTCACTATTTTTATGATAAAAATGGGTCCGGCATTTTTAAATGGTTAACATCAGATGGTCACATAAAATCCTTATTAAAACATTGTTTAATACTTTATACTGATTATGAATACATATTATCTAATACATAGTAATTTTAGTTTCTTTTTAATGCATATAAAATTTTTTTTTCCATCTGGAATTCATCTAAGATGATTCCAAACAATCTAAAAACCTAGTGAATTTATTCCATTCCGTCTGCTAGACCGGCTAGTTTATAGTCTATCGACTAAATGGACATCTCAAATGTGTGCAATACAATGGATTTTCAAGCTTATTCGATTCCCAACCATATATCCTGACTGAAACTTGAAGTTTACATTATTTTACTTCAGATATTAATGAAATGATTTTGACTATATAATTTTCAACAAGACCAAACGAAATCTTCACAAATTATATGGCTTTGATAGTTTTATCATTACATATATGTGAGATTAAGAAGCAGCCCAGGAGTGGCGCCTGGGTGGTTCAGTGGGTTAAAGCCTCTGCCTTCGGTTCAGGTCATGATCTCAGGGTCCTGGAATCGAGCCCCACATCAGGCTCTATGCTCAGCAGGGAGCCTCCTTCCCCCATCTCTCTGCCTACTTGTGATCTCTCTCTCTCTCTCTGTCAAATAAATAAATAAAATCTATATTTAAAAAAAATTAAAAAAAAAAAAAAGAATCAGCCAGGAGTAGAAAATGTGAAAAATAAAAGGAATCTAGAACAGAGGGGAGAGATTTGATTCCACTGATTATATTCTGGACAAAAAAAATATAAAATGCAAATTGGCTGAGAAGCATTTTTACTTATTTAAAGATCATAAAAGTTAGTACCATATCAGAACAAATACATGCAATGTCTCATTCTTGTTTGCAGATAATGCTAATGAAAGCTGCGTCCTGATCACAGTATTCTATAGGACCACACAGATAAAAAGAAGCAAAAGTTATGTGAAGTGGCAATTTACGAAGGAGAAGTTGCAAAAGCAGTGAACTCCCTTTTATCATCCACTCCTTCCCCTCCCTCCCCACCTCTTCCCTGAGCTAAAGAGTGAGGAATGTTCCATGTACAGTGTCAGTGAGTTTCAGAGCTTTCCACTCACTTTCCACTCACATCTTTTGTAAATGAGTGTCACTCTCAGAACAAAAAACAAAAAGAAAATGTTTGTGTTCAAAGCACGTTATAGGTGGAGTTTCAACAGGTTCGCATCTGTTTCCTCTTTGCCAGGGAAAAACTTGGTTGAAACCAGTTTAACATGAACCAGCCTCTATATGGCCTATCTGCCATTCCCACAATCACTGGATAACTAGACCACAGCCAAAATGAGGACATGTCCTTTCCTTCCTCAGTGTCTTCTGGGCAGTCAATTTAAATTATTATATTGGTTCAAACAGCATATTTTAGGACTTTATGATACTTAGTCTCATGGTTTTACCTAAAATTTTTGTCGATGGTGATTTCTAGTATTTTTCCAAGAACCAATTTAAATTGGTTGTCCAAAGCTTCCTGTTCCATCAAGTTGAAACTGATCAATGCACAGTGTTAGAAGGGGCTTAACAGATATCGTTTTGTAGATAACAAATCTGAAATCCAAAGAAATCAAGCAACTAGCTTAAATTCTGTAGCCATAACATCAGTTAGTTGTAATCCATGTGTTCTGGCCTGCAATCCAGTATTCTCTCATCTGGGCCTCCATGTATCCCATTCTTACTCTTGGGAGTTGGTCTCTTTTCTAGCCTCATAGAATCACAGGATCTCAGAGTTTAAATTATATTTAGATTAATCAATTTGGTCATATAAAATTTTTAAATTTCCATGTAGCAAAGGTAAAAACAAAACGAACAAACAAAAAACCACAGACAGAAATCAAAAGACCAAAGCAACTTGGAGAAATAATCTACAAAATGACAAAAAGTTAATCTCCTTAATTAATAAAGAGTTCTTCAAGCCAATAGGAAAAAGACCACAGTCTAAGAGAAAAATGAGCAAAAGATTTAACTTAGCAACTTGTCATTACACTGGGAATTCCCTTTCCTCCTTTTCTATGATAAATGGGTCCAGTGAGGCATAGCACAGGAATTGCAATTTGGGCCATACAAGCTATGGGTAAACCACTGGCAAGTCTGGAGGTTAAAGGAGAAGAATGTTACTTCACAGGGAAAAGGAGGAAGTTCAGAAGAACCGCTCTGAATCAAAGTCCACTGGAGAAGGGCAAGAGTTCAGACGATTTCTCATTGGCCGAGTTGTGGTGTTTTCTTATTGGTTGACTTCGTTTCTGGTCAAGTAGACAAGACAGAACTTTCTGTTTTGGGTTTGCAAATGATGGGGAGTAGCAGAGTGTGAGAGCTCCCCCTTTCTGGCCTCCCAATTCTATTTTATCTGTTTTCCTTCATTCATTTCACAACTGGATTTTCCTGAAGATTTAAAAAAATTCTAGGGATACCCTATGAGTTTGCTATAGTGCCCTGGACAACTTCAGTGTACAGTATGGGAACCTCAGAGCTCACCATGAGGGAAAAATCAAGTTAGATCCCTTTATTATGTATTTACTGTATAAGTACATTTTTTTGTATTTGTGCATATATACACTGAATATACATATTATGCCTTCACACACATACACACATACACAAACATGTGCCATTTTTTCTGTGTGTATGTACATTACACATAGCAACATGTATACGCTATATAAATTTAAATGCTTTTAAAATTATAAACTGATTTATGTCAAAATGATGATTATGATCTCTAAGTGGTGAAATTATAGGTGACTCTTACCTTCTTTCTGCTTCCTATGTTGGTTTTATACTTCCTGTGAGGTTCTATTTCATAATCAGTGAAGACAGAACAGCTCTATTCTGAACAAAAGAAATAAATCTAAAAACTAAAAACATAAACCCAGGTTCTATCCAGATTCTTCTTTTAATGAGGAAAGCAAATTTAGAACTCATTCAGCAAAAGGATTCTCCTGCTGAGAATGCATTTAAACCATTGTAAATAACCAGAGACAGACGGGGGTAAAAGTAGTACCTACCACTCTATAGTTCAATTAATTGGTAAGGACAAGAATCTTCCTCATTTATAGATTGGTCATAATTTTAAAAAAGAAACAAGCATGGGGTTGAAGCAAAACCACTCTGAGAAAGAAATAGGAAAGACATATGACAAAAAAAATAAGTCTTAAACCCACAACACAACCTCAAATACATTGTCATGAAGGCGGTGAAGACTTTAAACAGTCCTCTTGGGTAACTGAATTTAATGAAACAATGGCCTTTAAAAATACTCAAATAGGGTGGGGGATGGTGGAAGGGGGAAAAAAAGGCCATCACAAGAATAAAAGTCACATTTGGAAGCAACAGAAAGGAGAGTTGAGAAAACAAAATCCAGTTCATGGAAGGCAAGCTCGAGAACATGAGCCAAACCAAAAGAGTTTAAAAGGATTAGAGAGAAAATTAAAATGACAGAAGACAAAAGAATTAAAATATACACTTATTTGATACCTCTGAGGGAGAAAACAATAAGACACAAAAAAGTATTCAAACTATAATTCGAAAATCATTTTTTCAATAAACATTTGAGTCCACCAATTCAAAGGTGATAGTATGTCTCAGTAAAAATGAATGCAAGTGATAAAACTGGTGAAGTCTCTTTCCTGGTAAAGATATTAAACTTCAAAAATAAAGAATCTATGAGAAGTATAAATCAAGTAAGCTTCAACTTTCCCACAGCCACATTACAATGCCGAAAGATGGTGGAGAAATGCCAGGTCCTCGGGGAAAAGATCTTGCACTCCGGAGATTGGTATAGTCAAAGTATTGTCCAGGCACAAAGAGACCAACAGTAGACATCGCAAACGGGGGTGATTTAGGAAATATAGCCCCATGAATACTTCTTAAAGAAACTAACTTTATGAAGATGGATGGTGGTGATGTAGGAAGGGAAGGGAAGGGAAGGGAAGGGAAGGGAAGGGAAGGGAAGGGAAGGGAAGGGAAGGGAAGGAAAAAGTGATTTTCCCCCATTGACCTGCCAATAGAAAAAGGAAAGGAAAAAGGAAAGGAAAGGAAAGGAATTAACTTTAGCCAATCAATAAAAGGAAGAAGAAGCTGTGGCAAGAGTAAAGGTAGTGAGTAATGAATCTATTTGAATGTAGAGCTAAAATTGAACTACTGTGGCAATGGTGGTCACTGGTCAGGCCATGGACTTAATTGACCATGACAACATAAGAAGGGCCATCCAGCAGGAGGGTTAGTGTGAAAGAACATGAAGGGCCAGGGGGATGAACTGATAAACGTTGTTTAAAATACACAATTCATGTATAGTCTAGATAATACTCTGTGTATACTATTTTGTGGTATAAAAAGACCCACTAGAAACCTTTAGAAAACATAACAGGAAAGGTTAAAAGAAAAAGAATCAGATAGGATCACATAATAAAACATGGTATGCTGAAAAGCAAAGTTTGAAACAAAGTGACACAGTAAAATTGGAAACAGAGAATCAACGAGACTTATCTGGCAGATACAAACCCAAAGAAAGCAGGGTCATCATAGCAGTATCAGACAATGCTGCACACAGGAAAAAGTACCAAATATGGCAAAGAGTGGCACTTTAGAACAATGCCTACGATGCACAAGATAGATCTGACAGTCATGAATATTTATGCAAAATATAACAAAATATTCTTAAAACAAAACCAAGAAATACAAGTGACATAATCAGTTAAGTTTCTTTGGCTATAAACAACAAAAAACAATTCTGGCTCATTTAAGACTAAAAAGAATATACTGAATCACATAGGTGAAGATCCTGGAGCTAGATTGCTTTCAGACAAACTCGATTAGGACATCATCCTCAGGGGCTTGCTTGCTGCTTCCTGACAACCTCTGTCTCTCACCTGAGGCAGCACAGGGGGTAATCAGCTTCCTCAATAGCCCAAAGGTCTAGGTGTTTAATCTCGGGTTTTGTGCTGACGTAGATACTGCGATCATGGGAATAAAATCATACGCTTATGATCTAGCTTAGCTAGTTAGCTCAGCTAACTTCTTCTGTGAAGAGTCAGAGAGTATTTTTGACACGGCAGGACCCATGATCTCTGTCACAACTACTCTGCTATTGTGGCACAAAAGCAGCCATATGTAAATGAATGAGCAGGGCAGTATTACCCTAAAACTTTATTTATGGACACTGAAATTGAAATTTTTTATGATTTTCACAAATCATGAAATATTATTATTCTTTTGGTTTGTTTTTTTGGCTTTTTTTTTTTGCAACCATTTAATGATGTAAAAACCATTCTTAGCTCAAACTTAATAAAATGGGTGGCATGCAGGATCTGGCCCATGGTTGGTAGTTTGCCAACTTCTGCTATAGGATCCCCACAAAACTTGAGCACAGAAGACTGAGAGTAAGGGAGAAGTTGGCCCCTCCAAGCAAATTAGGATAGTGAGTGCTCAAGAGCAAACACAATAAATGTTTACCCTAGTATCTCCTGTTTGCTGCCTAGCATTCTCTGCTCTTTGCTAGTATGGCACTCAGCACACAGTGCTACACTGCTTTTCATCAAGTCTGAGACACCATCAATTAGGAGATACGTTATTTCGTGGAATACTAAGGAACAAAACAAGCTGTCAATAAAATTATAACAATGCTTTCTTGTAACTTACAATTTTCATTTCATACATATTGGAAGAACTTTTTGGTGTAATTTTGAGTTTTATCAAAGAGCCCGTGGTTTTGTTAGCATTTCTTATTTAACCAGCTAGTAGTCTCAATTTTTCCCCCCATTGACCTGCCAATAGAAACGTAAGCAGTTGCTGTTCCAACTTAGCAAAAGTTGCCTCCTTTCTTTTTTTTTTTTTGTTTTCAGCAAAACTTTCTGACACTCCTGTTTGACACCTGAATGACAGCCCTGCATGATGAATGGATTGGTCACATCAACTCCTTGTTGTGAAATTTATTTCATCTTTTCAAAGGGATCTGGCAATTTCTCCTGCCTTCAATTGAATTGCTTGGCATGTGATATTGGTATTTCTCAGACTTTAATGTGCATATGAATCACCTGCGAATCTTCTTAAAATGCAGATTCTGACTCAGTGAGTCTGGATGGGGCTTGAGATTCTTCATTGCTCACTGCTAGTTCCACGGTGACTCTGATGGTCTCCGTCTGGAGACCTCACCCGGTATGGGAAAACGACAGGCAATCCTTTGCATGTATCTCTGTCCCAACACCTTACACAACTTACCCAGCTTGTATTTTCATTCCTTAGGATTCAGCAAGCATCTTACTAATTTGCAAGAAAATAAGAAAGGTGGTCATCCCTCCAGTGAGAAATATTTTATCTCACTAATACAAAAGAGACACCCCACCGCAGTGTTTCTAGCCTTACTGCAAATGCAGTAACTTTCCAACCTAATGCTGAATTATAGTATCATCTTGGAAAGCACTATAAATGGCAATTAGCTCAACGCACAGAGTAACAATGTGTGGGTGTGTGTGTGTGTGTATATATATATATACTTATTTATATATATAATGTATATATGTATACATATATATATAATGTATATATGTATATATTGGTGAAGAGAAGACAGTAAGAACAGCTGTGATCCAGTTTGTACATACACAACCAAGACTACTTATAACTACCGCTTAGCCAACAGCATTTGTGAGATGCCGTCAATTGGAATGTGCAACTTGATTTCAAAGATGTACAACTGAGGGAAACAATGCATGCCTTATCATGGATGCAGTAGTATGGTGGTCTATGCTCTTGTCTCTTTTCCCCAACCGTATTGCTACTTGCATGCAGGAGCTAGGAAAGCCTTTGTCCTAAGCCCAGAACTCAGTGTTAGGCACGAACTGAGTGCATGCAGTGCAGATGCAACCTTAACGCTCTCCCAACCATGTCATTTTGGCTGGACTAGGAGTCGGTTACACACTTACTTGCAACATGCAGATGTGAAATGTTCTCTGGTCATGGCTACCCAGGGTTTACTGTGAGTAAACTGGAGATGACCAAGTGCTTCTCAGCTAACCCTAGCCCAGCTTAGCAAAATAGATTAGTCGTGGTACCAAAAAGGCTTACTGTGTGATTCTTTGAGATTCTGGTAACTATATAATTTGCCTTTTCCTACATTATGACTGGTTTACTCCTTCATTCCCCACTCTCCTGGCTGGACTATATTTCATTTCTCCTTTTGTTCTGGGTGATGGTTCAAATAAAATAGAAATGTGGTGTCCCTTTAGTATGATTCACTTGGACCTTTTAGTCCATGAGCATCTCTGAGATAAGTGTGTAGTCTGCCACCTCCAAAGGAAAATGAGGGAAGAATTATGTTTAAAATGTTACAAAAGCATTTCATGAAACAGCATGTTCGTGAACACAGAAGTTGGAAATATATATTAATTAAATATTGTGAGGATAAAAAAAAATATTGTGAGGATATCATGCAAAATCTCAGTAGCTGTAGAAAATTAATTTTCATGATCTGATTTTTTAGCTTCCAAACCATGATGCATAAGACAAGTAGTCAAACAAAAAAAGCCCTCCACCTAAAGCAATCTCAATGGAATAGAAATGGACATTTCATAGCCCCAAACATGAGAATTTAAATAACGTCATTACATTTTCAGACTTGAAAAATCTTAGAAATCATTCTGTCTGAGCATCTATATGTTCATAGAGTTAGGATCTTTATAAGCCTTCCCATCCTCACAATTCTAATAGTCTTTATAATTTTAACATGCTCTATTCATATGAAAGCATGAGAGTGTTCAACACTTGATTCACAACAATAAAACTTCTTTTTGTATATGCTTAAATCACAGTATTTTAAGTTAAATATTCCTCATTTCAAGCAAGAAAATGAAAAGAGAAGGTTCTAGCTATATTATCTGCCCCTATATAATAGAACTCATTTTAAAAATGCAACTAGTGACCCTAACTACGTAGATATACAGCCAATCATCTTACCACTTAAGGATATTAAAAGTAACATTATTTCCATAAAGACCTGGAGAATAGAGAAATCAAAGAACAATACTATTTTTATGATAAGGTACTATGTTTATAAGGGTTGAGGGAAATGCTTCTATAAGTGGGGAAAAATATCCTCAAATTTCAAGCTTTTTCTGAGCCATAATTTCAAATTTCTTTCTTTTAATATTCATATTTGCTATAAAGAAAATTGAAGTTGTTTTTAAAAATTCTTTACAGGAATCTGACTGCTTACATCAAAAAATCTTCCCCACAAGTAGTTAGATCCAGCAGCAACTTCCATCACAGATAAAACTTTTAGTATTTCTTCATTCAAGAGTCCCCAGGCAGTTATTTATTGCATGCAAACCTCTTTTATATTTCTCTTGTATTATTCTGGTATGTGCAAGAATGTGCAATATCAACCCGAAGCCTAAAAAGTGCTAATGTGCCTTTAAAAGGGTCTAATTTATGGATAAAGGAGCTTAGTTATTGAGGATGGAAGGTGCCTGTGTTGTCTTTTCCTTTCTTTTCACATAAAATTATGTTACAGAACCATTTTTCTAAAGTCCATACAATAGATATCCTTACAGTAGGCCTTTACCACAGACACCTACAACTGTCTATCAATTTCTTTGGTCCTAACTAAGCCCTGATTCTGTTATTTCACGTCTAGCTGGGGCAGACTGGCAGATCTGCCCACTGAGTAACTAGAAAACCAGGAAACAAAATGTTTTTCAATTCATTTGCAGGAAGGACAAAAAGTCAAACTCATACTCTGTAAAAACTGGAGCTTTGGTGACCTCTTGTGGGGTAATTTACTAGTAGTTCATAATAAAGTAGTCCCAGAATGGAATCTGAGACAAGTTTTCTTTGTAGGTCCATTACACTGACAGGCCTACTGAGACCCAATGGGCCTGTTATAACCTAGAAATGCCTATTCATACATAGTTATCAATGCTGTGCTAATAACTGCATTTGGTTATATATTTGAGAGAGCTTATCTATATATAGACACACATCAGGAGTAATTTAAATAAAGTATTAACTATATTAAGACACTCTTGAATCTTCTATCCATGAGTAGAAGAACACTCCAACAACCTATTCAATATTTGATGGCCTTCTGCAAGGGATGAGATCACAGGGCAGTTCGGGAAGAGATTATGGATAATCAAATCTAAACTACTAGGCACAGTATAAGGGCTCAATAAATGAATTAATAGAAAACATAAATTAAAGAATCATCTTCATAGTTAATAGTTAACATTAATATCATGAGGCCTTTAATGAGGCCACATAGCTAGCAAGGAAGCACTGTTACTTTATAGCTCTACCCTGCCTCATTTGCATAGATTTGTATATTGAAATTTGGTGCCTTGTAAAAAATACATGTAAATACATGACATATATTAACTGGTATGAATGAATGATTTTGTAGAAAAAAATTAATCAGATTTGCATTAAAAGAAATGTGTCTAAATTGGGGGAAAATATTCAGAAGAAAAAAAAATGCATCATCATTGATAGTTTGGGAATTTGTACCAACATAAAGAATGGACAAGAGAACAAATAAGCTTGCTAAAAACATCAGAAAATAATGAATAGGAAAAATGGCTCCCTGTTTGGTTCTACAGCATTCAAATAAAACATGCATGTTGCATTCTCTTTAGTGTCTTTTGGTCCTTTTGCTACTCTGTATCACTTATATGATAAATTACTTCTTCACAGAGAGCACTATAACAAGCAGAAATAGATTTCTGTGACTCATTGCAATCAGAGCTGGGTAATACTGATTAGTACCCTTGTCCAATCTCTACTAAAGTAAACCAGCACTCCTTCCCCATCAAAGGCATGACAATTTGGTGTTTGATGACTCCAAATACCTCATCAGAGACAACTGATGGAGGAGATAAAGCCATTACTGCACACTTAGAAAAATATTAGAATATTACCTCCAGAAATATAATGCTGTACTTTGCTACTGAATGAGAAGTAAAACAACTAAAAGTGAATTGGATTGAAACATTAAGCAATCAGATCTAGGGCTGTGATGGTTTGAACATAACCACTTGGACATTCATTAGTGGCACTTCATCAGAACATATCCATATTCCATATACCCTGGAATATCACTTTTCAGAATTCCCTCTTAAGAGTGTTTTCTTAAGAATCAGATTTGCCTATAAATTCTTGATTAAGAAATATGAAATATACATAAAGTTTCTTTTTAGTTTTTCCTTTTAGTTCCATTTTAGTTTTTTCTCCTTGAAATCCAGTCAGGTATCAGTCTTAAGTAACATTCTTATGACTCAGAATGTATTTTTTTTTATCTTTTTTCAATTTATTATTTTACTTCCACTGTGATTACTCAGGACACAATGTAGCTCTTAAAATATTTAACACATATTTTGAAAAAAACACAATTTTTTTCTCCCCAAATATGTTTATTTTAATTTTTCGGTGTTACAAGATTGATTGTTCATGTACCACACCCAGTGCTCCATGCAATACGTGCCCTTCTCAATACCCACCACCAGGCTCGCCCAACCCCCCCCCAAAACCCTCCGTTTGTTGCTCAGAGTCCACAGTCTCTCCTGGTTCATTGCCCCCTCCGATTTCCCCCCATTCACCCTTCCCTTCCTTCTCACGATGCCCTCCTTGATTTTCTTTATACTCCACACGTAAGTGAGACCATAAGATAATTGACTCTCTCCGCTTGACTTATTTCACTCCGCATCATCTCTTCTAGTCCCGTCCATGTTGATACAAAAGTTGGATATTCATCCTTTCTGATGAAGGCATAATATTCCATTGTATCGATGTACCACATCTTCCTTATCCACTCATCTGTTGAGGGGCATTTTGGTTCTATCCACAGTTTGGCGATTATGACTCAGAATGTATTAAGTGGGAATGTGAAATGTAAATATTTTAGAAGATGGGTCAAGAGAAATAAAGGCTATTGAACAGACATTGAAAAACTAAGAACAAGCTTATCTGACATAGTGTCCAGATATTAACAAGATTTCCTTTGTTTACACTTGGTTCAAAAGCTGATCCTTTGTTTTGGACATTATGCCTTGATTACAAACCACTGGAAACTATACATGAAACAATATTTTCTATTTTACAAAAATTGTATTTCAATCTTGTAAGTCCCGGTCTGTTAATAATTACAGCTAGGTTTTAGAAGTAAGGTGTAAGAAAAATAACAACTGATATCCCATTAATTCAAAGGATCTTAAGAGACTGCTATAAACAACTAAGAACCAACCAAATGGACAACTGAGAAGAAATGGAAAAATTCTTAGAAACATACAACTTACAAAAACTGAATCAGGAAGAAATAAAAAAAATCTAAAGAGACCAACTATTAGTAAGAAGATTGAATCATCAATCAAAAATCTCCCAACAAAGAAAAGCCCAGAACCAGAGGGCTCCATGGTGAATTTCACCAAACATTTGAATTAACACCAATCCTCCTCAAACTCTTCCAAAAACCAAAAAGATGGGAACACTCCCAAATTCGTTTTACTACAACGAGATTATCCTGATACCAAAACCAGAAAAACAAAACAAAACAAAAAATAAACAACAAAAAATAAACAAACAAAAAAAATATAAGCCAATATTCCTGATGAATATAAAGGCAAAATATTCTCAGTAAAATACTAGCAAACAGAATTCAGCAGCACATTAAAAGAATCATTCACCACCATTAAGTGGAATTTATCCTTGAGATGCAAGCATGGTTCATCATATACAAATCAATGCACTGCATTATGTTAATAGAACGAAAGAAAAGACCATGCTCACTTCAACAAATGCAGAAAAAAGTCTGTGTTAAATTCAACATCTGCTCATGATAAAAACTCTTAACAAATTAGGAATAGAAGGGACATATTTCAACCTAATAAAGTCCTAATAAAGTCCATCAACCTAATAAAGCCCACAGCTAACATCATACTCAATGGTGAAAGGATAAAAGTTTTTCCTCTAAAATCAGGAACAAGCTAAGGGTGCCCACTATTATCACTCCTATTCAACACAGTACTGGAAGTCTTAGCTGAGCAATCAGGCAAGCAAAAGAAATAAAAGGTATTAGAATTGGATAGGAAGAAGTAAAATTGTTTTTATTTGCAGATTATATGACTTTATACAGAGAAAATCCTAAAGACTCAACCAAAAAACTGTTAAATCTGGGAGACCTGGGTGGCTCAGACAGTTGGGCGCCTGCCTTCAGCTCAGGTCATGATCCCAAGGTCCTGGGATCGAGTCCCACATCGGGCTCCTTATTCAGCAGGGAGCCTGCTTCTCCCTCTGCCTACAGCTTCACTTGCTTGTGCCCTCTTTCTCTGACAAATAAATAAATCTAAAAACAACAACAACAAAAAAAAAACCCTGTTAAATCTAATCAATGAATTTGGTAAAGTTGTAGGATACATAATCAATATACAGAATCAGCAACATTTCTATACACTGAAAACAAAAATTTTTGAAAGCGAAATAAAGAAATAGATCCCATTTGTAATAACATCAAAAATAATAAAATTTGGGGGAATAAATTTAACTACAAAGTTAGAAGATCTGTAACAGTAAAAAGCAAAAGACACTGGCGAAAGAAATTGAGGAAGACACAAATAAGGGAAAGAAAGGTATCTTGTATCCATGGATTGGAAGAATTAATATTGTTAAAATGTCAATATTACTGAAAGCCATCTACAAATTCAGTGCAATTCCTATCAAGATTCCAATGGCAGGAGTCCCTGGCTCAGTGGGTTAAAGCCTCTCTCTGCCTTTGGCTCAGGTCATGATCTCAGGGTCCTGGAATCAAGTCCCACATCGGGCTCTCTGCTCAGCAAGGAGCCTGCTTCCCCCCCCCTCTCTCTTTCTGCCTACCTCTCTGCCTACTTGTGATCTCTCTCTCTCTCTGATATCTAGATAAATAGATAAGAAAATACCCATGGCTAGGACTATGATCACTGGGAAGGGTGGGATAAATACTCCTACCTTTCTCTCCTTCTGCCTTCCCATCACCTGCAATGTGGCCACTGGCTGAGCCCAGCTGGAAGCCGGGGAGGGGACGTGGGTACAGGGAAGGTGCCCAGTGGTATAGAGGTCAGTCTCCTGGGACACAGAGAATGTATTTACCTAGACAGAAAATAACTACTGTAGAAGGCCTGTATTTTATTAATTCAAAAGTTGAAGAAGCACAATATTCAAATATTTAAAATTTCAATGTTTTTCTCAGCACTCTCTGCCCCCTTTCCTGTTTTATTTTACTCCATAGGACTTATTACCCTTTAATATATTTTATAATGTAATACTTTATTTTAGTTATTTTCTATCACTCTCACAAGAAAGCAAGCTCTTTGAAGGCAAGAATTTTGCCTGTTTTCTCCACTGCTGTGATGTCCTTATATATTTGTTGAATGAATGAGTATATTAAGAGTCCCTAGCAAACCAGAGAAGAAATCTTTATACAGGACTCTTCAAAAATATAAATAACTGAAAATATAAGAGATTTACTCTGAATGTTTAAATGTTGTAATGTGGTTTTTCAAAGCAAGGAACATACGCTTTAAATGATTTTCAAATATTCCATAACATTCACAATAAATAAAACAAAGGAACTCAAATTTAATACAGCATATGAAAAATCCCTAATAGTGCATATTTACTAATGTGCATTAGTAAAATGAATACAGTGTTTTCTTATTTAAAACTAATAGCATTAATATAATGTAATGGCAAAAAGACGTAACATAAATAAATGCTTTATGTAAGTTAATTGTCCTTTAGAACAGCATATCTCTGAATTCAAAGTCAGGACACTAAACCACACTTTTAATGCTATTGCTTTTCTGTGTAAACTTAGAGCTGCTCTTTACTCCTATTCCTCATTACAGTTAAAGCTTTGAGAGACTAATGGTCCCAGCATGAAGCAGATGTGTAATGCATATTCAGTCCCTTCTATGTGATAATCACCGTAGCAGCATCACATACATAAGTTATGGCAGACTGACATTAACGGATATATTCCCCCCTTTCCCCCCTCTCCTCACCCCCATCCCCAGACACTAGAATTTAATTTCCATAAGAATAAAGACCTTGTTTTTCTTGTTCCCCATTGTATTTCCAACTACGGCACTGGAGCTTGGCACACAGTAGATCCTCATTAAATATTTTTTGGACTGAATGTTTGTACTCCTCAGCAGCAAAATTATAGCAAAGAATTTATAGGCCATTTTGTTTATACAAGAATAGCAACAGATGGCCTTTCCTTTCAATGAGCTTACAAGGAAGATGAGACATCCTTGTGTAAGAGACGCAAGCAAAATGTTATCAGAGCAAAGGAAGCTGAGTCAGCCTACTTCGCTCAGGATGCCCAGCTCCCCACCTGGTAGCTATTTGTCCTTAGGCACAAACTTCTCCTTGCAGTATCAGCTTCAGTGACATTAAAATAAAGTCATAATGGCACACACTTCATAGGGCTCTTGGGAGAATTAAATGAAATAAAGCATATAATGAGCTTAGCAAAATATCAACAGATAGCAAGAACTTGCAAAATGCCAATTGTTAGTGCTTACAGTTCCTACTAAAAAGTTCTGTGATTTAATTAACTGCTATAAAGTGTGTTTTACATAAAGTTGAAAAATATTTGCTGGTATTACCTCTGATAATTAGAGCTCATTCTTATCTAGCTAATTAGTTTTAGTGGACAAAGAGTAACCTGCATCCAAACTTCATGGCATATGCCTCAAACAAGAAAATTATTATTCATGAATTAATATTATTGAATAAAAGTGATTATATAGGAAGGAGCAACTTTCTCAACCAACTTCTAATCATCCAAATTATGGGGAAACAGGGTTTTTATTAAAAATGGAGAATTGTTAATGAAACCAGGAACCTCTGCCAATCTGTGGAAGTTCTCTTTTTTTTCCCCCAAATATGTTTATTTTAATTTTTCGGTGTTACAAGATTGATTGTTCATGTACCACACCCAGTGCTCCATGCAATACGTGCCCTTCTCAATACCCACCACCAGGCTCGCCCAACCCCCATCCCCTCCCCTCCAAAACCCTCAGTTTGTTGCTCAGAGTCCACAGTCTCTCCTGGTTCATTGTCCCCTCCGATTTCCCCCCATTCACCCTTCCCTTCCTTCTCACAGTGCCCTCCATGATTTTCTTTATACTCCACACATAAGTGAGACCATAAGATAATTGACTCTCTCCGCTTGACTTATTTCACTCCACATCATCTCTTCTAGTCCCGTCCATGTTGATACAAAAGTTAGATATTCATCCTTTCTGATGGAGGCAGAATATTCCATTGTATAGATGTACCACATCTTCCTTATCCACTCATCTGTTGAAGGGCATTTTGGTTCCTCACACCAGTTAGAATGGTCAAAATCAACAAGACAGTGAACAACAAATGCTGGAGAGGATATGGAAGTTATCTTTAAACATGAGAGTTTAGCTCACTCATATGTAGAAATGTCATTTGTGTAATATCTTTTACCACTTACTTGCTTCTGGCATTATTCAAGACTATATGCCTTCCTCCACAAGGTACCTATGCTTTGATCTGTAAAATACTATCTTTAACCACAAATGCCTGGGTCAAAAGGTCTAATAGAGCAAAGTACTGTAAAAAATATGTTGAAATAGTCAGAATTATCTAAATATTGGATCATTTATTAGTACTTGAGTAAGATTATCTCCTGGACAGTGAGTCATGCAGGTTTTTAGGTTAACAGATGTAACCTTTTTATGTATAAAGTCAAAGACTGATATTTCTAATTCAAACATCACACAGATATGTAAAATCATGAAAGAGACTTATCTAGTACATCCAACACTTCAATCTGTTTTCCACTAATAAGTATTTGAAAAACAAAGGCCCCCAAATCCTAACTGTTCAAGTATGTAATTAAAATTCAACATGAGGGGATGCCTGGGTGGCTTAGTCCTTAAGCGTCTGCCTTTGGCTCAGGTCATGATTCCAGGGTCCTGGGATCGAGCCCCACATCAGGGTCCCTGCTCAGCGGGTAGCCTGCTTCTCCCTCTCCCACTCCCCCTGCTTGTGTTCTCGCTCTCGCTCTATCTCAAATAGATAAATAAATCTTTTAAAAAATAAATAAAATAAATAAAATTCAACATGAGAAGCCTCCTGAAAGAAGTTTGATAGTGAGACCCTTGGCTGAGTTTTTATGTATACACACACAAATTCTGTCTCTGCATTTATCTACTTTACAGCAAGGGAATGAGAATATGTAAACATGTGCTACAACTGCTAGAACTCTGGAACGATACTGTAATCTGAAAAGTCAATGCTGATTTATTCCAGACATCATTTGACAGAAATGGTACAACAAAAAGAAGTAAAATATTATGAGATTCTTATTACAAATAAGGTTCATATACACTTACAAAGAAAAAGAATGAGAAAAGAGAGCATCTTTAAATGTCTTCCAGATTAATGCCAAGACACTCTCAATCGGCCATGTCACAGAATAGCAGAAGAATGTGTAACTTAACTACTATCTTCACATACAGATGCTGTAGTTCTTAGAGATAGTTTTCACTTGGGCCTATTTATTCAGGCAGTATTATATTCCCAACAATAATAATGTTTATTTCTTCATTCCATTTAAATCAGGTTTAAGCATCCAGCTGTAGCATGTTGGATTTTTAAGAAACAAAGTCAGTCCAGTTTCATGAGTTTGGGCTTTTTATTCCATATTTGAATTTATTTTTCCTGGAAAGGAAAAATAGTTATAGCAGTACCTGGTATGGTGCCATGAACATAGTGGACATTTAATAAATATTTATCACTGCTGAAGTTGAAAGGAACACTGATCTGCACTCTGCCTGATATGCTGGGAAGAACCATATTACTTGCGAAAAGCATAAACATTTGGTGAGGCATGTGAATCTTAGGCAATTTTTGAAAATGATTATTTTGCAGGTGGTCTAATCTACTACAGAAAGGATAAAATGTTACCTATAACTATGATTAAGAGTCATTAAAGTCTAAAGAATTGTTTAGAAAAGCAGGCTCTACGGAATGCTGAAAAAATCTTACTCTTTGTATTGCGATCTGATGGCCTTTGCAGCAGACGAATTCAGAAGAGAACCCCAGCTGCAGACCAGCAGGATAGAGGGAGGGAAACCAAGTGAGGACAGGGCCAGCCTGATGGCTTTGGCTCTAAAAGTTGCCCCGATTTCAGCTTCTAAGGGGACATATGAAACTTTAGTCCAGGCCAGTTTAATGTTGATAGTCATCATCTTAAATACAGCAGGTGAGAGCGTGTCAACAAAAATTGGTTAAATGGGAAATGCTACTATCCATTATGTTTGGAGAGGGAGTGATTGTCTAGGTTACAAGAGGGCCTGAGCCAGGGTACTGCAGATGAGAGAACCACTGGGATAGGATCCAGAACCCCAAGACTAGTCCGCTTTCCAGGCCCAGACAGTTTGGCCAGGGCTTGGGGCTGGAATCCATTACCAGCAGAGAATGAAGTCCAGAGAATAGAGGCAAGAGCCTAGGCATACAGTAGGGCTGGAATTGGGACCAAGGAGCTTAATACTGGTGGCCACATTGTTGTTTATACAGGCTCACTCAACAGCAAGTGTAGGGCAATAGATCAGTTCCGGACACTGTTTCCTGATAAGAATGAAACTCCTGACAACCTGTCAAGCTTGAGTCTCATGTGAGTAACAATTTGATGATGTTTGTGTTTATAGGTTGATGTTAAAGTCATATCCGCTTCTTGGGCATGACTATACAAGAAATGTCAGTTTAAAGTATTTGATTTTTATTTTGGAACAAACTTAAATAAACCCAAACCTAATAAAAATTGACCGTTCACCAATATACTAGAACATCAGCTCCACAAAAAGCCTCTTTGTCTCTTTGCTCACTTAAGTATGCCGTGTGCCTAACACCCTCAGTTAACATTCCATAGGTATTTGTCAAGTTAAAGAATGAATTAGCCAAATATTAAGTGCCATACAAATGATCTGAAAGCAGGCACCCAAATTGGCAAAGAAGTCAAACTCTCACTCTTTGCAGATGATAGGATACTTTATGTGGAAAACCCAAAAGACTCCACTCCAAGACTGCTAGAACTCATACAGGAATTCAGTCAAGTGTCAGGATATAAAATTGATGCACAGAAATCAGTTGCATTTCTATACACCAACA
>CM052802.1:25589994-25683438 GCA_028533885.1 Nasua narica
CCCTCAAGATACTAATGTAGTGATCCGAAGGGTCACGTGCACCTGAATGTTTATAGCAGCAATGTCCACCATAGCCAAACTATGGAAAGAACCTAGATGTCCATCAACAGATGAATGGATAAAGAAGATGTGGTATATATATTCAATGGAATACTATCCAGCCATCAAGAGAAACGAAATCTTGCCATTTGCAATGACGTGGATGGAACTAGAGGGTATTATGGTAAGTGAAATAAATAAGTCAGAGAAAGACAATTATCACATGATCGCTCTGATATGAAGAATTTGAGAGGCAGGGCAGGGGATCATGGGGGGTGGGGAAGAGAAATGAAACAAGATGGGATGGGAAGGAGACAAACCATAGGAGACTCCTAAACCCACGAAACAAACTAAGGGTGGCTGGGAGGTGGGGGGGCGGGTAGAGTTATGGACATTGGGGAGGGTAGGTGCTATGACAAATGCTGTGAAATGTGTAAGCCTGATGATTCACAGACATGTACCCTGGGGCAAATAATACATTATATGTTAATAAAAATTTAAAAAAAAAATGATCTGAAAGCTTCATTTTTTGTCAGGGCAATGTATGCCCTGACAGAGACCCTTATTTCCTATAGCAGCAGAGCTGAAATTGCTGAAAATCAAGGACAGAACTTTCTACTGCAACTGACTGAACTACAGTGCAGTTTGAACTCCCAGCTTCAGGGGGTGTCTACTGTTAAAATGAGGGTACTGACTGGGAAAGGATGGGATCCTGAAAGTGGGAATGTGGGAAGACTCTGATGATGCTGGGGCCATTGCGCCCCTCAATTCAGATGAGTCATCTCTGCCAGGGGAAACAGACCCTCCACCCAAAATGAATGAGACCTTTCCACTCCCAAGAGAAGAGAACTCTCCACCCTTGCCTGAGGGGATTAATCCTGACTGAGAAAACTGTCATGGCCTCTCCTGAGGCACTTGCCATGCAAGACAATGCTCAGTCTCCTCAAGACCAACCACTACCACCCCTCTTTGCTTCCAGATCTAAGACTTGGCTCAAACCTCAAAAGGTCCCTAAAATTGAGGTATGAAGTGTGACCGACCCACAAAAGGTATGCTACACTCCTGCAAAATATTTAAACATTCTAATTTATATTAACAGAAATCAGGAAAACATGTATAGAAATAGATATTGAGGGTGTGGGATAATAGTGGAAGGAACATAAAACTGGATAAGGCTGAATTTATTAATGTGGGCTCACGAAGCAGAAATACTGTACTGAACATTGCAGCTCAGGGAGTTAGTAAGGGCTCTAACAGTTTCTTTGGTTGGTTGCCTGAAACATGGACCAAACGGTGGCCCATAATGAGCAAGGTGGAAATGCTGAACATGCCTTAGTTTAATGTAGAAGGGTCTCGAAGACTTGGGAAGATGGGAATATTAGAGTGGACTTAGCTTTTAAGACCTACTCACTCACTCACTCACTCACTCACTCAGTCCAGAATATATACCTTTCATCAAGACTATGAGAAAAAAATTTGTGAGGGGAGCCCAGCATCCTAGAAGAGCCGTGATCACTCTTCTCTGGAGACCAGACCTTACAGTGGGGAAGGCAGTCACTGAATTCGGAAACTTAAATGCACGAGAGTAAGTGGATCCTGGTGTGTGTGGCAGGGGTGAAATGAGCACACTCAACTATCAAAAGCATCGTGGGCATGGTTACTGTAGCAGAGAGCAGAGTGAAAGTAATAGTCAGAAGAGTCCGACTCACCAGACCTATGGCACTGGCTAGCTCATCATGGTGTTCCTATAAGTGAAATAAGTAGGTAGTCTACTAAAATCTTACATGATTGGTATAAGAAAAAAAGTTCTAAATCAATTGAATAAAAGTCTAAATAAAATCATAAAAACAGAGAGCCATGGTCTCCCAATCATTTCCCAGACTTGAACCAGTTTACAGACCCAGAACCCCTCGAATGAAAGAGAGGCCAAATTTCCTTGAGAAAGGACCCCACTATAATGCCAAAAATGTACACTATTAATCTTTCCCCCAGTCTTTCCTGCAGGGATCTAGGGCTCTTTACCAGAGGATCTGTGCACTGGGGAAAAGGAATTAATCAGATTTTTCAGAGATTACTGGACCCTGGCTCTGAATTGACACTAATTCCAGGAGACCCAAAATATCACTGCAGTCACCAGCCAAAGTAAAGGCCTATAAAATTCAGGTGGTCAATGGAGTTTTAGTACAGGTCTACCTCACAGTAGGCCCAGTGGGTCCACCAAACCCAGTGGGCCAACCAAAATAACCCAGTTTTGGAACTCATAATTAGAATAGACATACTCAACAGCTGGCAGAATTCCCACGTTTGTTTCTTGACTTGTAGAGTTGAGGATGTTATGGTGGGAAATGCCAACAGGAAGCCACTGGAACTGCCTTTACTGAAGAAAATAGTAAACCAACAGCAACACATTCCTAGAGGGATTGCAGAAATATGTGCTACCATCAAGGATTTTAAAAAATGCAGAGAGGATGAGTCCCATCACATCCTCTTCAACAAGCCTATTTGACTTGTACAAAAAAACGGATGGATTTTGGAGAAAAACAGTGGACTACTACAAGTTTAAGGATGTGGTGACTTCAATTGCAGCTGCTATACCAGATGTGGTTTTGCTGCTTGAGCCAATTAACACATCCCCTAGTACCTAATGTGCAGCTATTGATCTGGCAAAAGCCTTTTTCCCTATCCCTATCACTTAGGCCCATCAGAAGTAATTTGCCTTCACCTGGCAAAGCCAGCGAGAGACCTTCACCATTCCACCTCCAGCCCAATGCCATGATTTAGTTCAGGGAGATCTTGATTGCCTTTCCCACCACAAGACACCACACTGGTCCATTACACTGACGAGATTACACTGATCAGATCTGGCAAGCAGTACTCTAAACTGATTGGGCAGACATTTGTGTGTCAGTGGGTAAGAAATAAATCTGACAAAAACTGCGGGGTCCAGTGGTCTGGGGCATATCAACATATCTCTTCCAACATGAAAAATAAGTTGCTGGGCGCCTGGGTGGCTCAGTTGGTTGGGCGACTGCCTTCAGCTCAGGTCGTGATCCCGAGTCCCGGGATCGAGTCCCACATCGGGCTCCCAGCTCCATGGGGAGTCTGCTTCTCCCTCTGACCTTCTCCCCTCTCATGCTCTCTCTCGCTCACTTGCTCTCTCTCTCTCTCTCTCCAATAAATAAATAAAAAATCTTCAAAAAAATCTTAAAAAAAAAAATAATAAGTTGCTGCATCTAGCCCCTCCCACAATCAGGAAAAGAGGCACAATGCTAAATCCCAGTGTAGATTCTACGGTTTCGAGAAGAAGCCCTGCCATCTTCCAGAGATAACTACTCTCTTTTAAGAAATGCTCTTGGACTTACACTGGGACTTAATAGAGATGGAATGCTTAATCATGGGCCACCAGGTTACTAAGCAAGCCCATTGCCCATCATGAGCTGGATGCTATCTTCCCCATCAAGCCAAAGGGTTGCATGTACATAGCAGGACTCCATCATCAAAAGGAACTCGTATATACATGACTGAGTCCAAGCAGGCTTTGTGGCATAAAAACGTTATATGAAGAAGTGGCTCAAATACCATGGTCCTCACTCCTGCTACACTGCTTTCTCTCTCCCAGGTTGCACCTATGGCCTCACAAGGAATTTCCTATGATCAACTGACAGAGGAAGAGAAGAGTCAGGTCTCGTTTACAAATGATTATGCACAATATGCAGTCACCACCCAAAAGTGGATAGCAGCAACACTACAGCCCCTTTCTGGGACATCCGTCTTTTTTTTTTTTTTTTCAAGATTTTATTTATTCATTTGACAGAGAGAGAGAGATCGCAAGTCGGCAGAGAGGCAAGCAGAGAGAGAGGGAAGGAGACTCCCTGCCGAGCAGAGATCCTGATGCGGGGCTCAATCCCAGGACCTTGAGATCATGACCTGAGCCAAAGGCAGAGGCTTTAACCCACTGAGCCATCCAGGCGCCCCTTTCTGGGACATCCTTGAAGGACAGTGGTAAAGGGAAATCCTCCTAGTGAACAAAATTTTAGGCAGTGTATCTATTTTTTCACTTTGCTTGGAAGAAGAAATCATCAGATATGCAATTATATATCGATTCATGAGCTGTTGCCAGTGGTTTGACTGGATGGTCAGGGACATGAAAACAAGATTGGAAAATTGGTGACAAGGAAATTTGGGCAAGAAATACATGACTATATCTTGGTATAAGGGCAAATAACGTGAAGATATTTGTGAATGCTCCATGTGATGCTCATACAAGACTGACCCCAGCAGAGGAAAATTTTAATAATAGATACCCGTTCTGTAGCTCCTGTCAGCCTCTTTCCCCAGCCAACCCCCGTCATCACCCAATGGGCTCATGAATAAAATGGCTATAGCCAACAGGGATGGAGCAACACAGACTTCCATTCACCAAGGCTGACCTGCCCATGGCCGTAACAGAGCGCCCAGCCTGCCGGCAGCAGAAACCAACACCGAGTCCCTGATATCACATCATTGCCTGGAGTAATCATCCAGCTATCTGGTAGCAGGTTGACTGCATGGGATCCCTTCCATTACAGAAGGGGCAGAGTTCTGTTTTTATGGGAATAGACAATTACTCTGGATATTGATTTGCTTCCTTTAATGCAATGCTTCTGCCAAAACTACCATCTGTGGACTTCCAAAATGCCTTACGCACTGTCACTGTATTCCACACAACATTGCTTCTGATTAAGGAACTCACTTCACGGTAAAGGAGGTGTGGCGATGGGCCCAGGTTCACAGAATTCCCTCGTCTCACTATGTTCTCCACCATCCAGAAGCAACTGACTTGATAGAACAGTAGTATGGCCTTTTGAGGACTTAGTTATAGCACCAGTTAGATGCCAGTACCTTGCAGGGCTGAAACAAGGTTTTCCAGGAGGCTGGGTATGCTCTGAATAAGTGTTCAATAATGATGTTATTTCTTCCATAACCAGAACCCATGGGTCCAGAAATCAAGGGATGGAAATGGGAGTAGCAGCATTCGCTATTGCTCTTAATGACTCACTAGCAAAATTTTTGCTTCCTGTTCTTGCAACTTTATGTCTGCTGGCCTAGAGGTCTTAGTTCCAAAGTAAGGAAAGCTTTCACCAGGAGACACAACAATGATTCCTTTGAACTAGAAGTTAAGACTGCCACCTGGCCACTTTGGACTCCTATGTCTCTGAAGCGACAGGCAAAGAAGGGACTGTGCTGTTTCGGATGAAGGATTCTGACTACTAATAGGATATTGGACTGCTATTCCACATGGAGGGTAGAAAGAGTTATGTCTAGAATAGGAAAATCCCTCAGTATTCCCATGCTTTGTGATTAAAGCCAAGACAAAACTATAAAAATGCAATCCAGGCAGAACTACAATAGTACAGGCCCTTCAAGAACAAATGTTTTGGTCACCTCATCAGGTAAACAACTATGACCAGCTAAGGTGCTTGATGAAGACAAAGAGAATACAGAATGGGTAGTAGAAGGAGGTAGTTATAAACACCAACTACAACTATATGACCAGTTACAGAAATAAGCACTAATTTGTCATGAGTTTGTTCTTATTTTGTTGAGAATATGCGTGCTGTGTATTGGTGTGTGTATATGTATATATCTATTTTATTCCCTCTCTTATTCCCCTATTATGTAACATAAAATGTACTGACTTTATATCATACTTAAGGCTTGCTCATTGTAGATCATAGTATTTAAGTTACAGGATATCAAGAAGAATAGTAAACAACACTCAAGGACTTTACCTCCTTCTAGAGAAGGGGGCATTTTCAGTTATATGCAGGTTAGTTGTATTGTCTTAAATGAAATTATGCTTGCTACTGTCTTCCATTTGGAGAGTAAGTATGGTTTAAAGAGATGCTTATGGGTGACAAGTTGATAAGAGTGAACTTGTGAGGATTAATTTTAAGTGTCAACTTTACTAAGCCACGGGGTGGCCTGATATTTGGTAATTTGGGTCTCTATGAAGGTGTTTTTGGATGAATTCAACTTTCACATCGAGAGACTGAGTGAAGTAGATTGCCCTCTCTAATGTGGGTGGGCCTCATCCAATCAATCAAAAACCTAAAGAGAACTGAAAGGCTGACCCTCAAGAAAACAAGAGGGAGTTCCTCCTGACTGACTGCCACTGAGTGGGCCCATCAGCTTTCTCCGGCCATCAGACTCAGATTCAAAAACATCAGCTCTTTGGGGTCTGCAGCTTGCCATCGTTTGTGCTAAAAATATACCATCAACCCTCCTGGGTTTTGGGCCTTTGGACTCGAACTGGAACTATGCCATTAGCTTTCCTAGATCCCCAGCTCACTGACAGCAGATTTTGGAACTTCCCGGCCTCCATAAGCACATGGAGTATGCGATTATAAGACAACTCCTTATTGAAAAAAAGAATATATATATTATATATATATATATATATATATATATATACACACATATGTGTGTGTATATGTATTGTACAATCCCATATATATCCTATTATTCCGTTTCTTTGTAGAATCCTAATACATGGAGTTGCAGGGCTGGTTAATTCAGTAGCACAGAAGTATTAGGGAGAAGATTCTTGTCACCTTCTCAGTCTGCCGTCTTAGCATCCTGCTTATCATCTTATGCTGGTTTCTCTCATGGCCCCGGTGGCTGCAGCAGCTGTGGACATCACTTCTTCATCCAGCCACACTGAGAGTTGGAATAATGTTATCGTTTTTTTTAACATGTTTCTTTTTAAAAGCAAGCCCTGGGGAGAAATAACCCCAGGATATTTCCCATCATCAAAAGATGAAATGAAAATTGACCAGAAAGATCACATGCCTCTTCTTAATCCAGTCTCTAGAGAACAGAATAAAATTACAAAGATTGGCTAAGAGGAGTCAGATTTACCGCCCTGAGACAAGGAAACTGTGTCACTTTCCCTGAGCCAATGGCTACCCAGCAGGTGAACAACTAAACAAGTTTTAACAGCAAGAAAGAAGGGGAAAATAAACTTGAACTCAAATAACAGGACCTGCTCTAAGTATCCTGCCCTAGGATAGCTCTCCATTTCCATGTAGATGGAAAGCTTGAAATTTCCTAATGATGCTGAACCGTAAACTCAAATTTTCCCACTAAGTGAGTAAGAGCTATATAGAGTTCACAGCCCAGGTCTCCACCTACCCCTTCGAGACTGAAGCACTCACTCCAACAGCTGTTGGCACTACTAGCACCTTCGGCTTTTATCTGATTCCTCTTTGGGAACTGACTTGAGCTGAAGAAAGAACCCTCATTCCTCAGGTTGCACTGGGGTGGAAATAGAAGACTAGCCCATCCAGGAAAATAAAGGTGCAGCCCCCTTTGCCTCAGTGCTGAGGTCATCCCAGACTTCCCTGTCGCATTGGTTGAAGTCTATATTACGATAACATTCTACTTCAATCTCTCCTTTCACCCAATCCTGCTTTCCTCACTCACCTCCTTCCACCCCACCCTCAGGTGTAGGAGGCGAAGAGCCGTCCCAAATAAACTTCCCGTATATCAATCTCAGAGTCTGTTTTAGGGAAAATCCAACCTGCTCAGGAGAAGACCACAGAGGGAACTGGACCATAGTTGATGGGATATTCAGGTACGTTCCACTAGTGGAGACTATGTTCTGACATCTTCTCCAGAGCAGGAATTGTAGCTGTGGCGAAATATATTACAATGTCTGTAACTTCTGTTTGTCTTAACTGGTATATAAAAGTTCAAAATTTAAGATCAAATTTTTCCTAATCTAGCTGTAGAGATACCTTTTTAAAAATAAATAAACGTCTAAAAAAAAGCACACAAGTAGATTTCTAAAGAAAAGCTTTAAGCAAAGGATTTGCAAATGCTATTATTTTCTCCCTTTTGCTGATACCTTTCATAAAAAGGCATGGTCACCTTCGTATAAATTGCTTTAAAAACAGCAATCGAGATACATTAGATTCATCTGTGCCCATCAGAAGGAAACATCATTATGAGGCAGTGCCTAGGATTTCAGAACCTATTTGGAGACTTTTCAAAGGGTCTCCCATAAATAACACCTAAAATATACAAGACGCAGTCTTGGAGATACAAAAAAGAGGAAGATACATTGCCTTAAGGAGTTTATACCCTAGAGGAGTAGACAGAGAAGTGGAAAAATATAGTGTGAAAAATGCATGAAGGTATTATGAGATGACCAGGTATGTCACCTTGTTCAGCCTACAGAACAAAAGAGGCTTACCAGAAGTAAGTCAGAAGTGCACTAAGCAGAAGGTACACTTGCCAGGAGGAAAGGAGTTCCTGGAAGAGAGGAACCTATGCATAGGCCCACATATAAGACCAAATAGGAATCATTCTAAAAACTGAAAGTATTATTCCCATATTCCCAGTACCCAGAAACAGTGCCTGACAAATGCTGAATCCTCAATCAGTACTTGCTAAACAGATGAATGAATAAATGGAGTAGATGCACTCAGGTGACACATCAAGTATAAGGAAGGAAAAGAAAGAGGTGAAAAATGATGTTGGAAGGGTACATAGGTATCAGATCATAAGAAGTCTTCCTAATATGTCAACTTTAAGAGTTTAAACTTTATTCTAGAAGATAGAGAAAATTTAAAAATTCAAGCATGGTGGCCACGGGCAGAGTTGCTGGTAGTCGTGCCCAGAACAGATTTAGAGGCACAACTAAGGTAGGTAGGAATCCAGGCAAGAAGGAGCAGAGGCTTGAGAAAAGGTGACAGAAGGAGATAAATCTAAAAATCAATGAATCATGGTGATATTTTCAAAGTACTATGAACAAGACTTGGGTAACATTTTCGATGTGGGTCTTTGGTGAGATACAAACACGTTTGCTTCGGAAAATCTTAGGAATTTTACCGGCCATTTAGCATCCACCAAACAATGTGAGTTAGTCAGTTGTCCTAACCGATCCTATCTCTAAAAGAGAAACCTTCACCAAGTCATTATAATCCCCAATAGTACCATTTGTTCTCTGGTTTTCTCTGTTCTAACCCCTTCCATTCCCATGGTAACCCATGTAATAAAGGTAAAAGAAAGATTTCTGGTGTCTGTATTTTTCAGGGCCCTTATTTTCTTTGATGCTTCAAAAAGTAGACCTTGGCACCAAATTTTAATTATTCTGAAGAAATAACAAGTCAACTAAATACTATCAAGGGAGAAAGATATATTTTGTAACTTTCCTCATCTATACTCTTCTTCAAGGGAAGCCATAGCTAAACCCAAACTAAGATATTTATAGACCTTGATAATGTTCCCAAGAATGACAAGCTGGGATTTACAAAAGCAACAGGAAGGCCAGGCTGGCCACTTAACATTATGCCACCGCGAAGAGATGATCACAGATAGTAAAGACAATGGGAAAGGAAAAAAGTAAAAGTTTTGTTCTCTTCCAAGTTCATTCTAGTTGTCCGCTTTCAATATTAAATCTTCTGGAGAGTAATACTAGCCCTCTATAGTCAGTCTCAGGAATCTGCAAACTTAATTTTTTGATACTCCTATATAATGCCATTCATCGATAAGTTTGAGATGGAGCAGAAGACAATAATTTCAAAAAAGGGTATTATGTGAGCTAGCATAAAGTATCACCATAATTTTAGCCACATAGTACCCACTTTTCTCACAGACAGATTCACAGTAAATGGATTTTGAAGGAGGAAGAATAGAAACTTTTCAGCCCTAGTCCCAAAGCTATCTTTGTTAACATTTTCATTCCCATTTGTTAAAAATGTATATTAGGTGAGGTTGAAACATCTGGGTTATCAGGCACCAGGTGGTATCATTAAGCAGAGATGTGTCACATCCATTCAAAGCAGTGAGATCTGCCCAGCAGCATCAGGTTGGACCCGGAAGCATTTCTTCCACATGCCCTGCTTCCAGTTGCCTTGTCTATTTTGCCGATTCCTATTATTTGGATCCAATTTGGGGTTTCTAGTGTCTTTTCTATTTGACCCATGGCATTGCTCCTTCAGTAACACAGTACTTGCCTCTGAATCTACTGTATTGCTACCTTCCCCTTACATTAAGGTTGAGGACACCAGCAGATCTCCAGGATTGACTGTTACGTGCCCAGTGTCTGGTGTTCCTATAGTTTGTGCGGTACATGATATTAGGATCCATCAATGAGCCGTGAAAAATATGACCATTAAGATTGGGCATTCAAAACTGGATTGTGATAAGGGTTACCCAATGTATAAATTCGCTAAAAATAAACTGTACACTAAGAATGGGTGAATCTTATGATACGTAAATTTTACCTCAGTAAACTGTGAAAGAAACAGTTTGGTCAGATAATGGACGTAGGTAGCACAAGTTTGGACTGACACTGAAACCAACCAAAAAATAAGTAATCATAGAGGGTGCCATCATTTTTACCAGGGCTGACCACACAGAAAATCAGTTCAATGGGGGAAATCGTAGGATCTGTTAGTTACATCAGCTCCCTGTCACAAGAAGATTGGGGAATCACTTAAAAACCCAGTAAAAGACAGCATTGTTGTTGATGTTGCTGATTCAGCATAGTTACCATTGGGATCCCAAGACCAGGTCCCAGTTGCCAGGAAAAGCACTGCAACAAGGAATTCACATATGTCTATTTGGGCTTTAGTATACAAACCAACTCTGTTTAATTTAAGGAACCCCCTCAAAAATGATTTATTACAAAGGTATAAGGTCATTTATAAAACTGAACAACAGAGCATTGGATAGAACACTGAAAGAACCAAGGCAGGGCTGGCAGCCTCAGGCAGCCCTCGGTTCCACAGCAAGACTGGGCTGTGGTGCATATCTAAGGCCTTGAGTTCCAGTACCTAATGCACTCAGTGACCATTCGGCCTAACTGGTCCCGGGACTCAGAGGACATGAGCACTGGCCCCTGGAGCTTCACGCTGCAGCACCACCTTGAGATCGTCATGCCCCCAGCCATCAGTGGCCAGAGCAGAGCTGCCACAAAAGCTGTCCCTGTAGCCCAGGCCCCAAACCGGCAGTGACTTCTACCTGCGCTGCCTCTGCAAGAAGCCCGTGTTGGTGGGCCCTGTGTTCCAGAGGCATGGCGCGACGCCACGGCAGCTGCCACACATGTACACGCTCAGGTTCCAAGCACAAATATCAAGATCTGCTCAGTCCACTGGCGCCCAAAACTCTGAGAACCGGTGGAGGGAAGTTTCACCAGGCCCTGGAACCAGAGCCCGGGGCCTCACAGCGCCAACCGGCCGCAGTCCAGGAGGCCCGGACTGCCCAGAGCGCACCAGGCTCGCCCCTGTTTAGCTGGCCGGTTTTAGTGGCCCCGCAGTGGCAGCTGCTGCCCAGGATCAAGTCCGTCACTTATACCCTCCCCGCTCCTGTGACCGCCTCGACCTCCCAGCAGCCAGTTCTGCAGGCGGTTCACACCGCCCACCGGATCCCTGCGGTGCGGGTCCCCAGAGTGGTCGGCCTGGCCCCAGCCAACACTGTCGCCGGGCAGGTCACGGTCACTCAGGAGGCCACGCTGGACGCTCCTAAGCCAGGGCCTCGAGATCTGTGTGTAGATCACAAAGCAAAAGTGAAACCAGAACCTATTTCTGTGATTAGCGGAGCCACACTAGAAGCCACTAGCCAGGTCATTCAGATGTGACAGACATCCGGACTGTCACCATGGTACAACAGGCACCCCCAGGTAGGCACCAGCCACCAATAAACACTGTACGGCAAAACGGGACTCACGTGGTGCCAGTCGGCGTCGCGGGCCATGGTCAGGTGAACAAGGCAGTGCAAGTGGTCTGCACAGGCTGGCGACATGCGTGGGCGTCGGCGTCCCTGCCCACGAAGTCCCTGCCCACGAAGAACGACGACCAGTCCAGACCGCAGGCAGCGAGAGCTGCTTCCTCACCCTGCGCGTAGGAACACCGCCAGTAGCCATGAGCGAGGCTCCGCGCGTGCAACAACGGAGCCGCTGGGAGAGCTTTTCTTCCTTAAAGGTCAACTCTGGTGCCAAAGGAGACTCACTCAATGCTTCCGGCACATTCTCTCCGTGGTAGACCGCCAGGAGGTTGAACTTCGCCAGGCGCTGGAGACACACAATGCAAGCGGCCTTCAGTTAAAGACGGAAGTCATACCAGCACAAAGCCACGTGCACGGAAACCTGCGTGGGGCCGTGTGTCCCCGCCCCACGCTCAGCTCTCCGCTGCGGGGAAGGGTGTGCCCTTCCGGGTCCCTCCGAGGGGGCGGGACGCCTGGTGCGAGCGGACCTGCCTGGACCCCGGCCCGGGCCATCCCGCCACCGTCAGAGGACCCTGAGGACCGGACGCTGTGTAAAACAGTGTTTTGTTGTTCACATGTGGAATTAGACTATTTTGAAGTGTACTTTTTTTTTTTTTTTTTAGAAAATAAGAGAGTCTTGGACATTTCAGATCAGTCCATTTCTACTCTGGACATTTTAGAATCACACAGGACCTTTCGCGTGAGTTTCATTTGGGAAAAAGAAACAGCGCAGTTTTGTGTCTGGCCTATGGAATAATTTACTTGCTGTGTCTGTCCAGTTCAAGTTCAGGTAGTGGTACTTGATGACATCTGCAAGTTTTCCCTGTTAGAGCAGGTGCCTGAGGCATTTAATGCGCCTCCATGTTAGTGTGTAGGATGGCCCAACAGACTGGACAGACCGAGATCTCCAGTCACTGTGCGGAAAAGAACTGCGGGGCTCACCAGAGCTGCGCTGAACTGTTTCTCTTTCCTGCTCCTTGTGGCAGTTTTTGTTTCTTTATGTTGACTTTGTTCCTGGCATAATTTTCAACCCTAAGTAGAACAAGTCTCCTAAGGATTGGATATGTTTAAAACAAAGAATTGTTACTACTTCTTTGGAGGTGGGGAGGGGAGATTCAATCTTTTACCACACACCCTTTTGCAAAATGTCACAGATCTCTCCATGGCATGCTTGTGACTCAGTGTCACTGGTTCTAGGCATCCTCTAGTCCAACCATTTGTCTTCCCCATGATGTTACGGTTTGCCCTGCTCACACGGAGCCCTCGCTGGGGTGGAACAGAAGCTGCGTTTTAACAGGAGAGGCTTGGAAGCAAGTGCCCTGTAGCTAAGCATTGGAAACATCCCAGTTGTTTTCTGATTTGTAATAGGAAATTCTCCTCAGTCTTTCACAACTGAACCAGTACTAAGGCTGACTTCTGTCCTGCAAAAAACAAAATCCGGAGGAAAGGAAACGAAGATAAGAGAATAAGCAGTAGGAACCCCTCCAGGCTTCAGTCCATGCTACCCCAGAAGAAAACAGCTGGCCTTTCCAGAGTGTTCCATGGAGTCCCGGTTCAGCTGTGCAAATAGAAAGAAAAAAAAAAGCTTTGGCCTTATTGTGAATTTCTAAATATCATCATCATAACATTATTTATTTAAATGTAGCTATTCTGGTATCTAATGGTTATAAAGAAACCCCCCCCCACATATATATATACATACCTATAATATACATGAGTATATACACAAACTACATACACAAAATATATGTATTTTGAGTATATACACAAAATATAATATATATGAGTATATGCACAAATAAGGAAGACAGAAAGTAGACCATCAGCAAACAAGAAATGCCATCAATTTCTTAAAGAGAATAGCAGTTAGGAGAGTGAGACAGTGAGTTGAAATGTGGTCTCCCAAAAGATATGTCCATGTCCTAATTCCCAGAACCTGTAAATGTCACCTTATTTGGAAAAAGGAGTTGCATGTAATTAAGGATCTTGTGATAAGGAGATTACCCTTGATTTTCTAGGTAAGTCCTAAACCCAATGACAAAAGTCCCTGTAAGAAGGAGATTACACAGAAGAGAAAATAGCCCTGTGAAGACAGAAGCAGGGACTGGAATGATGTGGTTACAAGCCAAGGAATGCCCATAGCCACCAGTAGCTAGACACAACAAGGAACAGGGACTCCCCAGAGCCTTTGGAGGGAGTGTGGACCTGCCAACACCTTAAGTTTGGTGTTCTGGCCTCCAGAACTGTGAGATAAATTCCTTTTGTTTTAAGCTACCAAGTGTATATAAATTTGCTATGATAGTTATAAGAAATCAATGCAACTGGTTTCTAAAGAAGCTGAGAAAATTGGCCTTGTAGAAATACAGAGAAGCTCAGAAAACGCTAGCTGGAAGCAAGGAATGGAATATGGAGTTAAATGGGGGAATTCATTGAAAGTAACTGAAAGTTGTAATTGGCCCTCAGACTACTTCCTCATCCCAACACGTAGAATACCATCAGCCAGGTATTTACCACTCTAGCAAAAAAATGAGAGATTCTTCTCTACAGAAACTTCCCTGTCAAGAGAAGCAGGGCAGCTGATGTTCCCCAAACACCCTTAAAAAAGATCAGTTAGCTGGCAAGTCCAGCCCACAACCATGGAGCTCTCAATCAGCTTTTCATTGCTTTATTTTGTAGTGGATAACCAATAAGGAAGGAACCCCCGAGTAAAGAGAGGCCAGAGATAAACAGGGAATGGTTGGAAAGGGTGGAGGAGTCCAGAAAAAGTTGAAATAATTCAAAGAACAAGAGAGAAGCAAGAAAGAGAAGGCAGTCTATTTACTGAATAGATTCAGAGATACATGCCAGTGATGGCGACTGCGCCCACTCCTCAGTGTCTGAATTTATCCCCTCAGGCCACCTGGCTGGAGGCTCCAAGTTCCTTCCTTATTCACTTCTCCCGCAACTTTGGGAGTAGAAGCTGTTCTCCGCAGTTATTCCCTCTCCATACCTTAGAGTTCTCTTTCACCCCTTTTAGCAAATACATCTTTTCCTTAGTTCACAATTGTGGAATGGTATACAATTTCTGGACACAAGAGACTCTATTTTGAAGTTCCACTTTTTTTTTCTAACTAATGAACTTTTGAACTCAGCCATATATGGTTATTGTTATACAAGCAGTTGCTCATAAAATCTAAAAGAACAACCAGAGTTTGAACCATAAACCTGTTGCTATGAACTTTATGAGGACAGAAAAGTTAACTAATACATACCAGGAATAGATTTGTGTGATAGCACCAATAAAATAATCAGATAATAATCAAAAGTGGTTCAATCGGTCAGCACCAAATTAGCAGGGTTTTGGATTTTTTTCTTCTCTTCTTTATCTAAATCATGTAATTACCCCTCCCTTCCTTCTCATAAAAACCTCTTGCTTTCTGCATATGAGCCAGACACTTTTCTGTTCCTCCGGAGTCTATGCCCTGCAAATTGCAATTCTGAGACCCCAAAAAGGCCTTTGTTCTTTTTCAGTTTGCCTCCTTTTCTCAATTGATGCAATGTACTTGGTTCACAATTATTTTCTCTATGCAAATTATTGGTATGGTACTTTTTGTCCCCTGACCAGACCCTGACTAACACAATAGTCAATAAGAGTCTGGATTTTTAAAATCCTGTGAAACTTAACACTAGAGTTTAGGCAAAACTCTCAGATTGCTAAAGTAAAGTTTTAAATAGATGCTTAGAAGCCAAATTAAGAAAATCTCCCAGAAAATAGAACTAGTTGAAAGATGGAAAATATTGGAAGCGAGATTGAGGTGTGGAAAGAGCGGAGAGAGAAAGAAGTGTAAGGTTGCCAATATCTTCATCTTAAAAAGTGGAGTGACCGAGATGATACATAGCTGACCAAAAATAAAGGGGTAAGTGTATTATTTAAACTTACAAAGATGACCAAGACAGAAATTGAATATAGTAATAGTAACACTTGTTAGTGCTTTTAATGTATTGACCCATTTATCCTTATAATAATCCTCTGAGAAATGGAATATTATTATCCCCATTTTATAGATGAGGAAGAGGGTTCAGAGAGACTGAGTCACTTGCCTAAGGTCACACAGCTGGTAAATGGCAGAATTGGGATTCCAGAGTGCGTGTTCTTATCCATTGTACTCTACAGCCTCCTTACATGACTTTATTAGGAAGAGATGGGTAAGGAATGTACAAGGTGATGCAAATGACTTAATTCATCTTTTCGCAGTAGATAAAGGCAATTCTTAAAATTGATGAATTAAGCAATAGTGTTAAGAGATACAGAAGTAAGTACCAGAAGAAACAAAAACAGAAACTGTTTAAAGGGATTTACAGTAGTCCTCCCTAATCCATGGGGGATATGTTCCATGACCCCCAGGGGATGCCTGAAACTGCAGATAGTACCAAACCCAATTTTTCCCTATATGTGCATACCTATGAAAATGTTCAGGTTATAAATTAGGCACACCAAGAGATTAACAACAAGAGATAGAACAATTATACTGTAATAAACAGATAGAACAATTATACTGTAATAAAAGTTATGTGAAGTGGTCTCTCTCTCAAAATACCTATTGTACTGTACTCATCCTTTATGTGATAATGTGAGATGATAAAATGCTTATGTGCACAGATGATGGGAGGCAAATGACACAGACATTGTAATGTAGAGTTAGGTTCCTATTGACCTGCTGCTGCTTCGTCATAAGGAGTATCATCTGCTTTCAAAACCTGGGTGCCTACGGGTAAATGAAACCCTGGATAGCAAAACTGGGGAGCAGGGGGAATTGCTGTGCTCTTAGGACCAGCACTTTGGTAAGGAAGTGGTGAACCACAGATTTGTCATTTTCCCTCATAAGTATCTTTCCATTATTTTTTTTTTAAAGATTTTATTTATTTGACAGAGAGAAAGAGATCGCAAGTAGGCAGAGAGAGAGAGGGAAGCAGTCTCCCTGCTGAGCTGAGAGCCTGATGCGGGGCTCGATCCCAGGACCCTGAGATCATGACCTGAGCCGAAGGCAGAGGCTTAACCCACTGAGCCACCCAGGTGCCCCGTATCTTTCCATAATTATTAGCATCTTACTTTAGTAATAATTTACTTTAAACATTTTAAAAGACATAAAATTAGAAATTATCTCAGGTATGGAGAGGGGAAAAAATGGGATCAAGAAGCTGAACTATACAAATTATGTATTTTTTTAATTCGACATGCTAGTTATACAAAGATAATCTTAAATGTGAAAACAAGGAAAGTCCCTTCTCACTTGGGGTGGAGGTATCCTACCTGAGTCCCTCAGAGAAGGAAGCCTGGTAATTACTCACAACAGAGTTTGGGAAAGCCTCTACTTTCACACTTTGTAAGAGAGATGAAGCTAGTTCTCAATCTCATAAACAGATATCATTTGAATGATAAAATGAAAACAAAATTTTTTTAAGATTTTATTTAATTATTTGACAGAGAGAGACAGAGACAGAGAGAGAGACAGATATCAGAAGTAGGTAGAGAGGCAGGCAGAGAGAGAGGGAGAAGCAGGCTCCCTGCTGAGTAGAGAGCCCGATGTGGGGCTCAACCCCAGGACCCTGAGGTCATGACCTGAACCTGAGGCAGAGGCTTCAACCCACTGAGCTATCCAGATACCACAAGGCCATATCTTTTTTTTTCTCCCCAAATATGTTTATTTTAATTTTTCAGTGTTACAAGATTGATTGTTCATGCACCACACCCAGTGCTCCATGCAATACGTGCCCTTCTTGATACCCACCACCAGGCTCACCCACCCCCTCACTCACAAGGCCATATCTTTAAACCGGGATCCTTCCAGCACTGGTAATGACAGATGTTGCTTTACTGCCATCTAGTGTTCATTGCTTTAAAGACCTAAATTGAGCATAGGCTCAATTTTTGGGGTTTTTTCTTGTTGTTTCTTTCCTTGTCTCTGAAGCAGTTCCTGTTTTTCATGGGGCCTTTTGAGACCTAAATTAAAACACTTTTCCTAACAAGACAATATTCATATATACACAACAAATCCATAAATAGCTTTATACTTTGTAATTAGTTCCATGAATTCTGATCAAACCTAATCTATAGGTTCATCAGGTTAATCAAGTTTTCTTAACAAGTCACTTTACAGAAAGTTTATAAGGAAGGCTCAATTATTTCAGTAAGTCATCTGCTAAATTTGAATGGCAGTCGCCTTTACAAGGTAATTACTATTAACTCGTAAACACCTTGCAATACGTATTAAGAGTTGAGAGAGAAGAAATTCTTTTTTACCCAATATGTCAAAGAGATACCCTGCGGGAGGGAAAAATTCTGAATATTAGCTAAAAATTCCCACTAAATTGCATCTTTGAGTTCTCATAAAAGTAAAAGAAGTTCCCAGGGGGCCAAAGAGAAAAGAAAAGTGAAACAAAGAGTGATAAGCAAAGACTACTTAGTGGTGATCCTACACTAGAGGTGTTTGCTGGTTCCTTAAATGTTGTCCTGGAGTGGAAGGACTTCCCCAAACATAATATATGAGGTCTCTTTCAGTGTGGGAATTAAGATCTTTGCAGAAAACTAGGACCCTCAAGAGACTACATCAGCAAAGGAAGGCTTGAATGTCTGAGTTATAGTTTGAGTAGAAAAAAACATTTCCTCTCTGAATTCTAAACATAGCCTCTTTTATGTAGGATTAGGTTCAAATCAATATTAAACTGATAGGTTGTACATGGGGTATAAGAAAATGAGAAGTTAAAGACTATTCTAAGGTGTTTAATGCTTGGCTTGAGTGACTGGGAAAAAAAATGGAGTTACCATTATACAAAATGGAGAAAGCTTCTAGGGAAGGGTTGATCTTTAAGCGGGGATTAGGAGTTTAGTAAGTCTGAGATGTGTATTTGACATCTAAGTGGAGGTATCTAAGTTGGGTGTATGAGTCTGAAGTTCAGGAGTGAAGGATGAGCTGTGGAGATACCTCTGGGAGGAGTCTGTATGACCATGGGACCATAGAGACTGGAAGAGATCACCAAGTGAGTACATGTGGTAGAGAAGATGTCTAAAAGGTTACCTCTAGGATATTCTAATATCAAGAGCTCAAGGAGATAAACAAAAATTAGCAAAACAGACCCAGAAGGAGGAAAAGTAGGAAGACATGTAATCCCACCAGTTAGCAAATAGAGAGAGAAGATAATGAATTCAAAATAACACCAAAATTATATAAAATACTGAGGAACTGATTTAGTGATAATATGAGAGAATTATATGAAAGCTCCCTTAATTAAAAAGCCATCATATTTGGTGTTTTTATTATAATTGATAAAGAAACTCTGGAATAAAAATGATATAGCATAAAGCCATTAAGATGAATAAAATAGATGCATATTACTGACATATAAAACTTTCTAGGATGGTAATACATGCTAAAGACTAAAACAAGGCAGCAGGAAAAAAATCTATAGTACGAAATTGTCTTTTGAAATTTAGTATATTTAGTATATATATGAAGTAATGTATTAAAGACTATTACCAGTGACCAACATATGGCAGAGTTTCAGTTTCTACAGTATAAACGTCTAGATGATCGATTGAATTTTTACTATGAGCACATACGAAATTTTTTTTTAAGATTTTTAAATTATTTATTTGTTCGAGAGAGAGAGTGAATGAGCAACAGAGAGAGAGGGAGAGAACACAAGTGGGGGTGGGGGGATAGAGGGAGAGGGAGAAGCAGACTCCCTGCTGAGCAGGACCCTGGGATCAGGAGCTGAGCTGAAGGCAGATGCGAAACCCACTGAGCCACCCAAGGGCCCCTACATATGAACATTATTAACAAGCTTGACATTATTTTTAAGATTTATTTATTTTAGAGAGAGAGCACTAAAGGGGTGAGGGGAGGGGCAGAGGGAGAGACTCCTCAAGCCAACTCCCCTCTGAGCAGGGCTCCATCCCAGGATCCATGAAATCATGAGATCATGACCGAGGCCAAAAACCAAGAGTCAGACTTAATCCACTGAGCCACCTAGGTGCCCCAACAAGCTTAACATTTTTAATGAAGTTTATAGGGCATATATAAAAGCATGGACATGAAAGTGTAACATAATGTTATTTCAAGGAAGCAAAAATAAGGGATGCCTGGGTGGCTCAGTGGGTTAAAGCCTCTGCCTTCAGCTCAGGTCATGATCTCGGGGTTCTGGGATGGAGTCCCAGATCGGGTTCTCTGCTCAGCGGGGAGCCTGCTTCCTCCTCTCTCTCTGCCTGCCTCTCTGCCTACTTGTGATCTCTGTCAAATAAATAAATAAAATCTTTAAAAAAAAAAAAGGAAGCAGAAATAAGTATGTTACGTACAATATGACCAAAATTAAAATATGCATAGAAAACAGACTGAAAACAAAATTTCTTTAAAAAGCTAATTGAGAGTCTCCTTAGGAAGTAGTACTGAATATTTTTTCCTTTTTCCTGTGGTTCTATGTCTTTCAAATTTTCTATAATATAAGTTTTCCTACTTTTGTTTTGCTTGCTTATTACGAAAATTTCCAAACACACAAAGAAAAATTATAATAAAATACCAGGTACCTATCAGCCAGCTTCAATGGCCATCAAAATTCAGGTATATATTGTGTTATCTTACCCAATGTGTGGGTTTTTTTTTTTAATTTTCTGGACTATTTTAAGCAAATTTCAGGGATGTCTGTGTGGTTCAGTTGGTTAAGCTGCTGCCTTCCGCTCAGGTCATGATCCCAGGGTCCTGGGATCTAGCCCTGCATGGGGCTCCCTGCTCAGCAGGGAATCTGATTCTCCCTCTCCCTCTGCCTGCTGCTGCCCTTACTTGTGCTCTCTCAATCTCTGTCAAATAAATAAATAAAATCTTTATAAATAAATAAATAAAATAGAGCAAATTTCAGACATTGAGTCATCATAGTCTACGGACTTAAAAAAGGCTTATTTTTACATAATCACAATGCCATTTTTTCCTTTATACAGAAATAAAAATTCCTTTAATATCATCTAATATTTAGTCCATACTGAAAAACCTCTTACTGTCTGAAATGTCTTTATACAGTCAGTTTGTTTTGAATAAGAATCCATACAGTTCCAGTCTTTGCATTCTGTCTTACATCTAGCACAATAGCAGCAGGGGTACAGGCTAAATTTTGACCCCTCTCCTGCAAAATGCATATGTTGAAATCCTAACCCCCAGAACTTCAGAATGTGACTATATTTGGACATAAGATTTTTAAAGAGGTAATTACACTGAAATTAGGTCATTAGAGTGGGCCCTAATCCAATATAACTGATGTCCTTCTAAGAAGAGATTAGGTACAGAGAAAAGACTATGTGCGGACACAAGGACAAGGCAGCCATCTGTAAGCCAGGGAGAGAGGCCTCAGAAGGAACTAACTCTACCAACATCTTGATCTTGGACTTCAAACCTCCAGAATTGTGAGAAAATAAATTTCTGCTGTTTAAGTCAACCAGTCTATGGTACTTCATATGGCAGACCTAGCAATGTAATATAACCAGTGAAGCCAACATCTGTTTTGATTGGTTAATGTACATTTTGTACTGGGGGATAAATATTTTGTCTATCAACAGCATTTATGTTTTATTCAATAAATTCATTATTTTTTATTTATTAAATATTTTGAATACCCTAAATTGATTTCATGAATGGTCACCCAATTTTGTTTTTACTACCACTACTAGTCTTAATTGCTTGCCGCTCCAAGTACCACTAAAGTGATCTCATTCTTGTACTCTGAGCTAATGAGAAGGAAAGTACGTATCCGTTTTCTCTAGTTTGAATGGGGCTCACTTATATGTTTGCTATTTATTCAATAAATAGTGGATATATCCCTCTGAAACTATCTTTCTTTCCTCTATACCCACTACCTTTCCACTGTTAATTCGCCATTTTCCATGAAGTTACCTAAGCCAGAAATCTCAGTACTTTTAAAACACTTTATTATTTTGAAATACTTTTAAACTTACGAAAAAATTGTAAGAATAGTAAAAAGAACTTCTACCTTTCCCCCAATTCTCCAATTGTTGATATATTACATTTGCTTTATCATTCTTTCTCTAGACACATTCACATTTTACTTACATATGTTATTTATATATACATTTTACTGAATCATTTGAGTAAGTTGCTGACATGAAGCTTCATTATCTCTAAATAATTCAGTGTGTATTTTCTGAAAACAAAGGTACCTCCTACATTACCAGACTATAGTCATCAAAATCAGGAAATTAACTTTGTTAAAATATCACCTAGTTCACAGACCCAATTCAAATTTTGTCAGTTGTCCCAATAATATCCTTTACAGAAAAAGGATCCAGTGCAGAGTCATATGTTCCACTAGTTGTCAAGCCTCGTTAGTCTCTTACAACCTGAAAAATTTCTTTGTTATTTTGTCTTTCATGACCTTGACAAACTTTTGAAGAGTAAAAGTCTATGATTTTGTAAAATGTCCCTCAGTTTGAGGTTGTTTGATCCTTTCTCATGATTAGATTCTCTTTTACGCATTTTTGGCAGAAGAATCACAAAAGTGTGTTCTAATTGTCTCTTACCAGGTGGCATACAGTGCTAATTTGTCCTGTTACTGGGAATGCTAACTTTGCTCAACAGTGCCAGATTTCTGCACTGTTAAGTTTCTATTTTTCCCTTCGTCATTAGTATTTGGCCAGGAGATAGTTTGAGACTATTATGTTCCTCTTAAAGTTTTTACCCTCTAGTTTTAGCATACATTGATGAGTCTTGGCTAAATCAATTTTTACTATAATAGTTGCCAAATGGTGATATTTCTACCTATATCATTCCTTCTAAATATATTAGTGAGCATATAAGGACTATATATATATATATTCCTAATATAAGGAAGAGCATTACTTTATGCCCATTTAAAAAATATTCATGTATTTATTTCAGTATAGACTTAAGTATTCCTATTTTATTCAGCAGATCATAATCTATTAACATTATTATAATGGTGCTCAGATTGACCCAGGTGTGGTCAATGGAGGCTCCTTCAAGCTGGTTTCTGTGTTCCTTTCATATGTTCCATCATTCTGTAAAAACTTCTTTAATTTCTGGTGCAACAAGGTTTTTAAGGCTTATGTTGTACTTCCCCTGCTCCTGTTCTGAATCAGTCATTTCCCCAAGCGGCTCTAGTTCCTTTTAGTAGAAAATGGTGTTTAGAAACCAAGATCTAGGCACTACCTGCTCATTGCGCCTTACATCTCTGTAGCAGAGGGCGCTGGGGAAAAACAAAATAGATGGATTCAAAGAATAGTCAACATTTGGGTAGAGATATGGAGGTGTAGAAGTTTATAGGACGATATTTTTCAGAGAGAGGAGACAGTATGTACAAGAAAGGGGACATGAGAGGGTGTGGATTGTTTTGCATGGTACACATAATTCAGTATTACCGAAGCATAACATTGAAGAGAGGCAATGAGAGAAGAAACTAGTCAGGCAGATGGAGTGTCTTATATCCTAGGCAACGTAACTAAATTTTCTCTTACAGATAATCCTTTGGAGAATTTTCCATGGCATTATCAGATTTATATGTTTAGTAAGGTCATTCCGGCAGCAGTATGGAGGATGGCATTCCGGAATCAAAACTGGAGTCAGGGGACTGGTAAAGAGGCCGTCTCACAATAATAGAAGTAACGAAGGCTGGCACAAGCCAGCTGGAGTCAAGATGGATAGGCGATATATCTGGGGTCTTAAAACAGTAGAATGGACATAATTTGGTCTAAGAGGCATTTAGGATGCTCTACAGGTATTTACAACACAGGGAGGATGGTGGTGGCTTAAACCAAAGTATAAATCTAGACGGAGCAGGTTCTAGGTGAAAAGTTGAACAGTTCGGTTTAAGATGCTTTGGATTGATAACATTTCTCACTGAATTCTCATAGGATTTGTAGCAAGAAAATGAAATTATGTTTTGTAAAATGTGGTGATGCTTATATAAATAGAAAAGCTGGCCTCTGAAGAAATATGCATAACACTCTCACTTTGCAAACTAAGCAACAGGTTATGGTGCAGTGTATGATTACAACCGCAGGAAATTCAAAAGAGCTGGGGAGGGACCTGCTTAGTATTTTTCCATCCCTGGTGACTCAGAGCTAAAAATGGCGCCTGTGACAGAAATTAGAAAGTGGGAGGGGACACTGGGTGTGGAAAAAATGAGGGTTTTCTTTTTGTTGTGCTTTAAACATATAGTGAGATAACTCAGCGCCACACGAATTACGAACATTATTTTCTTTAAGGTTTGGTCTATAGTACAACTCCAGTCTCTGCATTTAAAAGGATGTTTCATTTCGTGGGCGCGATCGCTTGGGCGGTGACGTGCCTGCTGCTTTGCCTCATTCACTCTTCTCGGCCTCGGCGGGTTCCACGACTGCCTCCCTAACTCTGGCCTCTCTCGGTTTTTCCAGCGCTGGCACCAGTTCTGAGAGACAGAACGCTTTCTCGGGGGTGACGACCAAATGAGCTCACACCCTGCGCGTTCGCAGGGCTCCGGGGCGCTCGGGGCAGGGAGAGATTCTTTCTTCGGAGTACCGCGGCCTCGCGCTTTCTACACGCGCACGAAGACGCCCGCGGCCTCGCGCTTTCTACACGCGCACGAGGAGTCCCGCGCGCGGCCGCCGGAGCGCGTGCCCGGCCGAACTGAAGGCCTGCAGGCGGGGCGCGCGCACCACCTCCCCAGGCGCTGCACTGCAGCAGCGCAGGGCCCCGCGTAGGTGGCGCGGGGGCGGGGCTGTGGAGGCGGGGCGGGGCTGTGGAGGCGGGGCGGGGCCGTGGAGGGGTGTCAAGGCCCCGCAGCGGTCCAGGCCAGGAGCTCGGGCCACATCGGTTGTCGTGGGAACGGCGGCGTAGGCAGGCACTGACGTCAGCGGGCGGCCTGCCGCCCGCAGTGCGACACCGGGTCGGCTCTCGGAGCCGGAGTGGCTGGCGGCTAGGGTGGCTACGTGGGTGCCTGGCTCCCGCCCTCCCCCACTCCCCGCCAGCGCGGGTACCCGCTTCGCACAGTGCGTGTCGGCTCCGGCGGGACGGACTGTCGGCTGCTCTGGGCTCTGTTCTCCGTGAGTTCGCTGCAGGCCTGCTGGTTGCGGGAGCGCGGGTCGGGCGCTTGGCCTGCCCGGGCCCTCTCAGAGGGGGCGGTGGCTAGGGGGACTGGTAGGGTCCGAGGGCGCGGGGGCGGCGCGCCGGGGAGGGGGGCGGGGGGCGGGACGTGGGCGGTACTGCGCCCCCGCAGGCTGACCCGCCCAGTGCCGCGGAGCCCTGGGATGTAGTTCTTAATGAATACCCCTAAGTACTTTCCCGCTCCTTTCCCTGGGCTCCTGTCTCGTGATTGCTCAGCGTGGTATCCAGATCTGCCCTGGAGGGAATGCAATCTTTGCCTTTCCCATTGCGGATTCCGGCATAACTGCATTTAACTCACATACGTACTAAGTACGTTTATTTCCTTTTAGGGTGTCAGCTTGGTGCTGAATCTCGAACCTGTGAAATGCCTTCTTAATTACATCCGAGAAAAGGTGATGTGTGTTGCGTTTATAAGGATCATTTCGATGTGTATACAAATAGGAAAAAAAGTACACTATTTAGAATCATTACCAATGGCCGTGCTGTGTTTCAGCATTACTGTGGAAACATACTCACTGGAGTGTATGGCTTTTACTTTTTTGAGAAAAGGATGCTAACAATTTTTTCACCTGTTGCATGAACTATTTTGATGTTACTGCTTGGAGTTTCAAGAAAGAGATTGCTCTTTTTGAGAACTCTGGGAAATTTCTAAAAATATTTGATATATCCAAACACCAAAAGTTTTTTAAAACCATGTTTAGGATCTTGTTTATTTATGGAGAATATCTTGGTTTATCAGTTGAATTATGCATACAGGGCTTTTGTTAGTTTCTTTTTTTCCTATGTTATAAAATTCAGTTAAAGGGTGAATTATTCAAGCCTCTACTTCTTTTCTTTTTGATCTTTAGACATTGGCTGATAATCAGATGTTTCGAGAAAAAGAAAAATGAGATGAAATGTAGTGCTGTTAATTTTCCTTTTAGTATTTCTTAGCGTCTCCTATGAAAGGGTTTGTGAAGGAGAATCTTTAAAATAATGGTCTATATGAGGCTCGGGGATGTTATTTTAAGTTTGACCTTATTTTTGCCAGTGATGTTACTAATCATATATTAGTCATTAATTCTATAATGTATTTGCTACGGGACACATTAATGTTTGGAAATGATTATTTCTGTAATGTATTTTCAGTGTTAAGTAGTATTAGTGTTCAACTTTGTATTGAACTACTAATAGTAAATAATGTGACATGTATTATATTGATGGATTTTATTTTATTGCACACTTATATTTAGTGTTATAATAATAGACATAAAGTAATTTTATTGAACCCCTACAGTGTGTCAGCCACTGTGCTGATCACCTTGCTTTTCAGTATTTCCTTTTCTCCTTACAATAAAGTAGGTACCATTTTAATTTCCTGAGTCATAGAACGTTTTACCAGGATGAAAATAAAGGACTAAGGTATGGAGGTATGGAGCTCAAGGCACTGTGGGAGCACAAAGAAGTATTTAACCACGCGTTGAGGTTAGAGTGCTCCCAGAGAAGATACCATCTGCATTTAGTGTTAAAGGATAGTTAGGAGTTTGTTGGAGTGACAGATGAAGGGCATTTCTCAGGAGAGAGAGGAGTGTATGTAATGGTACAAAGGCAAGAAGGCGTTTGGCACAATTGAGAGCCCGTATTTCACATGGTTAGAATTCAGAATGTGTGTGGAAATGTGGCTGAAGAATGAGTCATTTCATAAGTAGCCTTGATCCCCGATGGTATGGACTTCCTATTTTTTTCTAGTAGGTGATTGAAATCTAGTGAAGAGATTTAAACAAAAAAAATGATACCATTGCTTTTGTATTTCCGGAAATTTCTTCTGCTTGCAATGAAGAGGATGACTTATTTTTTTAAAGGAAAGGGTGATAGAAGCATAGAAACAATCTTAAGAAAAAAAGTAAAATCTTTACATAGTCTTTTTATCCCTCAAAGCTGCTGTATTATGTCACTGCCTTTGAGGGTGAGGGAAGACAGTAGGAAGCAGAATTGTAGAAAGAATTAGCCACATGTTTCTTCTACAGGTCTCACCTTCCATTCATCCCAACACCTGTGGCCGCCCGATTTCCGCCCCTTCACAAACAGCTTTGCAAACATGCGACTTGCTGACTGGACTGCAGATCCAGTGGACACTCTTCACAACTTGGTACCACACAGTGATAGAAAACTTCTTTCTTAAAACTCTTTTCCTTTGGGGGGCACCTGAGGGCTTAGTCAGTTAAACGTCCGACTTCTGATTTCCGCTCAGGTCATGATTTCAGGGTGCTAAGATCTAGCATGGAACCTGCCTGAGATCCATTCTCCCTCTCCTTCTGCCCCTTCCCCCCCCCAACAACAACCACAACAACAAAACCTCTTTCCCTTGGTTACTTCTCCCTTCCAGCTTTCGCCCATCTCTTCGATGTCTTTTTACTTTACTTTTCGGCTTCCAGAATTCTGTCTTTGGTACTTTTTTCCCTGAAACCATCACAGATATAAAGCCTAGTTCTCAAATCTTTAGCCTAGTTCTCCTTGCTGGATTACTATATTCTATTGCCTACCAAACATAACCTGATTATATATGCACAAACACGTATTTATATATACAGTGATAATAGCTGTCATTTTCAAAGGGCTTGCCATGTTCCAGGCATTGTGCTAAGTGTTTTATTTGCATATTCTCGCTTAATCTTTCCAAAACCTTATGAGTGGTTTATTACTGTTACTCTCTTTTGAAACATTAGGAAATTGAGGTCCAGAGGTTAATTTACTGGCAGGTAGAACTGAGATTTGAATCTAGAGGTCTGACACGAGCCAATGCTTGCAGCTAGCTAGTGCCCCTCAGACACCCAGTTCAACATGCCCCACTAAGCTCACCGAGTGTCCCCGTAAGAAGTCTCTATTACAATCGTAACAGATGTTGACTGGTGTTTTTTTTTAAAGACTATTTAAAATCATTTGACCCTTATAACAACCTTTTGAATATGCACTGGTAGACTGATTTTACAGGTGAAGAAACAAATGCCCAAGGTCAATTAACTATTTGAGACTATTTCCAGAACTTGGGTTTTAAACTTCTTCACTATATTTATCCTGTATTCCAATAAATGATACTACTGGCCTAAGTATTCTATTTTCAGAGAACGAGAATCATCCTTGACTCTTTGTCCTGCGTTGTCGGTAGTTTTTATGTAATCTTTCTGAGATGTCTAAAATACCATAATTTTTTTTTTAAGATTTATTTATTTATTTATTTGCCAGAGAGGAGGGAGATCACAAGTAGGCAGAGAGGCAGGCAGAGAGAGAGGGGGAGGCAGGCTCCCTGCTGAGCAGAGAGCCTGATGCGGGGCTCGATTCCAGGACCCTGAGATCATGACCTGAGCCAAAGGCAGAGGTTTTAACCCACTGAGCCACCCAGGCACCCCACCATAAATTTTTTGTGTAATGGAAAGCAGGTCAAGCTGAATATAAGTAAGCCTTTTTTTTAGTGACTCATAGTCATATAGTTCAGCTGTTTTCCTATATATTGAATGACCATGGAATATATAAATATTAAGTCGTTATTTGCTTTATATTTTTTCTCCTTATGTGCTGTCAAGTTTCAGTTTCTGATGCACTTGCCTTTATATCTTCTGTCTTTTCTAATTTGGGGTAGATTGGAAAGTAGATGAACAAACTTCTTAGGTGTGTATCTACTAGGGGGAATACATTCGGGCTCCCATCCATAAAGCATAGGAATCTTTACTGTGTGAATTTAGTGATATCTATTTTGTCTGTGTACCAGAAAATAAGTTAACCCACATAATTCCACATAATTAGGTGTATGTGTATATCATTCTTACCTTTTTAGCATTTCTTCTCAGACTTTTCTGTTCAGAGTACCCATGATACTAGAGGAACATGAACGTGGATCCCCAGGGATCTGGAGCTTTAACAAATAATTGCTCAGCCAACTCAAATTATGTTTTTCTTATTTTTTTTTTTACAGTCTTCTGTTTTATTCTTAAAAATGTGTGAATGTTGTGTTCTAATGTGGATGACATACATCCTCATCTTTAAGTAAAATTGGAAATTCAGGAATACATATACTGAGTTTATCCCTGGTTTTGATATATAATAATACACACCCACATATTTGAGGAAGATGGTACAAATGTTTATGCTTAACCTTTTCTACTGCAACATTTTTAGTGGCAGGTACAAAAATATTTAAATTCATTATCCATGAATATGCTACCTACAAGCATACTTTACTAATATAATAGTGTATGCTCTTGAGAAGGTCAATTCTGGGGTGCAGTTGGTTTTCTTAAAAGCATATTGAAATGTGTATTTTTCACTTAAAGGTGCATTAACGTATCAAGTATATATTTTTCAAGATTTTTACCTTTCAAGATTTTTAAAAATTTTTTGTTTCAAATATATGTCTTATTCAAATATGATCCAGTTTTCTTTACTTTTTTTCAGACTCTAAACTGATCATATGTACTTTAAGTCACATGCATAAGACTGGATAAGAGAATTTACCTGTATTGGTATAAACCTGATGAGATAGTGAACAAAGCATCACACAGTCTTGTGTGAAAAATGTTTTGTAATTTTTATGTGCAAATTCCGTACTACAAATAAATTCCCTTTGTTTTAATAGGATCCTGATTGAGTCATTGCTTTACATTATAACTCAGTGCTCTCCATAAAGCTGAGATATGCCCACTGGTAAGACTTTTATGAAATTTATATCTGTAATAAGTTTTATTTATTTACTTATTTATTTTAAAATTTGAATTATTTTAAGCAGTTCTTTGACCTATTAGTGAATACATTAACCAAATAATACATTTAGATACTTAATAGTTTGGTATTCAATTTCCTATTTATTTTATTTTATTTCTTTTATTTTTAATTTTTTTAATAAATTTTCTATTTAATGTTAGGTATTAAGGTTAGTATGTATTTAAGAGATGGCAGTTTGGGACTCCACTGGAGAAGGTAAATAATCATTACAACAATGGTTAGTTTTTATTCTTTATCATCAAAATGGACAGTACTCTAGAGCGGTATTAGCAACTTTTTCATAAAGGGAAAGCTAGTAAATATTTTAGGTTTATTCTCTGCTGTAGCTGTTCACCTCTGCCACTGAAGCATAAAATCATCCATAAGAATTCTTAACAGAGTGGGCATGACTGTATTTCCATAAACTTTTATGTATAAAAATAGACAACGGCCCTGCAGGCTGTAAGCTGCCATCACCTGCTCTGGGGCAATCATCCAGTCATTCAGCGTTTATTGAGCATTAGGACATGTTTATTGAGTAGGTACTCTGTGCAAGATCTCATGAGAATAGTAGGGATGGTAGCATAGTGGAGTGGGAGAGACAGAAATAATATATTTATTTGTGTAGATATACAAATAATTACACAGTTTCAAGCTGCATCAGGTGCTGTGAAGAAAAAGAGCAGTCTGTTATGTGAGGAACAGGGAAATTTAGATGAGATTGTCCAGAAATGTTCCGCTTTTGAGGCAACATTTGAGCAGGCAACTTAACACCAGGTAGCTGAGAAGTTAGAGGAAGTTTGCACCAGGCAGAAGCAGCTTCACATGAGAAGGAGCTTATTCTGGTGGAGGAGTGAGAAGGGCAGAATGGCTAGAATGTAGGGATCTAAGGGGCTGTTTCTCTTGGTTTCAAGCTATAGAGTAGGTAGGCCAGGAAATGAGAACCCTGTAGGGCATGTGAAGGACTCATTTTATTTTGTCGTGAGTGAAGTGGAAAACTGGCAAGGTCTTAAGGGAATAACATGATCTGACTTATGTTTTAAAGGAAAAAGTAACTTTCAGCTTTATGTATTTATTGAATGCTGATTTTTGCCTAGTTAAGTGTTAGCCATTCTTCATACAAATGATCTTTGACATAGAATTATTCTGATTTTACAGATAATGAAAATGAAGTTTAGAGTTGTTAAGTAACTTGGTTAAGGCCACCTAACAGTGATAGATGCTATCATGAGTCACAAGTAGAAAGTTAACTTAGTAAAGGAAACTTTTAAAGGGAATTGCCCAAAAGGTAAGAGGGATTCAGGTGAGTGTGGTGTCACCAAAGCCAAAAGAAACGTTTTTTAAGAAGAAAGGACTGGTCAGTTCTAAAGTAGCTGAAGAACTCATGCAGGTATTTGCAAGACTGTTCTTTAACATCTGCTAACATATAGCAGATATCCGCTATCATAGAGTTGTTTAGAAAATGATAGGAGTCTTTTATCTTTGCAGTGGAGAGTGAAGCCAAAGTAAAAACCAAAGTTCGCTTTGAGGAATTGCTTAAGACCCACCATGAGCTCATTCATGAAAGAAAAAAACTGAAGAAAAAAATTGACAAATCTGGAGAAAAAATTGCAGTGAGTAATGGATCATTTGGTAATGATGACATATACATCTGCATGAAATTAGGACTTTCATATTAAAACTCTGAGGAACTTTGGAAATTGAAAATAGTATATCTATGTCATAGTCAATAGCACATGGTATAATAAAGCTTATGTTAGAATCCATCTGACTCTTGGGGTACTGAGTTCAGGCTTCAGTGCTGTGCTACCAAAATAATGTAGACAAACTGATGAGAGTGGTGAGAGAATGGGCAAACTCTACTGGCCAACATAGTATACATTTTTAAAGAAAATGAAGAGTTTTTTAACCCAGAATTGTGAGGAACTTAAGAAGTAATACGTTAATTCAGATATTCAGTGGTTTGTCTTTATTTAGACCAATTGATCTGATTCTACCCAGCAGAACTAGGAGAAATCAATGGAATCTGAAGGCATATCCTTTTGTATTTGAGGTACACTTTCAAATGACGATTTTTGGCAGCACAATTGAAGAGATTAAAAATGTAGAACTTAGAATAGTACTAAACAAATCAGCAGTTGACTACAACCTGATTCCAGAATATTTTCAAGAGTCTATAATAGTATCCACAGTTAATGTACTATTCACTCTTCAGACCTGTTTTGTTATATTACTTGGGCCTTTTATTCCTTTGACTGTAATCTGTTATGTACACACACTTACACACACACACACAGGCACAAATAACTTCATACATATTCTGGTAATGGGTACATAGTATTTCTTTGGCAAGAGTTTTATGAGTTATATATAGCTTATATTTTACTTACTGCAAATTTTCTCCTGTTCTGAATTTTGCCATGTGATCTCTTCATTCTAATTCTCTCTGGCAGCCATCGACATAATAGTATATATTCTCAAGTAAGGCAAAAATAAGTACTAACACTGGCCAGAATGCAGCTACACACATGTGAGAGGTTTGTAGTACACCTGTTTACTACTGCATACCAATTTAGAACTGCTGACAGAATGGGGCATATTAGGTCTCCCAGAGTGGATGCTGCCCATTTGTATAATGCACTTCTTCTGGTGGTACTTGTGTGAGTGTGGTAGGGAGTAGTGACATATGGAGGATGAAACAATGCATATTGGCATATGCCCTGCCTTTGGGTAAGGTGGTATATATTGGACAAAAACAGAAGGAACCCTGGAAACAATTGAGGATAATTTTAAGGACTCAGTCAAAGTAGAACCTCATATTTTCTCTTACTGGGCTTTGTGAACTGGGCTTTGTGAGCATGAACAAGATGCAGTTTAGGCCAGGAATGCTCAATTAAGGAGATAACCAAAAAAATGGGCAGAGATGTCCATTTATCTATTGTCCAGTTAGATGTTGGGAACGCGCAAATGTGAGGTGACTAAACATGATCTACCTAGCCTCTTTTGGTACACAGCAGGCCATTCAGGCTCCTTCTTTATTCAGAGATGAGTATCCTAAGAAAAAATATTGAGGAAAAGATTTTTTTTAGCTCCAAAGAAGGGGAATATTCCTGGAGGTAGATGAAAACAAAGCATAAACATTTCTGAAATGATTTACTTTAGGAAATAAGGGAAGAATACCTCTTTTTATTTACTAGATAAGAGTGCTCTCTATCTTTCAAGCACTAAACATTTTCTTTATATTCACTAGTTTTTAATGAAATGATGAGGTTTTTATCTCCACTTTTAGTTGAGGAAACTGGATCACAGAGAGGTTGAATAACTTTGCCTCAATTTGCGTAGTTGGTGGCAGAACCAGAATTCAAACTCTAGCAGCCTTGCTACGGAGCCCACTCTCTCTACCACAACCTAATAGAACCTGGGTTTGAATAACATGAAGAGATGAGACTGCTCAGAACAAAAACATGTACAGAATAGGCAGGCTGAGATTGGAAGAGAAGCAGGCTGAAATAAGAAAAGGAAGCAAGGAAAAGGCTATACTAAAAGAATCCATAAAAACGGCAGATTCACCTTATTATTTTTCAACAATCTCTTAGGCACTGTGATAAGATTTTTGCAAATGCTATTTCTAATTCTCATTTTAATCATGTGTTAATCATGAAACGTAGGTAGTGGGGCTCTTATTTTGCATGAGAGGTTTTATAAACATCAGAACAGAAAAACCACTTAACAAAGATGTTAAATGTTTTGCCAGAGCCATAAAGCCAGCAGTAGAGTGAGGGGGATTCAAAACCACAGTCTCTCCATGTTCAGCCTTTAGTTGCTTTTTAAAAACAGTAGCTTAGGCCTAAAATAGTAGAATTGGTACCATAGAAAAATCTAATTAGTGATAAGGAAGATAAATTTGAGGCATTCTTCCATGAGACGAAATGGCTAAAACTAAAATGAAATAACTAATGAAAACACAGAAATATTTGACCTATAAGTAAGTGTTCCCAGACAATGCTAATGGAGGAGAAACAGTAGAAAGAGCGTGATGAAAAAAACCTTCCTGAAATTAACATAAAGATCTAGGAATAGATGAGTCTATCTTGCATTCCAGGTAAAATTTATGAGAGGAGAACTATATTTAGAACTTTTTAATTTCAGGAGAAAAGTTAATTTTTCAAGTATCTCAACAGGAAAAGAAACATCTGGTGCATTTCAGGCTTCTCTCAGAAAACACTAAATCCAGAAGACAATAAAGCAATATCTATAGAGTATTGAGGGGAAAATTGTATCACAAGAAATCCAGTGACCTAAGTGTCAGTTGTTTGTGAGGTCAATAGTGAACATGAGAATTAACAGAATTATTACAAGTGTTCCCTCCCTGAAAACAAGAACACTATTGAATATGTATTATTTGAATATATAGTACCATTTCCAGAAACATGAATCAAAATTAAGAATTTAGGAATAATTTATGATCTGAAAATATATCTGTGTGGCTTTTTAGACCAGTTAAACATATAGAGCTTTATTATTTATGCCAAAAATAATTACTGAAGATTTATATTAGCTAATGTACCTATGATAATGTGAGATAACAGGAACATTGTTAAACATTGGACAAGTTTTTCCTAGCTTGCGGAACAAAGGAAATCCTGTAACTATTTTACGTAAAGTGTAGTGAGAAGTTAATTAATTCATCCTGGAGTTTAAAATAAGTGAAACAAGTAATATTTAATTATAATTATATAATTGTATTATATATATATAATATAATTATAATAGTAATATAATATTATAATTTCAGAGTCATCAGAGGTCAAGAAAAAAACAGGGGCACCCAGGTGACTCAGTTGTTAAGCGTCTACCTTTCAGCTCAGGTCATGATCCCAGGGTTCTGGGATTGAGCCTCACATTGGGCTCCCTGCTCAGCAGGAAACCTGCTTCTCCCTCTCCTACTCCCCCTGCTTGTGTTCCCTCTCTCGCTGTCTCTCTCTCTCTCTCTTTCTCTCTGTCAAATAAATAAATAAATAATCTTAAAAAACAAAACAAAAAAACTTTTAAAAAAGGAACATAGATAATAAAAGAATAAATTTAAGAATAAACTCTTAGGGGTGCCTCAGTGGCTCAGTTGGTTAAATGTCCAGACTCTTGATTTTGGTTCAGGTCATCATCTCAGGGTAGTGAGATGGAGCCCTGGGTTGGGCTCTGCGCTCAACGGGGAGTCTGCTTGAGATTCTCTCTCCCTCTCCCTCTGCCCCTCCCCCTGTGCATGCACACTCTATCTCAAATAAATGAATCTTTAAAAAAAGAGAATGAACTCTTCATCATAAAAATAAATGTAAACAGTTTAAGCTTCCTATTTTAAAAGGCAAACTCTAAAATAATTTTTTAAAATGTCAGGTGTTTAGCTTGCAACATTGACAGATCAAACAAAATGACAAAGTTTAAAACTGAAAGTTGGCAAAGTATAGACAAATCTAAAAAGAAACATTATGAATATATTGCAAAAACAAAAAGCTTAAATAAAATATGAACAAACTGAACTTAACCATATGTTGAGAGAATACTTTGTCTTAGCCAAATAGATTTTCTCCCTAAGAACTCAAGAATAGCATAGGGGCACCTAGTGGGCTCCGTCAGTTGAGTGTCCAACTTTTGATTTTGGCTAGGTCATGATCTCAGGGTTATGAGATCGAGCCCCACATCAAGCCCTATGTGGAGCGTGGAGCCTGCTTAAGAGTCCCCCTCTTCCTCTCCCCACTGCCCCTCACACACTCATGAATACTCTCTCTTTCAAAAAAACTAATAAATTAATTTTTAAAAAAGAATATCTTTTTAAAAAAGAATTTTAAAAAAGAATATCTTAAAAATTCGCTATCAGTCAACATCAGTAAATCAGTACAATAAGTTGAATAAAAACCATATGATCATATAAAAATAAGGGGAAAACCATAGTATTTTACTTAGAAACAGGATATTAGTGATTTTTGAAAAAATAATTTGGTGTTCATGTAAGTGATAATTATGTACCCTCTGAGATAAATACACATGATTTATTATGTATGATTTCAGGAGCTTCCAGGGCCCCCTTTGAGAAGGGAGGGTAGTCCTTGGATGACCTAAAGACACCTCACCAATAAGAACTTCCTTCAAAATCAGAATCCATAAGGAAAGATCTCTTTTTACCCGTAATTAATATTCTTCAAGTTTTAGTAAATATAATTAGATAAGAAATGTAAATAATGTTATCATAGTTTTTCTTCACCTAATATTTATCTCTGCTGCATGTCTGGGACTATGCTAAGTGCTCTGAATGCATTACCTTATCTTATCTCACAGTAATCCTGTCACGGGAGTATAGATCGGAGAGCAGAGAGGTTAAGGAACTTAACCCAGGATCTTACAACTAATAAGTAGTGAATCCAGATCCTTATGACTCCAGAGCTTGTATTCATGACAGCTGAGCGGTACGCTTCCCTGATATGCCAGTGTGTAGTGTGAACAAATGTATGACTCTTGGTGAGGAGAGCAAGGGCTTATTCCTGATACTACAAATGGCAATGTTAACTATTATCTGTGTGAATCAATTGAAAGTGAACAAGGTAAGTATACAAAAATCATTTATTATAGCCTAGAAACACTTCAGAAAATACTGCAGAACAGAAAAATTAATAAACATTTCACATACAGAAACTATAAAAGCCCTGAAAGATCTTAAAAATAAATTTTCTAAAAATATAGATTCTTGTTTTAAAAACTGTGATTTTTTTATTAGATATTTCAGAAAGCTTGCACTTTCTGTATGCTAGTTCTTTTAAGCTTAACCCAATAGTAGCTGTCTCCAGTGTACTATTTTATTTATCCATTTATTTATTTATCTATTTAATTTGGGGGGATTCTGTAACAAGTATTTATTTATTTATTTTAGTTAACATATAATGTATTATTTGCTTCAGGGGTACAGGTCTGTGAATCATCAGTCTTAAACAATTCACAGCACTCACCATAGCACATACCCTCCCCAATGTCCATTACCCAGCCACCCCATCCCTCTCACCCACCCCCCACCTCCAGCAACCCTCAGTTTGTTTCCTGAGATTAAGAGTCTCTTATGGTTTGTCTCCCTCTCTGGTTTCGTCTTATTTCATTTTCCCTCTCTTCCCCTATGATCATCTGTCTTGTTTCTCAAATTCCTCATATCAGTGAGATCATATGATAATTGTCCTTCTCTGATTGACTTATTTTTCTTAGGATAATACCCTCTAGTTCTATCCATGTCACTGCAAATGGCAAGATATCGGATTTTTGATGCCTGTGTAGTATTCCATTGTATATATATACCACATATATCCATTCATCTGTTGATGGACATCTAGGCTCTTTCCATAGTTTGGCTATTGTGGACATTGCTTCTCTAAACATTTCCTAATGTTTATACATTTGTATAATGTATAAACATATGTTTATACATTAATGTTTTTACATTCCTAATGTATATACATTATACGTTAATGTTTATACCTAAGCCAAACATTTCCATAGTTTGGCTATTGTGGACATTGCTGCTATAAACATTCGGGTGAACGTTCCCCTTCGGATCACTACATTTGTATCTTTAGGGTAAACACCTAGTAGTGTAGTTGCTGGGTTGTAGGGTAGCTGTATTTTCAACTTTTTGAGGAACCTCCATATTGTTTTCCAGAGTGGTTGCATCTAGCCTTTTTTATTAAAAAAAATCTCATTTAAAATAATTTTGATTAGAGAAAGATATACAGGTGTGTTTATTCTGTCATTTGACTTAATTTGATAATATTTAATATTTGGCAGCATTTCCAGTGATGTATTTGATTAATTGTAGGGTAATTCTAAATTAGAGACTTTTGATTTTACAGTGCAATTATGAAGCAAGATAAATGACCTGTGTGTATTTTCTATTGGGTAACCTGAAATGCTTTAACTCTGTGGCTCCTTTTGCAATTTCTCAAATATCTTATAATTAAAGTATGGATCATTCTGCCAAAGAGAAAAATAACATTTGAGATGTGAACAATTTATTCACTTCTGAAAAGTCATTAAGTATTTTTCCCCTTGTTAATTATCTCGTTTAATCTGAAGTTACTCTCAGAAATTATGAATCTAATGCCAAGAGCGTAAACTCGGATAGTGTTAATGAGATGGTCTAGAATGGTATCAGTGTGTTCAAGTAAAACATGAAATAATTTTCCCAACATTACAGGCTAAACACTGATCATTGTGTTTTGTCTTTATGTCACTGAACTGTGCTTGGCTGAACCTTTGTTACCGTGCCTTCTTTTCCTAGCTTGACACTGTTAGAAGCAATCTTCTGAAAAGTAAAGAAACTGAAAGTGATGATGTAAGTCCTACGAATACTAGTAACCCAGAGAAGAGCATACCAGTCACTAAAAGCAAACTAAGGAATTCCCAGTTAACACCTGAAAATCCAGATGATAGTGTAGAGGAAGAAAAGCAAGGAAAGGCAAGTAAAAAGGTGATGAAAACAGTATTCCAGATGACTGCACAAGGAATGGAACTGGAAACTCCTGTGAAGAAGGTGGATTCCACACATCAGAAGGTGCGGACCAGGCCACAGCCGGGTGTTGCTCATCAGAAGAGCGAGAAGGCAGATGAAGAAAGAGAAAATAGTAATTTAGATGAGGAAGAAGAACTGATGCAAATGTACCAGCTCCAAGTAGCTGAAGAAATGGCGAAGGAAATTAAGAAGAAAATAAGAAAGAAACTCAAAGAACAGTTGACTTACTTTCCCTCAGATACCTCATTGCATGATGGCAAACTGAAGAGTGAGAAAAAAATAAAGAAAAAAAAGAAAGTTCCAATTTCATCTAAAGCTGAAACAAGGTACTTTGCATTGACAAATAAAAAATGTCCTCTAGTATTCTCAGCTTTTGAGTGATATCTGTAGTTACACTAAGAAAGTTCTTAATCCTCCATGTGGATACATTGCCAGTACAATATTAACAGTTACCCTTTCCATAGCACCTTACTATGTGCTAACTGCTTTATAAGATTTAACTCATTGATTCCTTGTAAGAACCTTACAAGGAATAGTAATACTATCACCCTGTTTTGCAGATAAGGAAACTCTGAAAGGTTAAGTCACAGAACCAGTATGAAGCTGAGCCCAAACCTTAGCAGTCTTGTTCTAAAGTCTCTACCCTTCAATACTTATTAAATAATAGAAGTGGACATTGTGGACATTGCTGCTATAAACATTTGGGTGAACGTGCCCCTTCAGATCACTACATTTGTATCTTTAGGGTAAACACCTAGTAGTGTAGTTGTTGGGTTGTAGGGTAGCTCTATTTTCAACTTTTTGAGGAACCTCCATATTGTTTTCCAGAGTGGTTGCATCTTACTTATTAAATAATAGAAGCCCAATTTCTTTCCCTTTTTTGAGTTACAAATGATGCCTATTTGAATATATGAATGTAGTGTTTTTCTTTATTTTACAAATAATATTTGCTTATTGTAGAACATAAAATAAAGACCCAAAGAAGGTAAAAGTAACCTAACCATCTAAAGGTGATCATTATAAGCAATTTAGCATACTTGTGCTTTTCTATATATGATGCTTATACGTGTATGTTTGCATCCAGTGTGTGAGTGCTTCTGTGATCATATTTATATGTCTGTTTTTGGGGAAAACAAGATAAAAAATGCCTTTTAACTACTTAACTTTGTTTTCTGCAGTCTATATTTGATTATTCCGTGGCCTTCAGATACAGTTTTCCCTAATGTCCTCATCCAAAAATAATTCCCTTCTTACCAAAAGCTAGACCACCAGTGGTAACAAAAGGAGGGCAAAAAGAGTTGCTATGCGAACATACTACTACATGTATTAACTATCTGTTGCTGCACAAAAAGCTACTCTAGAATTTAGCAGAACAACAAACATTTACTGTCTCTCGGTTTCTGTGGCTCAGGAATCTGAGCACGGCTGAAGTGGGTACCGCTGACTCAGGCTCTCTCACAGCGCGCTACCGTCAGGATGTCAGCTGGGGGTGCAGTCATCTTAAGGCTTGGCTGAGGGGGATCTGTAAGGGACAGAGCTGTCGGAAGGCTTGGAATATCAACTTCGAAGCTCACTCATGTGCTTGGCAGGTCTCTGGTCCTGACTGACTTTTGGCCAGAGACCTTGATTCCTTGCCGCATGGACCTCTCTATGTCGGCATCTCCAGTGAGAAAGCATGGCCATTTGCTTCCCCAGAGCAAGGGCTGGGGGGAGAGTCATAGTCTTTATGGAACTGAATCTTTAATCTTGGTTTCGAAGTGGCATCCATTACTTTTGTCATATTTTGTCTATTAGAAGTGGGTCGCTAGGTCCAGCCCACAATCAAGCAAAGGGGCTAGACAAAGATACTAAGAGCAGGAGGCGGGGATCATTGAGGGCCATCTTAGAGGCTACTTGCCACAGAATACCATCAGTCTTTCTTATAGCTACCATGTCTGTTATGAACTGGTAAGCCATACTCACTATTAAATGTTAGTTCATGGATTTTAAATAAAACCATGGGTTACATGACCATGGCATGCAAAAGGTAGTTCTCTTTAAACAATAGTATTTGATGATGTGCTAAAATAGCATGGCTTTCTGGAATGACTATTTTGAAATATTTCTTTGATCTTTTTATTTCTCAAAGTCTTTTTTTAAAATTATGACTATATTAGAAGTCAGTCTTTTATTATTTAGATGCAGTTTTTGGTAAGATTTTATTTATTTATCTGACAGAGAAAGAGATCACAAGTAGGCAGAGAGGCAGGCGCGGGGCAGGGGGCGGGGAAGCAGGCTCCGTGTTGAGCAGAGAGCCCAACACGGGGCTCAAGCCCAGGACCCTGAGATCATGACCTGAACCGAAGGCAGAGGCTTTAACCCACTGAGCCACCCAGGTGCTCCTGCAGATTTTTTACTTGATAAATTACAAACTTTAATAGGCTAGTTTCTCTCCACAATGAGTGTAACTCTAGGCTGTTACCCTTTAGCATTTATTACTTCACATAATGCACATTTTCATTTTAATAATGGCCTTCTGAAAGTGTGTTAACACACCAGCCCATGGAAAAGATAAGTGATTCATTGTTACCTAGAAACCAAAAGTTGAATATCTGAAGTCTCTTCAAAGCAGAACAAACTTAGAACATTTTTTTTGCTTTTAAATAATTTAGAAATTTGTCCCTTGATCATTGACTTGGCAACAGAGTGAGGATGCTTTCATCAGTCCTATAGAAAAACAGATCTACAGCTCATAAAATACACAACTTCATCTTTTCCAGGAGTTTAGAGCTCAAGTTCAATTTGGCTCATGTGTATATAACTTATTACCAAATATAAAATAATAACTATTGATACCTAATTTGACAGTTCACCATTTTAGTGCATAATAAAATATATGTATCCCCTAGCAGGAAAGAATACTGATTTTAGGATTATCTTTGTTCACTGTTCACTTTGCTGCATCAAGAAGAAGAAGAATGTGTTTGTAATGGCTTGTACTTGGACTGTATTTGCAGTACATTGACCATCTCTGATGACACAGCTGAAAGTGAACAAAAGAAGGCATCTCCAGTGAGAACAGTTACTTCAGATTCTCATCAAGATGAGAAAATAAGCTCAATGGAAGACAATGTAGAAGACAGCATGCAAGATGACACAAAATCCAGACCGAAGAAAAAGAAAAAGAAGGCTAAACCAGGTTTGTTACCCAAATTAAATGAAAAATGTGTACGTTGGTAGAAATAACTTGATTCTAGGACTTTGAGTCCTTAAAACTAAAGAAAATCTATTCCCAAAGACTATAATTTAAAAAATCCCATGTAGAATCCAGTTGACCCTTGAACAACATGAATTTGAACTGTGCAGTGCAGGTTCACTTACACATACTTTTTTTTCGATAAAAAAGTACAGTACTGTACATATACTTTCTTTTTCCTATGACTTCCTTACAGCATTTTATTTTCTTTGGCTTTCTTTATTGTAAGAATATAGTATATAATACATGTAACATGTAAAATATGTGTTAATCGACTTCACGTTATCAGTAAGGCTTCCCGTCAGCAGTAGGACATTCGTAGCTTTGGGCGAGTCAGAGGTTAAGCATAGGTTTGCAAATGTGCAGGGGGTTGGCACCCCTAAACCTGGCATTGTTAAAGGGTCAAGTATATGTGGCACTTGTTCTTGGATTCATGTATGTTAAAACATTTACTTATTTCTAACTGTGGGTCTCTGTAGTCAGTTAATATTACATAAGTCATCTCTAGTTCTTGACTTAATTTAATTGAACCCTAGAATGACATTAACTTTGTTGCTGTTGTGGCACAGACATCTTCTTTATAACATTGAGTTTCAAACCCCTAAATAATTCAGACTTATATTGATTGAAAGCTATAAATGGTCAACAGTTAATAAACATTTCAGGTGTTAAGGCTGCAACCCTCTGTCACACATGATTATCTTCCCATGTCCTCAGCCTGATTTGGTTTCTGTCTTTCCTTTCCACTTTTCCTTCCCACCCTCTTGCTTTGTGTCTTCCTCTTTACTCATTTTCTTTCTTTCCTCTTATTTTTCTTTACTTGTTATTGCCTTTTTCCTACTTCTTACCTCCCCTTTTTTTCCTTTTCAATTTCCTTTTAATTGGCCAAAAATTGGGACCAAAATAGGCAATTTTAGAGTTTATGGTAGTTATTCATTGGATATGCAATTGATGATGCTTTGTGGTTCCTATTATTACATTTGTAAAACCTTTGTTAAAGTATGATATACACATAGAAGAGTGTTCATGTTACAAGTATACCACTTAGTGGATTTTCACGAACTGAACATGCCTATAAAATCATCGTCCAAATCTAGAAACAACATTGTTAGCATCAGAAACCCCGTAAGTCCCCTTCCCTTTCATTGCCTCTCAGAAGTAGACATTATCTTGACATCTAACACAGTTTATTTTTGCCTGTTTTTCTACTTTGATGTGAATAGAATCAGAAATACTGTGCACTTTGTGCCTGACTTCTTTCACTGAAAATTATTTTTGTGAGATGTAAACTGTCTTGTTTATAGTGGAGCTTATTCATTATCAGTTCTGCTTTTGTACTATACAGATATTCATTGTGTGACTATACTGCAGTAATTTACCAGTTGTACTGATGGATATTTGAGCTGTTTCTAGTTTTAGGTGGTTACAAATAAAGCTGTAATATTCTAGCCATGTGTTCTAGCAAGCATATATATATATACATTTGGGGGGGACATCTTTTTTTTTAAGCATAGAATCCTTTATCTATCTATCTATCTATCTATCTATCTATCTATCTATTATTTTATTTATTTGACAGAACAAGAGAGATCACAAGTAGGCAGAGAGGCAGGAGGAGAGAGAGGGGGAAGCAGGCTTCTGCTGAGCAGAGAGCCTGATGGGGGGCTCGATCCCAGGACCCTGAGATCATGACCTGAGCCGAAGGCAGAGGCTTTAACTCACTGAGCCACCCAGGCACCCCCATAGAATCCTTTATTTATGAAGTTCTGATGTCTTTCAGAACTACTAACTGATAGGAGACAGGTTGGGAAGTGCTACTTGGAAACATGGCTGTGATCCTTTAAATCTAGCATCTAAAAAACTGAAAAATTATTCCTCACTGATTTCTAATATATTTTGTTGAGCATCTTCTTAGGAGAGAGTCACTATGTCAGAGATTATGTATATTTTTCACTTTAATAAATACTTCCCATTTTCCAGAGTTGGTTTAGCGACTGATGACACTAGCAGTATTTGAGAACTTCCAGTACTCTACATCTTCACTAACATTTATATTCTCATTATTTAAAAATTTTAGCCATTCATAATATATAGTGATATTTCAGTTTTACTTTAAATTTTCAGAACTAACGAAGTTGAACGTCTTCTTCATATTTGTTGCCTACTTAGATTTCTTTATTTGTACATTTGCTTAAGTCTTTCGAGTATATTTTTAAGAAATGGAATTGTCTGCCTTTTATAATTTGTGAGAATATTTTATATAACTAGACATCAGTCTTTGCTCAGATACAAAAACACACACACATATATATTGCAGACATCTTCCCACTCTGGATTTTACTATTCTTTTATTGGTATCTTTTAAAATACAGAATTCTAAAACTTGATCTATTTTTCTATTTATTTATCTATTTTTTCCTCTGATGATATGTGCTTTCTGTGATATAAGAAATCTTTCCCAAGTCCTGAAGTTGTTTTTGTATCTATTATTTTCTAAAAGTTTTTTGTTTTGCTTTTTACATTTAGCTGTGCAGTTCATCTGGAATCGGTTCTTGAGTATGTTGCGAGGTAGTGGTTAAGGCCCATTTTTTCCCGTGTGAATATATAATGGACTGAGTACCATTTATGAAAGAGAACATTTTTTTTCTCTGTATTGCAGTGTCACCTTTATCCTAAATAACCTGGCTATGGGACTGGATCACTTTCTGTTCTGTTACATTAGACTGTACCAACACAACTATGAGTTAATTACTGTAGCTTTATATTAGATCTTGCTATTCAGTTGTGTAAGTACTCTAACAGCTTTTTCTTTTGCAGCATTACCTGGGCTATTCTTTTGCCCTTTGCATTTCTATATGAATTTTAGAAGCAGCTTCTCAATTCTCCCTCTTCCTCCCCCACCCCCACCATTATTTTTATCCAGATAGGGTGAATCTGAAGGGATTCATAATTTAACATCTCTCTAGATAGAGTTGACATCTTTACAAAGTGTTAATTCTTGCCATCCATGAAATTGGTATGCACCTCCATATTTACATCTCCAGTTTATCTTGGTAATATTGTAAGTTTTGGTAGAGTCTGTCTTTAGATTTATTCCTAGGTATTTGATGTTTCTTAATGCTGTCATAAATGGCACTGTTTTTTAAATTTTTGTTTTCTGTTTGTTTATTGCTGGTATGTGTGCGTATATATGCATAAAAATATATGCAGAGAGAAATATAATTTATTTTTTAAAAATTAACATTGTATCTAGTGTTTTTTCTAAATTTATTACTTCTAAGAATATATCCATGCATGTTTTGAATTTTCTACATACATAATCATATCACCTGTTAATAATGATTGTTTCATTGTGCCTTTTTCAATCCTTATATCTTACTCCTTTTTCTTGCCTTGATACACAGACTAGAACTTCCATTACACTCTTAAATATCTTGGGGAAAAGCTTCCATTAATTCACCACTTGGTGTAATGTTTGCTCTGGGATTTCTTGTAAATACTCCTTATCAAGTTTATGAGTTACCTCGTAATCTAATTGGCTAATGGTTTTTTTAAATCATAAATAGATATTGAATTTTACCAGGTACTTTTTCTATATCTTTCAACTTGGTCATATAAATTTTCACCAATTTTTCTATTAATGTGGTTAATTATTATTTGAATATTAAGCTATATTTGTGTTCCTGGCAGTGGTTAGAGGGACCTGCAGCTTTCTTATGATATATTCTCTTTATGTGTGTGTGTGTGTGTGTATTTTAATCTGCTGCTAGATTTTTTTTTGCTGATACTTTGTTTAGAATTTTTGTATCTGGGGTCATGAGAGAGAATAGTTTGTGCTTTTCCTTTCTTGAAAAACCCAGTTTTTGATAGCAAGGTTTTGATGATCTCAAAAAAAATTGGGAAATGTTTTATCTTTTTCAATTCTCTTGAAGCATTTGTATAAATTGGTGTTATTTCTTCTATAAATGTTTGAAAGAATTTACTAATGAAGCCTTTTAAGCCAAGGTTTCTTTGTGGGAAGAATTTTAAATCAGATTTAGTTTCTTTAGTAAATATCACTCTTCACATTTTGTTTTCTCTGAGAGCTTTGAGAGACTATTTCTTGAGGAATTTGTTCATTTAATCCAAATTTTCAAATTTTGTCTGTCTATGGCATCTGAAAGTGTGTCCCTTGATATTGGTAATTTGTTTTTTCTCAATTTCTTGATCAGTCTCAAGATTTTCAGTTTTTAAAGAAATCAGCCATTAGCTTTGATTTTATCTGTTGCACATTTGCGTACTATTTTGGTTATTTTATTTGTATTAGTTTCTTCATTCTCCCTTTTTTGATTTGCTGTTCTAGCTTTGTACGATAGATTTTATAAGATTTCAGTCTTTATATATAAGACTTTAACTTTTCATCTAAGTACTACTTTAGCTGTATCCCACAAATTTTTGATATATCTTTATTGTTATTCAATAAAAATATTTTCTAATTTCCATGTTAATTTCTTCTTTGATCACCCATTTTTAGAAGTATATTGTTTCATCTCAGCCAGCAGGTGATTTTCTAATTATCTTTTTGTTTTATTTATTTATTTAAGATTTTATTTATTTATTTAACAAAGAGGAGAGAGATCACAAGTGGGCAGAGAGGTGGGCAGAGAGAGAGGGGGCGGGGAAGCAGGCTCCCTGCTGAGCAGAGACCCTGATGCGGGGCTCGATCCCAGGACCCTGAGATCATGACCTGAGCCGAAGGCAGACGCTTTAACCCACTAAGCCACCCAGGCGCCCCTTGTTTTAGTTTCTAACTGCTATTGTTATAAGAAGACATATTGTGAATGATTTCAATCTTTTGAATTTATTGAGGCTTTCTTTATGACCCGCTTATGGTCAATTTGCTAAATATTTCATGTGCACTTAAAGAGAATGTGAATTCTGGTGTCATTGGGTGCAGTGTCCTGTGTATGTCGGATTGAGTTTATTGTGTCCAGCTCATCTTCCTGATTTTTTTTTTAAGTTTTTATTTATTTATTTGACAGAGACATAGCGAGAGAGGGAACACAGACAGGGGGAGTGAGGAAGGGAGAATCAGGCTTCCTGCTGAGCAGGGAGGATGTGGGGCTCAATCCCAGGACCCTAGGATCATGACCTGAGCTGAAGGCAGATGCTTAAAGATGGAGCCACCCAGGGCGTCTCTCATCTTCCTGATTTATTTGGCTACTGATTCTGTCCATTTGTTGAGGCAGGTATTAAAATTTGCACTGTGATTTCAGGTTTCTTTGTTTCTGTTAGTTTTTTTTTTTTTCCTTTATGTATTTTGAAGTTATGTTATGTGCATGTTTAGGAATGTTATGTGTTCCTGACAGATTGACACTTCCAAGTTGTCTTAAGCATTCAGGCTGCTGTAACAAAATATTATAGACTGGATGGCTTCAACAATAAACAGTTCTTTGTCCAGTCCGGAGCCTGGAAAGTCCAAGATCAAGGCACCCACACCTTTGGTGTCTGGTGAGGACCCACTTCCTGGTTGTAGACTGATGCCCTTTTACTGTAACCTCACATAGCAGGGTAGCCCATCCGTGAGGGCTGTACCCTCATGACCTACCACCTCCCAAAGTCCCCACCTCTTAGTACTGTCACATTGGAGGTTAGGATTTCAATATATGAATCTTGTGGGGATACAAGAATTCAGTGTATAAGAGCAATCATTACGCAGTATCTTTTTTTATCTCTAATAATTTTCCTTCAAAGTTTGCTTGTAGTTTGAGTTTGCATAGTATAGTTTTTCCCATCCTCATTTCTCTGTCATCACCACAATACACCGCCAGATGGTGCCAACTTGGTGGAAGAGGGGTAGCCTTCAGACCTGTGCTTAGTTCCTGGTCCTCAGGTCTAGATGGAGCTTGCCATTACTGCATCTCTCCTCCACCTCACTCCCCCTAGGCTTCTTGCCTGTGCCTACTTTGCATCCCCTTTACTTGGGACACAGTGTCTCTGCATTTCCTTCCTTCCAACCTCCTGAAGAGGTTGCCTTCACCTCTTTTCTTCTCCCACCCTAGAATATGAGGGGGTCTCAGTCCCCAGCTGTGAGCTCCTTAGGGGCAGACCATCAGTAAATATGAAGTGTTCCACCCCTTCCCCCCAAAAAACCCCCTTCTTGTTTGTAGTCTTTCTGTGGCCTTGTATTTATTATCTCACTGTTTTGTGTATGTATTATACACTGTTTTGTGTATGATCCACCTGTCTTATATTCTTTTTTCACCTTGACTTCTTTTGAATTATTTAAATTACTTAAAATTTTTCTTCTTTTATTAACTTGTTAATTACACATTCTTTTAAAGTTTTTTAATTTTTATCCTCAAGAATATTGAGTTTATTCTTGACTTATTATAGTTTAATACAAATTAATTCCCTAACAAAATATGCTTCCCCAATACTACTAGAGCATTAGGATAGTTTAATTCCATCCGAATTTTGTCATGTGCTTTTTCTGCATCTCTCTCTTGTCTCATAGGTTTCTTTTTTTTTTCCTAAGATTTTATTTATTTGACACAGAGAGAGAGATCACAAGTAGGCAGAGAGGCAGGCAGAGAGAGAGGAGGAAGCAGGCTCGATGCTGAGCAGAAAGCCCTATGCAGAGCTCAATCCCAGGACCCTGAGATCATGACCTGAGCCAAAGGCACAGGCTTAACCCACCGAGCCATCCAGGCACCCCATCTGATAGGTTTCTTATCATGCATTTTAGTTCTCCGTGTATATTAAACTTCACAGCTATTATAGTGACCACTTCGTATAGCTGATATTAATTTATATTCACTCCAAAATTTACTTTTTCCTTAATGAATTTCCATTTTTCCATTTTTCTTTTGCTTAAAGAGCTCAGTTTAGTATTTCTTCTAGTATGGGCCTGCTAATCCCCTCAGATTTTGTTGTGTTAAAATGCCTTTACTTTCATTTTTGAACCCTATTTGCTAGTATAGAATTTTAGGATGCAGATTGGTTTTCTTTAGTACTTTGAAGAAGTCATATCGTGTCTCTTGGCTCCTATCATTTCTGTTTCCAGCAGTTATGCCCCATGAGTGGGATTGTGACTTTTTTTTTCATCTGACTCATCTTTAGATTTTTTTGTCTTTGATGTCACTATTTTGCCTAAATATTATGTCACATTATGCCTAAATATGCTTTGTTGGAATTAACCCTGCTTAGAGTTTTTTGGTTGGTATCACTTGTCAATTGTGGAAAATTGAGTTATTCAATTATTTTTTAGAATATGGCTTCTTCATTATTTCCTCCTCTTTTTCTAGATTATAAATTCACATATAGTCTTTTAAGTGTGTCTACCTGTTTATGTTTTTTCCTTAGATTCTTTTTAAAAATTTTTTCCATTAGGCTTAAGTTTGGATATTGATACTGATCTTTTTTCTGTTTCACTAATCATGTCTTTCTTTGTGTCTGATATGCTATTAATGGCTTTGTGGATATAATAGAGGATATGTGTCCTCTACCTGTTGAGTTCTTAATTTCAAATGCTGTGTTGTTTTGTTTTGTTTTGTTTTTTTAAGTTGCCTCCATGCTCCAGGAGCCCAGTGCAGGGCTTGAACTCAGGACCCTGAGATCAAGACCTGAGCTGATATCAAGAATCAGACACTAACTGAGCCACCCAGGCACCCCTCAGATGCTATATTTTTCATTTCCAGAATGTCTGTTGGATTTTTTAATGGATTCCACTTATCTGATGAAAGTTTCCATTTTAACCCATTTTTTTCCTTTATTTTCTTGAACACATTAATAATCATAGTTATTTAAAGTCCTTGTGTGCTAACTCCAGTGTGGATCATCTGTGGGCCAGCTTGTTTTTGCTGTCTTTTCTCATGGTTGTTGGTCATATAGTCTTGCCTCTTTTATATTTAGTAACTTTTTATTGTATGCTGGATATTGTGTGTAGAGTACTAGAGGCTACAGATGATTTTATCTTCTTACTAGAAAATGTTTCCTCTTTACTTTTTAGGCAGATAGGGTGGGAAACTGATTTTAATCCATGGGGAATTGAGCTATGTCAGGGCTGGATTGTAGTTTTGATAAAAACTGTATCTTTGATTTGCCCCATTTCTAGGAAGTGGTGTTCTAGGAGTTTTGAACTGAGAATCTGGCAGGTATTTGTCTCCTCAGCCTCAAAGACGGGAAGATTCAGTTTTGGCCTTCTGAGGTTTTCAGCCTGTTTCCTTTAGCCTTCTGTCCCATTCAGCTTCAAAATTTGGCAGATTCCTTGAAGGGGAGACTGGCCATGTGTTTGAGGCCCCTCAGGTCTACAATTTTGTCACTCCAGCCCCATGTGACTGCCAAAATATCTGCTGGTTTCTCTGACCCCCTCAACCTCTAGCTGTGCCCAGAACTGGTAAGTGACCCCAGGCGAAAAACAGTTATAGGTGGAAAGTGCCCTCTAGGGCTTTATTTTGCCTGTTTTGTTTCAGGCCCCTCCCCCTGGTGGGTCATCGTCTCCTAGTACCATAAGCCTGGGAGATTTTACTATCTCTTTAGCCTATCGCATAGCCTCAGGATTCAGTTTTGTGGAAGAAAATAAGCTATGTGTTTGAGGCTCCTTAAATCTCTAATGTGACTGCTGTAGCCCCATCAGCCACTTATCACAAAAAGTTTTGTGGGTAGTCTTTCCCACAAAAAAGGGGTGACCTTTTGTGGGGGCCAAACCCTGATCCTCAGCCCACACCCTGAATCAGCAAATGTCCACAGAGACTGAAACAGCTACTAGTCTATCAGCTTACCACTCAATGATTCCCCCTCTCTGGAATTTTAGCCCATCTGCTGTACCTTGTCTCCGGACTGTTCTGATGCCTTTACAAATAAGGTTTTTATGATTCTTTTGGCTTTTTCAAGTTGTTGTTACGGGAACCATTGACCTGCACATCCTACTACATCCTACCCAGAAGTAGAAATTACAGTTACAGATTAATTGAGTGATGAATATTCCACTAGATAAAATCGCTTTTTTGTCTTTGTTTCTCATTATTTTCTTTTTGTGTTCTTGGTCCTTGTTAGGGAAAAAAAGAAAGATTCCTCACTCTATTTTAATGCCTAGTAAACATAATATTTTACTCTCAGAGTGTAATCTGTTCTTGTCTGGCTTTTGCTTTCTTTTCCTTTGAAGTTACTTTGTTAACAAAGACAAATAATCACGGATTGTAAAGATTACTTTATATTTAAATTCAATGTGTATTGTTAAATATATTGTTGTGGGAACAATTAATTATAATGTTGATTTTCTTCCATGCATGTAGTTTCAGATGATAATGAAGACACTGATGGTGATGGTGTTCATGAAGTAACAAGCCGAGATAGTCCAGTTTATCCCAAATGTTTGCTTGATGATGATCTTGTCTTGGGAGTTTACATTCACCGCACGGATCGACTTAAGTCCGATTTTATGATTTCTCACCCAATGGTAAAAATTCATGTGATTGATGAGAATACTGGTCAATATGTCAAGAAAGCTGATAGGTAATTTTTTTAATTGTACAGCCAACCCTTAAGATTGAAACTGTCTATAGGAGAAGTCCTCTTTTCTACCACTGAAAGTCAATGGAGGGGCCCCTGGGTGGCTCAGTCATTAAGCATCTGCCTTAGGCTCAGGTCATGATCCCAGGGTCTTGGGATGGGCACAGGGCTTCCTGCTCAGTGGGAAGCCTGATTCTCCCTCTCCCACTCCCCCGGCTTTAGTTCCCTCTCTCAGTGTGTCTCTGTCAATCAAATGAATTTTAAAAATCTTTAAAAAAAAAAAAGTCAGTGGAAATAGAACTTAGGATTTGTAATAGAGAATAATTTACTTGCTGTAGGTGTTCTTAGACCATTGATACTGATCACTATGTTTTCTAGAAGAAATAGAGATGAATAGAAGAAATAGAAATGAATTCTTAATTCATTGATTAATTTTAAATGGAGGGGAGTTGAGAGAGCTTCTACCTAACGTAATGACTTACTTCTGGCATTGAACTTAGAGTATAAATCACTGCATGTTACACTGTACATGCTTTAATTGTCTAATTTCATATTTTTCTTTTGAAGTTAATATGTTACTTGGGCCTCATATGAAGGCCTCACTTTCAAGATATGAATCTTGACTTTTAATTTTTTCTAATATTACTTCTATAGCTAATATGTGCTTGAAGCTTATAAATAAAAAGCACAGTAAAATAATTGATTATACTAGAATTCAAAAAAGTCATTTGATTAAAAAAATGACAGTGACGAGGACCATGAAGATTATTAAAATTCTGTTATTCAGTTATCTTAGGACATACAAAAAAATATGACACACCTCAAAAAGTTTGCAATCCTGTTGTGCTCATTTTCTTATTTAAATGTGCTGTACTATTTTATAACAAACTCATTTAAGATTCTAACGGAGTCTAGTTCTGTCACACCCTCACTTTATATTTCTGTAATAAGATAATTCTGTGAAACCAGTAGATAGTTTACGTATAGATACAAGATGGTAGTAGGGTATTACCATTTCTAAGTCTCATAAATTTGTAATTTTCTCGATAGACAACCAAAATAATTTTTCATTGTATATCATGACTATTCGTTATTATTTCACCTTGATCATTCTATTTTTCTCACCTTCTCAAAATTATCATAAAGAATCATGTCAATGGAAGTATCTTTTTTTGGACAGTGAACGGCCTGTTTCATCTCACTATGAAAAACAGAATGTGGATTATATTCTTCCTATTATGACCCAGCCATATGATTTTAAACAGTTAAAATCAAGACTTCCAGAGTGGGAAGAACAAATTATATTTAATGAAAACTTCCCTTATTTGCTTCGAGATTTTGATGAGAGCCCTAAAGTCATCTTGTTCTTTGAGGTATGAATTGAATGGAGTGATTTAAACTGAATTTTGTTTACTATTTTAATAGCATAAATGTAAGCTATTGTTTTTAGTAGTTCAATAATGCAAGAAAGTACTGTGAGGATTTAGCCCTAGGATTTAGTGTTTGTAATAGGCTGTGGAGATGTAATATGCTGTAATAGTATATTTGCTGAGTGTTAAGTAGTTAGCCGTGTAATTCAGTTGATGTTATTTAATTCTGACAGTAATGCCATGACTGTAAACTGAAGTGATGAATCTAATCTATATCTATACAATCCACCATTCTTAACCCTTTTTACAAATTATAAACTCATTTAACTATATCAGACTCCCTAAGAGTTTGTATACAACCAAGGGAAAGAAAGATGAACATACACAGATCACTTGGCTAATAAAATGTAATATATAACCAAGATGAAGTAAAACTTCCTAGATGTGGAGGGTGGATAGAGGGTCAGGGCTGTCAGGGAAAGCTTTATGAAATAGACGGTTATGAGGTGGTGGCAGTCAGTTAAGCGTCTGCCGTTAGCTCAGATCATGATCTCCAGCTCTTGGGATTGAGCCCCATGTTGGGCTTCCAGCTCACGGGGTAGTCTGCTTCTCCTTCCCCCTTGCCTCTCCCCCTGCTTGTGCTCTCTCTCTTAAATGAAAATCTTTTAATAAATGATTTATTTAATAAATAAATAAAATCTTTTAAAAAAATGAAGTAGATGGCCTTTGAGCTGACTTGTTATTCTAATTTTTTTATGGCAAAGGAAATCAATGTTCAGTCTAAAGTTATTTACCCAAAGTTACTCCAGTTTAAGTGTAGGTAATTTGTGTTTCAAGATGGTTTGAATCTAAAATACACATTTCTTTTCTCTACTTCATGTCATCTCTGCATAAGCAAAAGGAAGTGGAGAAAACCTCTCAGTTTAAACAAGATGGGGAGTTTTAGCATTGGAACAGCAGGGCATGAACATTGCCAATGACTAATTTTGTGGAATTACTGGGTTTTTTTTATCCCTAACTTTCAGATTATTTGTATATGTTTGTGATATGAATATTCTACCATTTACATCTGTGATTATGTTATATGATTTATACAAAGCTGTGATTTTTTAAAGAGTAATATAACTTATATGTATGTCAAGGAACTTTTTCTTGTCATAGAAATTTGTCCTTGGTTATAATGTTTCTTCATATTCATTTCAGTAATACTCATAAATTTAAGAAAGATTGTTGGATTTTGACATTTTTGGTTGCTTCTTAAGGTTTTTGAGGGGTTTGGTTTGTTTTTTTTAGGTTCAGGAGTAGAATTTAGTGATTCATCACTTACATGTAACACCCAGTGCTCATCCCAACAAATGCCCTTCTTAATGTCCATCATGCACTTAGTCCATCCCCTGACCCACCTCCCCTCCAGCAACCCTCAGTTTGTTCTCTATAGTTAAGAGTCTCTTATGGTTTGCCTCCCTCTCTGTTTTTATCTTATTTCTCCTTCCCATCCCCTGTGTTCATCTGTTTTGTTTCTTAAATTGCACATGAATGAAATCATATGGTATTGGTCTTCCTCTGACTAACTTATTTCACTTAGCAATAATACACTCTGGTTTCATCCATGTTGTTGCAAATGGCAAGGTGTTGTTCTTTTTGATGGCTGAGTAATATTCCATTGTATTTTTATATGTGTGTGGATATTTATACCCCCACAGCTTCTTTATCCGTTCATCAGTCAATGGACATTTGGGCTCTTTCCATAATTGGGCTGTTGTTGATAGTGCTGCTGTAAATATTGGGGTGCATGTGCCCCTTAGAATAAGTATTTTTGTATTCTTTGGATAAATACCTAGTAGTGCAATTGCTTTATAACTTTTTAGGGTAGTTCTGTTTTTAACTTTTTAAAAACAGAGTGGCAGTTGCTCCTTAAGTTTTAACATAATGTGTTATTGTTTACAAAACTACTTTTGATTTCAACTTGTTTATTAAGGACAATATGATATCTCTCAGAAGTCTTAAAAATCATTATTCTACTTTTCAGCATTACTACTAAGGGAAAAATTACAAAAACACAACGATAGGTGTGCAAGAATATTTAAACTGTAACAGTGAAAATTGTAGAGAGATAAATCTCTTCAATCAGGAAGAGGTTTAGTTATGTAAATAGTTTTTGTTAAGTTTATGGTATTTATAATACCAAAGTACACTAGGCAGTCATTAACATGATGAAATACATATGTATGTATTGACTTGAAGAAATATTCACTATGTGGTATATAAAAATAGTTTGCAAAATACCTTTGGATTTATAGTAACATGCATATACTTAGGAATGCACAGGAAAAGGTTTAGGTGTATAAACCAGACGTTAATGTTGATCATCTATGGATCTAGATTATAAGTTGTTTTTACTTTGTTATATATTTTTCTTGTATTATGAATGTTTTTTCACTGAGCTTCTAGTGTATCTGAAAACAGATTTAAGTATATAAAGAAGAGGTATGAATGGAGCCCATATTATTTTTTAAGCTATCTATAAAGATGTTAGCTAAGCTTTTGAGAAGCACCAGTTAAGTTCAAAGTGATAGTCTCTGACAAGTACGTAGAATACAGAGGTGTCTGTGGCAGCTTTGTTCCAAATTCCGTGAGTTTTAACATGTAGACAGGATGGAGATATGAAAGAAATCCTCTTGAGAAGCCTAATGACAGTATATATCCAAAGAGAAAATCCCCAACTTCAGGAAGGTGTTTCAAGGAAGGACCCAGAGATAAGATCAGGAGTTTGTTAAACAATCATTTGAAGTCTGCAGTCATACATAAAAAAATAAAAGATTAAAGCTTAAGAATTCTGTGACTGGAATATTTGTGCCTAGACTATATTTGAGGTAATTAATACTGGGTCTTTGATGTGAAATAAATCTTAAAAAATGATTTATTAATAAAAGGTAAAGCGGTCAAAAAATGGACTCTCATTAACAGGATGAGGTAACGTAAAGCTGAATGAAATAAGAAATGCTTTTCTTTCCTGCGAAGAAAACACCTTTTAAGTGTACAACTTATTTTTAAAATTTCAATAATATGTTAACTAGAAGGCAGGTTAGTATTCTGTGAAGTAATTTTTTATACTTTACAGATTCTTGATTTCTTAAGCATGGATGAAATTAGGAATAATTCTGAAGTTCAAAACCAAGAATGTGGCTTTCGGAAAATTGCCTGGGCATTTCTCAAGGTATGTTTTTTACCCATTTTAAATGCTTTAAAAATCGTCTTCAAATCTGATTGGCTGCATTTTCCTAAGAGGTTTAGTTTCATATAAGGAGTTATGATCTAAGATTTCAGTTGTGAAGAATTATTAATGCAAGCTAAGGTGATACTTGAATTCTTAAATATCTATGAGTGTCTAGTGTGTGCCAGATACACTTTTTGGTTCTGAGTATGTAGTATTAAAAAAGATACACTACAATCTGCCATCATTTATTCAACTTAAAAGTATTTATTAAACCCTTTCTGTGTGCCAGCAGTGGTTCAAGTCAGTAAACAAGAAAATAAACTCCTTGACCTTGTTGACTTCATATTCTAGCAAGGAAAGCAGATATACAACAATTGCTTATATAATTTATCACTTATTGCAATTTTTGTAAATAATGGGTGGAAGTCGGGGAAAGATTTCCAAAGGAAAAGACACTGAACCTGAGCATTAGCTAAATGGTAGCAGTAGGGGAAGAAAGAGTTCCGAATAGGTAGAGGGTACCATATTTGCAAAGACCCTGATGTTGGAAAGAGCGAGATACCCTCAAATAACCAAAAGGCCACTGAGATTGGAGGACAGAAACTGAGGGGAGATATAGTGTCTCGATCATGCAAGGTCTCTGAAGCCATTATAGTAACAGGAAGCCATCATAGAATTCTAAAGAACAATGGGAAACCATTATAGGATTTTAAACAAAATGGTAGAATAATCTGACTTATGTTTTTGAAAGATTACTTTGCTTGGTAGAGAATAAATTAGAGAGGGTGTACATATATATACTGGAAGATTAAGGTTGAAAATTCTTACAGTAATCTTGGTAGGAAATGATGGTGTCTTTAGAGTGTTTCAACAGGGATAAGAGATGTGATAGGTTGATTTTTACAAAAGGGGAAATGTTAATTTTATAATTCTTTTATCTGGTATCCTTTATTTCTGACTTCAAATATAAATGAATTATAAAAAGTCTTGAAATCAACCTATTTTGTACAATTTATAAAACTTTTCTATATGTAGGAGGTGCCTGGGTGGCTCAGAGGGTTAAAGCCTCTGCCTTCGGCTCAGGTCATGATCTCAGGGTCCTGGGATCGAGCCCCGCATCGGGCTTTCTGCTCAGCAGGGAACCTGCTTCCCTCTCTCTCTCTGCCTGCCTCTCTACCTACTTGTGATCTCTCTCTCTCTGTCAAATAAATAAATCTTAAAAAAATACTTTTCTATTTGTGTATCCATCCACTGAACAATATTTATTTTTTTTTTATTTTCTATTATTTTATTAATCAGAATAATCCAGTAACCAATGAAACTGTATATATATGTTTTCTTTTATTTTAATTCACTAAATAAAAATACTCTCAATGCTTCATTAAGAATTTCAGATCAATGATGAATAGACTACTTTTTTAGTATAAGGGTGTTGCAAATATTGCAGTGCACATACTAATACACACATAATGTTCACTGAACAATATTTATTAAGTGTCTGTGAAATGCCAGGTACTTTGCTAAATGCAGAGCATTCATTGGCGCCTGGGTGGCTCAGTCGTTAGGCGTCTGCCTTCAGCTCGGGTCATGATCCCAGGGTCCTGGGATCCCTGGTTCCTGGGATCCCAGGGTCCAGCCCCACATCGGGCTCCCTGCTTGGCAGGAAGCCTGCATCTCCCTCTCCCACTCCCTCTACTTGTGTTCCCTCTCTCCCTGTGTCTCTCTCTGTTAAATAAATAAAATCTTAAAAAAAAAATACAGAGCATTCATAGATAAATTAGACATTGTCCTTGCCCTCCAGTTTAGTTTCCATATAAACATATTTACACGATTATGTGTAAATAAGAGTGGATGCTGTGAAAACCCAGGTAAGGCACTTAATCCATATTGGGGGTTAGAGAGAGGGTTTAGAAGAGGTATAGTTTGGGACACTTGGGTGGTTCAGTCGGTCATGATCTCAGATCATGAGATCCAGCCCTGTGTGGGGCTCTGCACTAAGCAGTGGAGACTGCTTGGGATTCTCTCTCCCACTTCCTCTTCCCCTACCCTGCTTGCGTGCATGCATGCTCTTGTGTTCTTTCTCTCTCTCTCTCTCTCTTTCTTTCTCTCTGAAAATAAAGAAATAAATCTTTAAACAAACAACAAAAAAAAGGTTCAGTCTGACTGCTGAAAGGAAGCCAGATTGACTGTGGGAGGAAATAGAATGGCTTGGTCTAGTATAGCTTCTAAAATCACCCTTATGTAACCTGTTATAACATTTTTATATCCCCTTCATACTGCTTTAGAGAGAAAAAAAAAGCAAAAGCCAAAAAACGTTGTTTCACATAGTAAATACTGTCATTGTGTGGTCTTATCACACAGTACTTTTGTTCCTTTTAAAAATGCTAAGATTTGTGCAGAGCTGCAGTAATAATTACAGACTGCACTTGGGGAACAGTGTCTTATAGAATTTTACCTTTAAGTGTATATGGATTTTTATTTATCTGTTTTGTGCCATTGGCAGAAAATGGCACATCAGGAATTCTCCCATCTCTGTCCCTACAAAGGGTAAGTATTCTGTGTACTTCCTCTACCGTAAAACTTCTGTATTGCCTTCATAGATTGTTTCTCAAAGTCACCAAAGTGACTTCTTTTTGACAAATTTGTTGAACATATTTTAGTCCTTATTTTACCAGATCTCTGCGTTTTTATAGCACTCTCTTGAAACTCTCTCTTTAATTATCACCAGCTCCCAGCATATTAGTGGCACACGGAAAGTGTTCAGTGAATGTCTTCTGAGAGAATTAACAAATGTATGGACTAGGAAAAATCCACCTTTGGAAGTAGCATGGGGGTGCCTGGGTGGCTCAGTTTGTTAAGCGTCTGCCTGGGGCTCAGGTCATGATCCCAGGACCCTGCATCAGGCTCTGCACTCGGCAGGAAGCCTACTTCTCCCTCTCCCTTTGCCTCTCCCCTCTGCTTATGCTTTCTCACTCACTCTCAAATAAATAAAATCTTTAAGAAAGTAGTGTGAATCAAATTAAAATATAAGTGTGTTAATACCTATACCATTGATTCCAGTAATGTCCTAGATAATTGTAAAGTTACTGTAGTGGTCCAGATAAACCCCAACGGGCCCTACCCAGATATAAATGAGACTTTATCTTAATTCTCAGCTAGAGGCATTTTTAATTAATTTAGCATATGTATATTACTATTCATTTACATTATAAAATAATAAAGCCTTATTTAGCCACATTCTACATTATATAATTGTAACCATAATGACGGGGTCTTGGCTGATTTTAGTCATTTACTCATGCTAAGCATCATACTAGTGTATACTAGTTTGCCTGGTGAGTATTAAAATGAACTATGGAAAGTATGATTTAGAAGCTGGGGAATAATATCTCCTTATAATATTATTCTCTTAAAAGCTTCAGGCAGATAGGATTAGGGTTTATGAAGGAAGTCTCTCTGGGGCTTAATATTTAATTACTGAATGCCTCTATTGAAACTGTTCTTTATCCCTGTATGTCATAACCACCCCTCAGCTTACGACGTCCATTGACTTTACATCCTTCCCTAGAAAGCTAGGGATGAAATGGGCTATATTTTTGCCAGCTCTGTTTATTGATGCCTCATTCCTGAACACACTGCAATCTGGATTTTGTTTCAGCCCTGAAAGTATCTCCAAACAAATCATCAGTGACTTCTATTTGCCACATTAGTGAGTGAATATTTTTCATTTATTCTTTTAGCACACCTGTGTGTGTTTAATTCATCACTCTTTTGAACCTCTGTTACCTGGGTTTTCTTGACACCATCCTTTCCTACTTTTCCCTGTACCATTCCTTCAGTTTCCTTCACTGTCTTCCACTTACCTCGCTAATATCAGTCCTACTCATGGTTTCAACTTTATTCTACTTTTCTTAGACCACTTTTCTTTCCTCTACCTCAGATTTCAGTTATTTCAACTTGGACGACCTAGAAGTATCTCAGACTTCCCCAATCTGAGCATCCTACCTAAATCCTTTTCCCCTTCTGTATCTGCCACTTATGTGGATTAGTGGCAGGTACATCAGCCCAGTCTCCCACATTTAGAGCCTTAGAGTTGCACTGGTCCTTTTGTTAGCCACAAATCACATGTGGCTAATAAATTCAAATTAATTAATTAAAATTAAATGTAATTAAAAATTGAGTTCCATGGTTGCGCTAGTCACACTTCAAGGTGCTCAATAACCATATGTGATTAGTGTGTCTTGTGTTGGGTACCACAAGTATAGAACGTTCACATCATCTCAGAAAATTTTTTGTTCAACAGCACTGCCTTAGAGTCTTTCCTAAATCTTCCCTTCTTTCCCTTTCCAAGTTGCGTCAGTAACAGCTACAGAATATATTCCCTGCCCTCAGTCCTTGTTCTCCTAGGGTGTCACCTTCACTGTTGCAAAAGCTTGTATAGGCCAGGCACCTATAGGAAAATATTTGAAAAGTAATTTGGGTTACCTTTTGTCAAAATGATCTGGAATTGTGTTTAACCAACTGTGTCAGTGTTCTTTGCTTTATATATCTAAGGAATTTCAGCATACTATATTAATCTTTATTTTTTTAAAAGATTCTATTTATTTATTTGACAGAGAGAGAGATCACAAGTAGGCAGAGAGAGGAGGAAGCAGGCTCCCTGCTGAGCAGAGAGCCCAATGCGGGGCTTGATCCCAGGACCCTGAGATCATGACCTGAGCTGAAGGCAGAGGCTTTAACCCACTGAGCCACCCAGGCGCCCCTGTATTAATCTCTTTTAAATGAGTTTTTATTTTTAATGAGTTTTTGACTATGTACTGTTGCTTACTGGACATATTTATTTTCAGTGAAAATAACATTTTATTGGAATTCTTATTTTAAGCTTCTCGGAGCCAATGGAAATGTAAACATCAATTCAAAACTTCGTTTGCAGTTGTATTACCCACCTGCTAAGCCTCGATCCCAATTAAATATTGTTGAGGTTTTTGAATGGTGGTCAAAATATCCAAGAAATCGTTATCCATCAACATTATACGTAACTGTAAGAGGATTGAAAGTTCCAGAATGTGTAAGTTAATAGCACATGGAAATATATGTTCTCTGTTGTTGAAATTAAATGGTGACATTTTTTATTTCTAAAAAGATAAGGCCTCTAAAATTATTTTAATAGATTTCTAGAATATAAAAGTACTTTAAACAATTATGTATTAAGACTATACTAGCTAATATATAAAAGATACTTAAATGAATATTAAGTACTAAATGCAAGTTTCAGTGTGGGGAGAATATTCAAAAAGTAATATTGGCTTTTAAAAACTAAAGGTAAAAGAATGATGTAAAGTAGGTGTTGACAAATATTTTCTGTAAAGCCCAGGAGTAGTTAATATTTTAGGCTTTGTGTGCATACAGGTTTTGTTGCAACTACTCAGCTTTGCCTTTGTAGTGAGAAAGTAGCAACATAGACATCTGTAGCCAATGTTAAACAGATGGATGTGGACGTGTTCCAATAAAACTTTATTGACAAAAACAGCAAGCTACATTTGGCCCAGGTTTTGTAGTACCGTGATTTACAGGCACACTTTCCACAATATTATTCAAATAATCAGTAAATAATGTTTTTACTACTGTTTTCCACAGATTAAAACTATGAAAGAGTCTACCAAAGAATTGGTTCTAAAGCAAAACTTTTGTTTTTGTCTTATTTGTAATAAGACATTTCAGGACAGTTGCATTTTCTGTAAGTGGTATTGTAAGTGTGACCACAGGGTTGGTTTACATTAATTTGAATGGAGTTAAAAATCTCTTTTTAAGAAAAGGAAAATATTAAAACTTTAGGTTTTTTTGATATCAGTTTTGTAATATTAAAGTGATGAATACCATAGTATATCAGAGCTGTGACATAACATCTGGTAGGTATTGGTGAAGAAGCAGAAACAAAGGAATAGAGTTTTTAAAACCATTTCATGTAACCATTGGAGTTCTGTCTTTTTCCTCCCAACTTTTAGGGCTTTTCGATTCTAGAACCAAGTGCTTTTCATCTTATTTAGAATAGTGTACATAAAAGTAGAATGCTTTTCTGGGCTACATTTTGAAAACATTTCCATGTTGTTTATTTCAATATTTAAAAGACCCTAGATGCTAGAAAAGAAAAAAAGGTTAACTTGATATTTACATTTTCTCATCCTCTATACACATTCAGATAAAACCATCTTACCGTTCTGTGGTGGCTGTCCAGGAGGAGAAAGGTAAACCAGTGTATTGTGAAGGACACCATGAGGCCAGTTCAGTAGATGCAGAACCTGGACTAGAAGATTCCAAAGAAGTAGTGAAGTGGAAACGACTACCTGGGCAGGTGAAATACTTGATTATTTTCAATTCATTTAGAGCTGCCTATATTTATTTTAAAAGCTCCAATAGCTCTGAGGGTAATTAGCTTGCTACTTGAGACTCTCAGATTATCCTTGCTTTTAACCACAATCTTGTCTTTCCACTAATTTACTTGATAATTAATAATAGAGTATGTATCGTGTGCATAAAAGCACTATCTTAAGTTCTGTGTTTGAGGACTTAGGTTAGTTTTATCTGTTGGCTGGAGCTTCGAGAAGGAAATAACCACAGATGGGGTAGCTTAAATAACAAGCTTACTCCTTCACAGTTCTGGAGGCTGAAGTCCCAAGGTTAAGGGTTGTCAGAGTTGGTTTACTCAGAGGCCTTTCTCCTTGGCTAGCGGATGGCTGCCATCTTGCTCCCCTTCATGGTCTTTTCTCTGTGCATGTAGTTTCCTGATGTCTCTTCTTCTTACAAGGTTGGCAAGTCTTTTTTTTTTTTTTTTTGTCAGAGAGATTGAGTACAAACACAAGCAGGGGGAGTGGCAGGCTGAGGGAGAAGTAGACTCCCTGCTAAGCAAGGAGCCTGAAAGGCAGCTTAACTGCTTAACCGCTTAATGGCTTAAGTGCCTGAGCCACCCAGGTGTCCCAGGTATAGCAAGCCCTATTAGATTAAGACTCCACCCTAAGAAAAAAGCTCTTTAAAAATTTTTATCTCCAGGGACGCCTGGGTGGCTCAGTTGGTTGGGCTGCTGCCTTTGGCTCAGGTCATGATCCCGGGGTCCTGGGATCGAGTCCCACATTGGGATTCCGCTCAGCGGGGAGCCTGCTTCTCCCTCTGCCTCTGCCTGCCACTCTGCCTGCTTGTGCTCTCTCTCTGACAAATAAATAAAATCTTTAAAAAAAATTTTTTTTTCCTCCAAATACTGCTACATTCTGAGGTGCTGGAGTTAGGGCTTCAACATATGAATTTTGGGGGACACAATTCAATCCATAACAGCAATAAAAAAAAACAGATTTTTTGGTGTTTTAAGAGGTAAATCTGTCAATGGGTTTTCTTTGTAAAATGGATTTTATTAGGGGCGCCTTGGTTGCTCAGTGGGTTAAAGGATCTGCCTTTGGCTCAGGTCATAATCTCGGGTTCCTGGGATCGAGCCCCACATCGGGCTCTCTGCTTGGCGGGGAGTCTGCTTCTCCCTCTCTCTCTGCTTACCTCTTGCCTACTTGTGATCTCTCTCTGTGAAATAAATAAATAAAATCTTTTTAAAAAATGGATTTTATTAAATAAGGGATCATTCTAATAGATTCATGAGATTTTTTTTTACAATCCCTAGCTTCTTCACAGTGAATCACAGTTTTAAAAAATATTTTATTTGACAGAGAGAGATCACAAGTAGGCAGAGAGACAGGTAGAGAGAGGAAGAAGCAGGCTCCCTGCTGAGCAGACAGCCCAATGCAGGGATGCAGGGCTTGGTCCCAGGACCCTGGGATCATGACCTGAGCCGAAGGCAGAGGGTTAAGCCACTGAGCCATCCAGGCGCCCCAGTGAATCACATTTTGATGGAAATATATATATGTATATTTTTCTACCGTAGGTTGAGGAGTATTTAACCCTAATGGTTAGAATATTTTACAGTAGCAAGAAGCATTGCTGATACAGTTTTGCACATCTCTTAGTTATTTCCACAAAGGGTAGAGTGGTTCATTTTGTACATCTGAGCCATTGCCAAATGCAGTTTATCCAAAATCTTAATTTATCCAAACATTCAGGATGCTGTGACAGATATATGAAAAGACATTTGCAAGGAAGTGTACCACATTCATTGCCTTAAAGGATCAATATATGTTTAATTGAACTTTCAAAATAATAAACCCAGGAACTAAGGCTTACTGAAGTTTGGAAGAGGTAGAATTAGGATAAATAAAAGTAGTATTTTCTACGGTGGATATTATACATGGAAAGTTTTGGTTTCATTTTATAATAGGAAATGAAAACATGAAATTTTAATAAAATTAGTAAATGAGAAACCAACAGGAGGTGATTACTTTGAAAATACCTTTCAGAAGGCAGCTGCAAATGATGGTTATTTTAAGAGATAAAAAGAGAGAGAAAATGTTCATACATCCCAGGCTTAGTCTAGGCCTTTTGGGCATTTATGGTCTCAGAACAAGTTTATGGCTCAGCAAAAATCACTTATTGGGTGCTGTCATGGAATAAGGATGTTATGATATGACATTTTGTGATGGGAAGTTTTGTGATAAGACGTTTTTTGTGTGTGTGGCAATATATATACATATTTGTGTGTGTGTGCGCGTGTGCGTGCATGCAAATGCACATGCAATAGTGACAGCTTTGGAGTACAAGATAATGAATTTCCTTTTTTTTTTTTTTAAATTTTATTTATTTATTTGACAGAGAGACAGCAAGAGAGGGAACACAAGCAGGGGAAGTGGGAGAGGGAGAAGCCGGCTTCCGGCTGAGCAGGGAGCCCAGTGCGGGGCTCCATCTCGGGACTCTGGGATCATGACCTGAGCCAGAGGCAGACGCTTAACGACTGAGCCACATAAGCGCCCCAATAAAGAGTTTTCTATTCATATTTTAGGTGAATTAAGTACTAGTTGACATGGAGTATAAATTGACTTTATTTTATGGAGACCTGATATCCTCGTTAGGAAATAAAATAATTTACTATAGTTTTCCATCCATTCTGTTTACTTTCCTCTATCTCTGCATCACAGTCAAGGGACTTAAAAATAAAGCTCTACCACTGCAGTAATTTAATTAACAACTAGCCTTCAAATTTTAATGTTTCTTAATTTGTTTTTTTAAATGTATGCTTTTAGGCTTGCCGTATCCCAAATAAGCACCTCTTCTCACTAAATACAGGAGAACGAGGATGTTTTTGTCTTGCTTTCTCTCATAATGGAAGAATATTAGCAGCAGCCTGTGCCAGCCGAGATGGATATCCAATTATCTGTGAGTAATAATTCCATCTGTTTAATGTGATTGAAGTCTATGTGGAAGACCTTTGCTTTTTTAGAATTCATTGAAATCTTAATTTGAGTAACCCCCCAGTTTTTTAATAATTATTTTGCAGCTTTCTGTAAAATATATGTTCAGAAGTAGAATGAGAATAATCAAATGAAGGGTAGTAAGTTTGTTTTTAAAACATACAAGAGGATTTTTGTAAGCATTTTAAATTTAAATATAGAAATTTAGAAACATGAAGGGATTAATAAATCTCATGAGGAATTCTAGCCCATTGTGGTCAGTTGATAGAAGTGATAATTTAAATTATGAAAGCAGTCAAATATCATATGCACTGGAAAGTAACAGCTCAGGACAGAGGTACCTAGAGGACTGTTTCTCGTTAGTAGGGAAAGTAGCAGAGAGACCAAAAACCCACTTTCAAATTGCCTTTAAAAAATACAGAAAACTGTGTTAAAAAGAAAAATTTCTGTAGCTTTAAGCGAGCATTATCTACTCTTCTAGACTGAGAGACCTTAAATACTTTCCCTTATTTCTTGTGTAATAATGAAAACCAGCTTCCTCAGCAGGAAGTCACTTGCTCCTTGTGCACATCTACCCTAAGCACTAGGTGGTATTAAATTTCCCTCAGCCTCACACAGTTTATTTCAGATGATTTATTGTTTTCAGCAAGGACTCATAATTGGCTTGGTTAGCATTTATTAAATAAATATTCCTCCTCATGAAATAATGTTAGTTTTAAAAAACACAAAATTACTTGTGTAGTTTATGACCATGCCATTTTAAAAATTCACCAAAACCTGTGCATGGGGGAAAAAAGATTCTTAGGATACCTATTCCAGAGAATTAATAGTGATTTCTTTTTTGAGTAGTGAAAGAATTATTTTCATTCTGATTTATATTTTTAGCATTTCAGTGATAAAAGTGATACTTTATGCTTAAAGAAATCTTGTTCAGAATGCTGTATAAATTTAGACATACTTATTGCTTAAGTCTCAAACCACAGAAAAATTTTTGTCTTTAGTTTCTGATCGTTCGGCTATGATATGTCTACTTGGAATTCATTTAGCTTGTTGGATGTGTAGATTACTGTTTTTCACAAAATGGGGAAGTTTTCAGTCTTTATTTCTTCAAATTGTTCTTCTCCTTTCTATTTTTTCTCTTCCGAGACTCTCATCATCTCTTTGTTGATACACTTGGTGGTGTCCCACAGGTCCCTGCAGCTTTATTCATTTTTTTCATTCTTTTTCCTTTTGTTCCTCAGACTGCATAATCTCAAATGACCAGTCTTCAAGTTGATTTTTCTTCCAGCTCAGGTCTGTTAGTGAGCCCCTCTAGTGAGTTGTTCATTTCCATTATTGTACTTTTCAACTCTGTAATTTTTTTTTTAAATAATTTCTCTCTCTTTATTGATACTGTTTTTTTAGCAAAAAATTATTCTCACACCTTAATTCTTTGGACATGGTTTTCTTTGTATCTTTGAACATATTTGTAAGAGTGAATTTAAATAAAGTCTTTATCCAGAACAGTGTCTTGGCTTGGACAGTTTCTCTGGACTGCCTTGTTTCCTGTGGGTGGCTCTACTGGACTGTTTTAGTTTTTTCATGTCTCCATATTACATGTGTGGCAGGTCTTGAAATCAGATTCCTCTCCTTCCCCCTCCTCTGCACCCACCCACCCAGGATTTGTTGTTGCTGAAGTCTCTGCTCAGTTAGCTTGGTGGTCAGCTGTGGTAGATTTTTAAATGCCTTGAGTGAGTGGATCACCCAGCCTTTACCAGGTGGATGTGTGTGTGTGTGTGTTGGGATGCGTTCTTAACACTTCACGATAGGCAGTTGCAATTCTGCCTTACTTCACTTTCAGGTCAGTCAGAGAGAGAGAGGGCCTCTAGTCTTTTGTTCATATATATACGTCCTGCTAGGTTCCCAAGAATTTGTTGGATCTTTTCAGAGCCTTCTGTGGACATCTCATTCCCACTTTTTTCCTTTTACATTTTTTGCTTAGCCTCTCCTTGTCCACTCTCCTTGGCCTCAGTTGGCATCACTGCCTCAGATAGCTGTGCTGGTGATTATTTCAGCATGCACCCTGGGGTTAGGGCCCTTCACCCAGAGCAGGCTCTGAGCCAAGTGGAGGAAAGCCAAGCCCTGGGAGTGGAGCTTTTTAGGCAACTGCCAGACTGTCTTAATAGTGGTAAGTATTGGCAGTGGGGCTTTGGGGGAGCTTCTTGTGTTTTCTGGGCCATCCCATGCCTATTAGGCTACTGGCCTTAAGTTGTGAGGCTGTTGGTTTCTGAAGCTACTCTGGAGCTTGGGAGAAGGGAATGGGAACATGGCAAGTTAAAATGCCACAAAGCTCATGTTCTTACCCAGATTAAGCTGTTTTTCTTGAATAAATGCTCCTCAGATTGTTGCAAGCCTTTGTTTAATTTCTAGAGTTCTGAAAAAGTTAATTTGGATAATTTTTGCAGTGTTCTCATTGCTTTTATAAGGGAGCAGATATTCTGAGGTCCTTCTTTGCTATTCCAGAAGTACTTTGGTGCTGCTTAGTATTTTAAAGGGCATTTGGTTTTACCACTAGGTGGAAGTAGAGACTTGCAAACTTTGTTCTCAAGTCACTATTTTTGAAGATTTCTTTGTGAACCTAACTTATTGCAATACTGCAATGTCTTATTTATCAGATTAGGTCTCTGTTAATTCTCTTATTATACTATTTTAGTATTAGAATTTTTTTCCTAACAAGGGGGCCTAGGTGGCTTAGCTGATTAAGCATCTTCCTTCGGTTCAGGTCATGATCCCAGGGTTCAGACTGCATTGGGCCCCCTGCTCAGCAGGGAGTCTGCTTCTCCCTCTCCCTTTGCCCCTTCCTCCAGCTGGCACTCACTCTCACTCTCGTAAGTAAGTAAGTAAGTAAATAAATAAATAAATCTTTTTTAAAAAAGAATTCTTTTCTAACAGTAGCACAGTTTAAATTTCTTCTTACTTTAAATAATTAAAATTTTGGTTAGAATGTAATTGATTTTCAGGTAAAGTAATATTCATGAAAACTTAAATTATAGAATCTTTGTAGTGAATTGCAATTTAAATGTTATTTATTCTTTGATTAATAGTGAAAGATTATTAGGAAAATTGCTTTGAGGAGATGAGCATAGTTGTAGCATGCTATAAAATTTTACATGTGTAAACTCTTGTGTCTGAAGGAAATGAAAAACTATTTTTAAGTAGACTGAGATTTTTTATGCTGAAAATATCTTTGGTGATAGTATTCTTAGAGACTATAAATTATTATAAGCTATATATTTGTATGTTACTGGATTAAGGACTCTGGCTAGAAACCTACTAAGTTTTGAATATTTTTTGTAGTATACGAAATTCCTTCTGGGCGTTTCATGAGAGAATTGTGCGGCCACCTCAATATCATTTATGATCTTTGCTGGTCCCACGATGATCGCTATATCCTTACTGCATCATCTGATGGCACTGCCAGGTTAGTATACTTGAGGAGTACTTACTATGTATGTTGTTTGCCATTAAGGAAAGCAAAGAGTATCAAGTGATACAGCTGTTCTTATGCTTCAGTAATATTTTGCTTATCAAGGGACTGTCATAGAGATGCATCATATATACAGACTGATTAGATCAGTAGTAGTGGGAAAACTTTTTCCTAAAGATGTTTTTATTGAATATATCTTATTTATGTAATACATAATGCTTCTAGTTCTCAGTGTCCTTAAATGATCATTATGTACGCTGTTTGATTAATACTCCACACTGTTTGACATAAGGTAAACAATTGATGTTTTTCCTAGAATATAAGCTCTTAATAGTAGGGCTTCTGTCTTCCCTGTTAGCTGTGGGCAGGGGCCATGCACAGTGCATGGTAGGCGGCAAGGAATGGAAACCAAGCCTAAGACAAAATGGCATAAGGGGAAGAAGATGTAACCTAATTTATATGGAAAAATTTTTGAGCATTCTGAGACCCCAAAAATAACCTCTCTTGGAGTTTGCTGATACCTTGGGCCACGTCTTGCTCTAAGGGGTATGCAAAATAAATTGAGATAAGGCACAGGTGCTCACAGATACAGTGGCAGCTTGACATTGAGATGCTGAGTGTAGCTCCTGGGGAGGAGTGTCGCAGTGCCCCTCTCGCTGCTGGGGCTGCACGCTCCCTCTGGAAGGGCTCACGGCAGAACAAGTGCTGAACCCAGTTTTGGCTTTTCTCCTTTTTTCATTAAAGTAAAAATCCTCTTCAGATTTCTTCTGGTTAGTGGAAACTGATGTTGGTCTTAGGTAAAAGCAAAGTGGTGTAATGCAGACTTTGAAAAAGTAAGTGAATATGTGCCTTATGTTTTAAGAGTTTTATAGATTTTCAGTATTTGCATTTTTCAGAGTGTCAGTTATAAAATAATTTAATCCCTTCCAACTTAATAAGTATCATACAGTTTTTTAAAGCTGCTTTGTAAAATTTCGTTGACACTGTTCTAGCTGCTTGTGCTACCTTGTGTGCATTCTAAATGTATTATTAGGCAGTTTTTCAAGATGCATTATACTATATATATTATATATGTCAGTTAATTTGATTCCAACAAATGTAGGTGGATACACATAAATATTATCTCTGTACACCAGGAAGCTGACATTTAGAGCAGTTTGGGATGCCTTCTGACTTCACTCTTATTTAATTCTGCTTTCTGCTTTTTAACACACTTTTATACAGATACTCCTAGTGTCTGAGCCTTTTCTATTACTCTTACCAGCTTCCTTTTTAATATAAAATGTCTAATTGATTAAGACGTTATCAGTACCGCTGAGTTTCTGTTTAAAGGCAAAAGGTGCTAATTGGTGAGACTTGGTTTCCTTCCTTGTGTAGCTGGGCACCTGCTGTTGGTCCCCCTTAATAGGAGCCTTCGGAACTTCTCTCACCACAGCCATACTGTCCGATGCCAGCTTGTACTGGAGAAAAATTCATGACCTTGCAAAGGCCCGATTGTGAATTCGTAAGTCTTAAAATCACCTGAGCTCTCATCTCAGCCAAGCAAGCCTTTTCCTTATCTTTATTCAGCTACCTTTTCTCATTTCTTTGGCAGCACATCCAAGCCTTGCGGCACTTCGAGTTCTCCACCCTGAGTCACATCTTCCCGCTTTCATTAGCTGCCTGCGTTCAACTTACAGTGAATTATGCCCGACATGAACTTCCTGTATCTCCCTCTGGTTTCCCACCCAATATCTATAAATGTACCCATCTTTATCTCTGTCTGCTGCTCTTAACAAAGATGTATGGGTAAGGACACCTTTCCGGCCACTCTTTGACATGTGCTTTTAATCTCAGTCCTTCAAGCTACAGTTCTGTTTCCTACCTCTCTTGTCTCTTCAGTATCTTCCTCTCTATTGATTTTTGTCCTCTCATCTTAAAAATATGCTCAAATCTCCTTATCTTAAGAAATCTTTCTCTCAGTTCTTCCTTCTTTCCAGACTACGACATTATTTTTCTTTCTACAACATCAAGAACGTTCTACAGACATCTTTAGCTCTACCCGGTGAATCTGGCTTTCACTCCCACCCTGCTAGATCAACCTTCTTTAAGAGGTCAGCAGTCTCTTGCTGATTTTCAGATCCAGTGGCCAGTTTGGGTCTTTACCCTGTTTGCTTTCACTGAAGAAATTAATTATTGACCAGTTTTAAAGTATTTTCAATTAAATGGTTTCATTAACAGCCTCTTCTGTTGCTTTTTATGACTGGCCAGTTCTTGTTCCCTGTCACTAGTTCCTCTTCCTCTGCCTATTCTCTGTAGATGTTTATTCCCAGAATCTTCCTACTTGACATCTTCCTTGGTTTGCTGTGCTCATCTTGGTCTCTCTCATCTTCTCCAGTTTTCAGTCTTACTTCTATGGGCTGACTTCTAGTGCCCACTTTTTTTCTGAGTTTCAGTTTCTGTTATTCTGTCTGGACTGTCAGTCGCACCTCGGATCTAAAACCAGACTTGGTGATATCACCAAACTGCTTTCCTCTTTTAGTCCTCCTGTGGGTTTTTTAATGGCATCCACCCTGTCTCCCAGGCCAGGAATCCATAATGGCACTCATTTCTTTTTTTCTTCCCACTGATCTGTCAGTTTGCCCTCCTAAAACCCTCACCATTCTTTCACACCCTTTCTGTCCTCACTGCTGTTACTTTCATTCAGGCCCTTGCTATCTATCTCTTGCTTAAACTCTTGGTGCTAAACTTCCCCACTGTTCAGTCTCTCATTCCTCTGTCTTTCCACAACCATCCTTCATAATGCCCTGATTTTCAGAAATCTTTGATTCCCACCACCCTTTTGAAAATGTTATGCTCCTTAGCGTGGCGTAACTCTTCGACCCTACATCCTTCTCCTGTGCACTTGCCATGTACCCTTGGCCTCACCCACGTAATCTTTTAAAATGCTCTTAGCATCTTACCTTCCATGTCTCCTCTTCCTGTGTTTAAATGCCGTTTTCCTAGCCTTCCTGCCCAACTTAGTCACTCAGCAACCATTTAAGTGCTTTTTGTGATGGCTCATAGTCATTGTTTAAAACCCAGCTCAGACTTAACCATTTCTTGAAGTGTCTTGGTTTCCACACAGCATATATTATATAGTATGTTATAGTATAAGGTATGCTCTTTTCTTATGTAGCTTTGATACTGATGGAGGGTCCTTTACATCTTAAAAATACTTACTGTGCAGGATTAACTGAGTGAAGAGAGAAACATTGTGGCTAGAATGAAAAAGAGTGAGATTTTTGAAAGAGGTAAGGACTACTTAAAATGAATAAGCTACAGTCAAAGGAAGAGAATTAGAGTTGCTAATACTCGGAGAGACAGAGGCGTGGATTTCCGTCTGTGCTTCTCCTTGTCTTCCTGGTTAGTGTTAGTGGCTCCTGAGTAATTGTTTCCCACTTGTTAGCTCTTTGCCATGTAGGGTTAACCAAAATCTTCTTTAGTTATCTTCAGTACAATCTGTGTTTTACTCTAACCAACAGCTCCTCATATAATCAGACTTTTCCTGCATGTAATGGCTCCCAGCTAGGCGCATATGTCCCCATGTTGCCCCTCATCACTTATACTGTTGTAACTGCATGTTTGTTCTTTCCCAATTCTAATCATTTTTTTGTGTGCTCATCTCGTCTTCACAGATTTTTGTATGTCCTTGTTCTTTGTGATTGGCCTGTTTTTTCCCCAAACTCATTGATATATTTCTTTGGTTCTAAGACTCAACCTTTGCTTGCTTGACTAAAGCCGTCATTGATTCCAGTTAGGTCTTTACATAAAAAGCTTCAATTTTATTGTAAAATACTGTGTCTATTTTAATCGAGCTGCTTTTAAGATATTATTGTTTCATTTCTGCCTGTTATATAGTATTTCACATAATACTGCTAAGATTTTTAAGCAAGTAGCTGAAGTTTTTCTTTTAAAAGATCTTTTAACAGTCTTAATCACAAATTAGTGATTTTGTTCTTTTAGTAAGTACTGTATTTCATGTAGCATATATTCATCGAAAGTATTACTATGGTAAAAATGTTTATGCAGTGACACACGTGTTTTATTTTCACTTGAAAACATGTTCTTTCACTTCCTTCATTATTAGTTTGGATTCTTAGTAATTGAAGATCATATCCTTATTTGAAGCAGCTGCTAAGAAAACTCAGAATGCTTTCTTGAATGGCAGCTCTATTTTTTTCTTTCATCGATAATTTGAAAAGGATTTAATTTGCTTTGGTGCTTAGATCATAATTAAAAGAAGGAACTATAAATCCCCCTATTAAAAATTAATATATTTTTCTATTTCTAATAATTTAATCAAACTGTTTAAAATCCAGTGTTCCACATTCATTTAGCACCTTTCTGTTGCTAGATTTTGCCTATTTTTACACACTGACTAGAAATGCAGAGTATTTAGCATAACAATTTTATTAACCCTTAGGGTTTATTCTTTTGTCAGGACTGTAGCAATGACAGTAATATTACTTTTTTTTATAATACTACTTTTTAAAAATTATCCATAATTTAGAGGAAGAGATAGTAAAAGTGTTGAACATAAATTGTTTAATGTAAGGTAGTCTGTTTTCTATCAAAATATCATAGTTATTTTAATCTTATTTTACTCAGGTATTATACAATAATTTCAATATGGCTTTTAAGACTTTGAGATCACAGTCATTATCTAGGCTTGGAAATTACAAATATAAAGTTAATAGATTATCTTATTCTCTAAATCTCTACCTGGGAGCACTTTCAAAAGCAATATACACAACCTAAATGGGGAATAATTCAAGCTCTCCCTATATTTATTTTTTGTGTATAATGTACTAAATGCAGTATTTTACCAACTATTCCATGTGTGTTTAATCAATGTCAAAAATAGTTTTTTAGGGGCGCCTGAGTGGCTCAGTGGGTTAAAGTCTCTGCCTTCGGCTCAGGTCATGATCCCAGGGTCCTGGGACTGAGCCCCAGATCTGGCTCCCTCCTCAGCCGGGAGCCTGCTTCCCCCTCTCCCTCTGCCTGCCTCTCTGCCTACTTGTGATCTCTCTCTCTCTGTCAAATAAATAAATAAAATCTTTTTTAAAAAATAGTTTTTTAAAAAAAATCCAAATACAATTTTTCATTTTACAGTATAGATTAAAATTAGTAGACAAATTAACCATTACGCTTGATAATAACTAAGAAATAGCTTTGTCAAAATGTAAAGAACCCGAGCCATCAAATATTTGATCACATTACCTTTGATTGTTATAAAATGAAGTTTGCCTTTGGTTATTATTGCTTACTTAAGTTCCATTGGCTGTGTTGGTTTTTGGAGAAAGTTTTAGAAACTTCTGCCTTTCAGAAGCAACATATAACTTTTTATCCTTTTCCAGGGTATGGAAAAATGAAATAAATAATACCAACACTTTCAGAGTTTTACCTCATCCTTCTTTTGTTTACACGGCTAAATTCCATCCTGCTGTGAAAGAAGTGGTGGTTACAGGGTGCTATGATTCTGTGATACGGATATGGAAGGTTGATATGAGAGAGGATCCTGCCATACTGATTCGACAGTTTGACACACACAGGAGTTTCATCAACTCTCTCTGTTTCGATATTGAAGGTATGTCAAAATATGTTCCAAATGAATGCTAGTTGCATGAAGAATTTTTAAAAATAATTTTTGTTCAGTAAGATAATATTTTTAAGCTTGAGAGGGATTTTGTATATTGATGATTATACATTTTTGGATTTATGTGTATTTTGCAGATCATACGATAGACCTGGGCACAGATTTGGCAGTGAGGGAGTTTTGTTGGTAATTTCAAAGTCATTAAATTCTGGGGGCATCTGAGTGGCTCAGTCAGTTAAGCATCTATCTCTTGGTTTCAGCTCAAGTCATGATCTCAGGGTTATGACACTGAGTCCAATGTTGGGCTCTGTGCTCAGCATGGAGTCTGCTTGTCCCTCTCCCTCTGTTCCTTCCCCTGCATGTGCTCTCTTTCTCTCTCTCTCAAATAATTAAATAAAATCTTTTTAAAAAATCATTAAAGTTGTTAAATATTTAGATTCAACTAATCATTGCTGTAACAACAAGTCATATACCTTTATTTTGTAGTTGGTATAATTAATTTATACTAATAAATATATTCCGTTGGATTGGTGAGTATCTTCTCAGTAGGCTGCTTTCCCTCCCCCCCCCCCCCCGGTAGGTTTCTTTTAAGTGACTTTTGAGTTAAAGGGTTAAAATGAGGAAGAAGAGTGAAATACCAAAAGAATACTAGGTAGATAGCAGGGGAAGCCTGTATTTACATTCTGTGCTGAGTGCACTATGCACTGAGTACCTCTGCATTCAGCTCATAGTTAGTAGGTATGTATTATATAGTTGTTGGAATGTATCTTAAGAAACATTCTATTGTTGGCAATACTTAGGATGGTTCCAGCTTTCTCCTACCATGAACATGGTTTCTCTGAATACTATAGATACACATACATATATGTATATACAAAATTTAGTTGCACTGTTTTATAATTATTTTCTTAACATAAATTCCCAGATCTGAGGTTGCTGAGTCAAACATTTCTGGAGTCCTTGCTATGTGCTGTAATGTTTTAAGTATTTTACATGTGTAAACTAATTTATTCCCCACAGACCTATAGGAGAATTGTATATAGTCACCTTTACATTATTTCAGACACTGATATGTAGACTATAGCTATAATTAATTAGTGTCCAGGTCAAAATGACAGTACTGCTCATATATTCAGTTTAACTAGAAGGATGATGAGAAATTGGAACACATTTAAGACTAGTCACCCAAGGATAGAAAGATGTCTTCAAACTTTGTCATAGTAGAAGTAGCTCAGATTATAAAAGACATGAATTTCTTCAAATACTTAAGATATCTGTATGTGAAACAAAAAGGAATCAGTCTGTATTGCTCCAGTAGGTAGAGATGGGACCAGAGCTACCAAAGACAGATATTCTTTGTTCAGAATTGGAAAGAACATTCTAGTATATAGAGCAGTTCATCAGTTGAATAGCTGCTTTGTAAAATATCAAATTCACAGTTACTAAACAACCATCTGTTCGTGATGGTGTGGAACATATTTCTGAGTGAGTATGCAGTTGAATTTCATGGTCTCTGAGGTCCCATTCAACTACAAGATGCTTTGACTCTAAGAATATATGTTAAACTGGAACATCTGTCATTTATGATTTTATTCATTCCCTATCGTTTATTGAGTTTCTATTGGTCTCAGGCATTTGTCTAACAGTACATATTGGAATATAGGTGTTTTTTCAGGAGTATAAAACAGATTATGTAGATTAATAAGGGTGAACAATATAGATACATATTGGATAATTCAAATGATTTGTTTGGCTGTAGAATTTGAACTATATACAAATGCAATGAGATGCTCATTTCTTTGTATATTCAATTTCATGTGAGTATCAAAAGGGAAATAAGGCATCAGAGGTAATTCAGAAGAATAAAGAATTCATTTAAAGATAATTGGGATTTGACTGGGATTTGTATTTGGATTTTTTTGGCTTTTTTTTTCTTTTTACTAAAATACCGTTTAATAGCCCTCTGATTCTTTGTTATACTGGGATGTGTTTTCCCAGTTGCATTTTGTTTCTATGTATATGTATCATGCATAAGTAAAAAAAATAAAAAATATTTTTATTTTTTTTAAATAGGTCATCATATGTATTCAGGAGATTGCACGGGGGTGATTGTTGTTTGGAATACCTATGTCAAAGTCAGTGATGTGCAACATTCAGTACGCCACTGGAGTGTAAATAAGGTATAAAGTCATATTTCATACTTGGTATTTAATTTTAAAAATTAGAAAAAAAATTGAGCCACATGACTTTAGAAATAAGACATCAGGACATTCTTTCTTCTCAAAAAAAGTTAAGTTTTTCTTAGGCCCTACAAGGTCAGTTATCTTTGATTAATTATCTAGTCTTCCTGATGGCTAATTGATGATATAGCAATTTAGTGAAAATTTTCATTTTGGCCAAACTTTACTTTCTTATCTTTGAACCCTAATTTGTGATACAGCTTCAGTGATCCATTACTGGAATTATGCTAAAATGAGGCATAAGTTATATTACCATCTATAAGTAATAACTTATATTTTCTGCTCTTCGTTTTCTTTTTTTGACCCCCATAACATCACTCTAAAAACAGTGGTCAATGTTTTGTTAACAGTGTTATCTTTTACACTTATATAATCAAAAGTATGTAATTATGACTAGGGTCTGTCATTTACTCACAAAAATTGTTTTACTTGAATTTTGCCAAGTAGGCAGAAACAAATGATCTTTCATTTTTGGAATAGAGTGTTTTTAAGGTGGCTGGTGTATTAAGCAATTTTATTGGTGCATTTTCAGTATTTTTAATTAAAAATACAAAACAAATTATTAAAGCTTTGTTTTATATAAGTTGATACAGTTTGTCTTACGTGCTATACTTTTGTTTTTCAGTTTTTTGTTCTTCTATTATAACAGTTGCCCTCATTTGGAAAAAAGACACTCTAAGTGAAAAAGAATTTTTATGAACTTCAGTTAAATCTGTTGAATCTATTAGATCTATTTTAAAAACTATTTATTTTTAGTCATTTTCATCTAGCATATAGATTAATGGTTGATGGCTTGGGATTCATGTGGTAGCCTAATTTCACATACTTTGAAAAGAACTTTCTGATTACTTATATACCTAAGGGATCGACAAGGCTCCAAAGGCGCCTTTTCCAATAATTTGAGTGTCCAGTGCAGAGTCTACTATTTGTGTGAAAAAACGATGTGTTTCTTTACCTCAGTATAGTAACTAAAAGGTGATTTTACTTCAAAATCTGCAGCCTGGTGGTTACTTGAGACAGTCCAAAATAAAAAGTTAGAAAATGAGCTGGAATATCTTTTGGTAGCTAATGCCCTAGGCAAACTGTAGACTGTGATTTCTTACCTGGTTCTCTTCAACCCAACAGTGTGAGAAATGCTAAATTATACTCTTCTATCTATACCTTAAGATGACATGCCCATGTGCTGTGGCCACACTCTGTGGTATAGGACATGAGCATTGAAACTAGGGCTTTTTTTCGCTTGAATATGAATATGATAAGGAAAAATATAGAGGAGATCATTAACAGATACTACAAATGCTAAATCTGCTGGCACTTTTGTCAAATTCATGCCTAACTCTTAACTTGTTAGACAGTTTTGTGTTTTTTGATTTTGCACACTTGCATCTGTGTACGTGTTGCTCAGACCCCCAGCAGTGCTTCCCTACCCCCAGACTGTTGTAGTTCAGTCGCTGTACCCCAATCTGTGCTGTCAGTGCTGGACGTTTTCTGTAGCAGCTAACATCAGGCCTTCCCGTCGGTGGTGGTGGAGCCGTAGCGGCTTAACTGCTGAGACTCGGATTGTAGCAGTTTGTCCCCCAGCTCTGCTGGTGCCAAACCACCTCCGAAGAGGAGACCTTCTGGAGAAGGACATACTAGTGGGTCCTCAAAGGAAGAAAAAGCGAAGTCAGGATTCTGCCTGAGGGTTAAAGCAGACTTTCTTGGGACTCTGGACTTCAGTCGAAGCAGTTTTGCATTTGCAGGTTTTTTCTTTTTTCTGGTCATCCACTCAAGAAGGACCTTTGGTAATTTTTCCTATGTGAGGCTCATCCAGGCAGATTTTCCTTCAGTATGTAGGTCTTTTTTGACATCATTTGTCAGGCATCTCCTATAGCTACCTTAAGTAACTACCAAAAAAAAAAAAATCCTGGAGGCTCAGGTACACTTAAGATTCAACTCCACCTGTCACCCACCGCCATGGCCTAGGAAGGCATTGCTGCTGGAGTTGTAATGGCCAATAATACTGCTTTACAAGAGGTGCTGAAGACCATCCTCATCCACGATGACCTAGCGCGTGCAGTTCACAATGCTGTCAAAGCCTTAGACAAGTGCCAAGCCCGTCTTTGTGTGCTTGCATCCAACTCTGATGAGGTGTATGTCAAGTTGGTGGAGGCCCCTTGGGCTGAACACCAATCCAACCTAATTAAGGTTGGTGACAACAAGAAACTAGGGGAATGGGTAGGCCCCTGTATAGCGTACAGAGGGGATGTAGGCTTGATGGGAAAACCCCATCAAGTCATTGGTTGCAGTTGTGTGGGGGTTAAGGACTATGGCAAAGTCTCAGGCCAAGGATGTCATTGAGGAATATTTCAAATGCAAGAAAATGAAAAAATAAAAAACTTGATTCTTGTTCCTCAAAAAAACAAAACAAAAAACCAAACACAAAACCCTAAAATTACAATCCAAATGAAATGATCTCAGAATGAGATGCCAGTAACATACCTTTTCCAGGACAAGGTACAAGTAAGTGCATGAAGAAGTAATCTCAGACTGAAATAAAACTAGAAAGTTAATTCTATACTAGCTTTCGAAATTAGAAGCTTTTCTTATAAGCAACAAGATACAAAGTTAGAAGTTGTGTTTTAGGAAGTGCTTATTTGGGAATATACCACAAAAGTGCTAATTAAATGTATCATTACATAACAATAAAAATATACATACTATCAGCTTTATTTTCAACCTATAACTGAAGTTACTGGGAATCCTTTTGCTAACCATTTTAAAGGATCCTTTAAACTGCAGTTGAAGATGACTTACTTAAATTAATTTTGTGCTCTAAAAGAGGCTTCATATTAGACAAACTGTACAGTGATAGTATTTTATCTTTTTTAATCATTTTAGGAAATTAAAGAGAGTGAGTTTAAGGGGATTCCCATAAGTTATTTAGAGGTTCATCCCAATGGAAAACGATTGTTAATCCATACGAAAGACAGTACTTTGAGAATTATGGATCTCCGAATGTAAGTATATTTCAATATTGACAGGTTAAGCACTCATAGAATAAGAAATGAGTTAATTCATACTTATAAAATGCAGCTGTGCTTCTCACATAGACAGTTTTTCCCCTCAGGAGATATCTTACATTGTGGAGAGGCATTTTTGAATGTTAGTATCTAGTGGATAAAGACCAGAGATACTGCTAAGCATCCTACAGTTTATAAGACAGCCCCCCAGAACAAAGAATTTTCTGACTCAAAATGTAAATAGTTCTGAAGCTGAAATGTAGTCAGTTGGTTTTTGTTGTCACAATTAAAAAAAAAAAAGAGGAAATTTCTGCCTTAGAATATCTTTTATCTTTATTATGATATTGGTATAGCATAGTACTATGAAATAATACTGTAACAGAATGAGATGGCTTTGAACTAATATATCCCTGTTTTTCCTATTTTGTTTTATTTCTAAATAAGGGAAAGAAATTTCCTTAATGTAAAAAGCAGAAGCAGAATGCTGGAAAAGCCAGCATAGTCTTCTGGTGTACTTTTGTTGTTAAGTGTACCAATAAAACAAATGAGAACTCTGGTTTTATTAGATTTTATGATTTTGTTTAGAGAGGAAAATGTGATATATACTAGTTTATTCTGCGACTATCTTGTAGGGCTGACTGTTAAGGCCTTCGTTGTTTATATAGAGGTGTTCAGGATACTGGCATCAGTGCTATGGGAGAATGATTAGCAGAGTAGTTCATCAGGAGTTTGTAATCTAGTTATAGTACCTCCAAAATAACACAAAACATTTAATTAGGCTAAATTGTGAGATCTTCTAGGAATAGAATCTGCTTATTTTTCTTTTACACGTAGTACCCACGTCATGCTTGAGAGATACCAAGTACTTGATGTGTATTATTTTAATGACTATAAATAATTAATAAAAGGATTATATCTTTCATGGCAACAGATAAAGGTAAAGATGGCTATACATAGTCTTCTGTTACGGGCTCTATGGAGAGGCTGGCCTTTGAGCTCAATCTTAAAGGATGCATAGAATTTAGACAAGATAGAAGTTTGTCAGGAAAGTGGAAAACATGAAAAGCCTGGAATAAAATTGAGAGGTAAAATAATAGAAGTTGTGATCAAGGCAGGGTGAGTAAGTCTGCAGGAACATTTATTTCTTGATGATGAATGGTGAGAAAGAATTTTTTTAGAAATAGAGATGAAGGGGGCGCCTGGGCGGCTCAGTGAGTTAAAGCCTCTGCCTTCGGCTCAGGTCATGATCTCAGGGTCCTGGATTGAGCCCCACATTGGGCTCTCTGCTGGGGGAGCCTGCTTCCCCCTCCCTCTCTGCCTGCCTCTCTGCCTGCTTGTGATCTCTCTCTCTGTCAAATAAATAAATAAATATCTTTAAAAAAATAGAAATATAGATTAGTACCAGTTTTTAAAAGGCCAGGCCTAAAGAATTTGGTTATTCTCTTTTTAAGTAGTGTATAGTATTCAGCTTAGAATCCTGCTTGGGCTCTAGAGGCAAACAGCTTAGAGTCAAATAATGCCTTTTCCATCCCTGACCAACTGAATAACTGTTCTCAGCTTCTCTTTCATCCTCACAAATGGGGGAAATTTTTTACCATATTCATAAGGGTTTTGTGGGGAATAAATTAGTTTACACATATAAAGTACTTAAAACATAATACTGTATAGCAAGGACTCCAGAAAAGTTTGAGCCAGTAACCTCAGGTCTGGGAATTTATGTGGAAATAATGATAAAACATTGAAAAACTATATATACACAAGATTGTATGTAGAAATCATGTTCACGGTAAGGGAAAGGTAGAAACATCCTAACTGTTGTCCCATGGTAGAAGAGTTCTTAAGGTATGTTTAGACACTGATATAACATATATCTACTAAAATGAATATATAATCTATATTTTCTGACAAAAAAGGCCATTCATGATTTATCAAGTCCTGCATCGGGCTCCCTGCTCAGCAGGGGGTCTGCTTCTCTCTCTCAAATAAATAAAATCTTTGAAAAAAATGATAATATTTTTGTCTAATATTCCTGCAAGGATCCAGCAATTTGTTGTGTAATTTTAAAAATTTATCACATGGGAAAAATACAAGAATATAAAAATCTTGTACATTTTTGAGTAAACAACTCAAATGCTACTTCTACAGTAGACTCTCTCTTCATAGCTAGAAATAATCACTTTGGGATACCTGAGTGGCTCAGTCAGTTAAGCATCTGCCTTCGGCTCAGGTCATGATCCCAGGATCCTGGGGTGACTATGGGACTCCCTGCTCAGCGGGAGTCTGCTTCTCCCTCTCCTTCTGCCCCTCCCCGCCCCCGTTCGCACGCTCTCTCTCTCTCAAATAAAATCTAAAAAAAAAAAATCACTTTTATCCAAATCATTTTGTTTTCTTGTGGCAGTTTCTACCTACAATTTCTGTTTTATATTGATGCATTCCTTCTCTCTCCTGCTAAATTATAAACTTCCTGAGCTCTGTGACTCTTCTTCATTCTGCATCCCTCGTAGAATGTCTCCCATGTAACAGATTCTCAAAAAATTGTTAAATGCAAATGACGTATTTAAAAGAAAAGATTTTTTTTTTAACTACCAGTCTTTTCAATGGGTAAGATCAGTTGCATTTGTGAAATCTTTCTTGTTTGTAGATTAGCAGCAAGGAAATTTGTAGGTGCAGCAAATTATCGGGAAAAGATTCATAGTACTTTGACACCATGTGGAACTTTTCTCTTTGCTGGAAGTGAGGATGGTATAGTATATGTTTGGAATCCAGAAACAGGTAAATATTTTGTTGATCTTAAAATATTTTGGGGGTTTGTTTTTATTTTTGAAGAAGTGTGAAAACTACCATTTTGTGGAATAATTTTCAAGAAAATTCTGATTTCAGGTTCTCAATTGTTTTTCAAAATGGGAGAGCTGATAATGGGACTCAGCTGCAGTCTAAATTTATATTAAATTCTGTCTTTATTGTTTTGATGTCTTCATGGATTTAGATTTCACATTATAATTCAAGGTTTATTCTTTCCTTGCCTATAATAAGGTATTAGCAATCTTAAGAGAAGTATTTTTATTGTGGTTGACATTCGATATTATATTAGTTTCAGGTGTACAACAAACATAATGATCCAACAGTTATATACATTACAAAGTGCTCACAGTCATAAGTGTAGTTACCCTGTGTCACCATACAAAGTTATTACAGTATTATTGACTATATTCCCTATGCTCTTTTAAGAGAAGTACTTAAGATTGTAATGCAAAATTCAGAATATTTATAACCTGAATTTGGAATGTAAGTGGGTATACAAATGGCTAAATATCCTGTAATGTATTTTTTATTGGAAGTAAATATATTCCTGTCAAAGTTTTGGTGTCTGAAACTCAATAGGAATTGACCTGGGGCACCTGACTGGCTCAGTTGATAGAGCTTGCGACTTTTGGTCCTTGGGATTGTAAGTTCAAGCCCCACATTGGGTACAGAGATTACTTAAAAGTAAAATTCTTAAAAAAGAAAAACAAAAGCAAGTTACCTCAATTACTGTAATTCATATTTTCCCCATACAATAAATAAATACCTTGGGAATTTATTTGCCTCACTTTTGCTTTTCAGAAGAAAAGCTAAAACCACCTAAACATTTTTAGCATTGAGAGAATTTTGTAAAATTTAAAATATCTTTAATCAATAGTATTTGGTTCACTGTGTTAATTTTCTTCATTTTTTACCCCTAGGTTTTTCATTTAAATTTCAGTTAACGCACAGTGTAGTATTAGTTTCAGGTGTAGAATTTAGTGATCCATCACTTACATACACAACACCTGGTGCCCATCACAGCACGTGCCCTCCTTAATTGCATTTTCTCCATATTTCCTTTAAGCATTTTTGACTAGTCGGTTCACTTAGAAGTTTTTTTTGTTGCTGTGTTTTTATGCTTTAGCATCAGTTTAGAAGTGTTAAATCTCTTTTCTCCTTCAATAAATTGATCTTGGTTGTTTGCTTTTTGAGTTCCAATTTTCATAGGTTCCTTAGACCTCTTGCTATAGGCCTCTTTTAGCCATTGACAATCATATGATCTTTAAAGCAGGTAGTACTTCAGTCTCTGGGGGGAAAAATAGAAAAACGAATTCCCCACCAAACCTCCTTCAACCAGTGTCTTCAGTTTTAGGGCCTGCACTTCCTCCCGGAGTTCTCCCTGAGTTCTTTGTTATTAGCTGGAATTGCTCAGCTGTCAGATCTAATAGGTACTCCCCCCCCCCAAGCTTTTTTTTTTTTTTTTCCTTTTTTGTGCCTTGAAAACCTCATTGAAGAGTTGGGATGCGAAGTAGAAAGAGGAGGTCCAATAGGATGAAAAATAATTATTTAATATAAGAGTTACTTGACTATTTTTAAGTAATCGAGGTTTTCATGTAAATAATGCGAGCTTCGTTATTACTCTGTTTTTAGTAGGTTACAGAATTTTAATGTTCTAATGAGAGATATTTGAGATAGTACAAGTTATTGCATGTCTTTTCTTATTTAGGAGAACAAGTAGCAGTGTACTCTGACCTGCCATTCAAATCACCCATTCGAGACATTTCTTATCACCCACTTGAAAATATGGTTGCATTTTGTGCATTTGGGCAGAATGAGCCAATTCTTCTGTATATTTATGATTTCTATGGTAAGTTCACTGCTGATAAGAATATTATAAGTAACCTTTACTTTTAGACTGAAGCAAGAATCCTGAGCTTTGTGAAAACTATCAACCTTTTTAATAAAGCTCTCTTGAATATATTTTAAGAGATTAAACAGATTATATTATTATTATGTTATAACATTTTATTTTTCAATAACCACTATTATTATGGAGTTTAAATATCAGCAAAGGTACACATAAGTGGTTGTGCCTTTTTGTTGGAATCACAGAAAGGTAATCATCACTTTCTTTCTAAATTTAAATAAGTAAAATTCACCTAAAAATTAAAAGGTACACAGCATTTAGGAAGTAGAGATATTTAATGTTTCCAGTCGAATATTTAGTTTCTTAGTCCATGTTTTTGTTTTTCCGTAATAAGCTATAGATTTAAGAATTTCTTAGCCTAACGGGAAGATAAAATATCAAATGTCAGTGAAAATAAGATCTGGAATTACAAATTTAATATCTTTTTCTACTCTAAAATTACACTGTTCTGTCTTTCTGTGGAAAAATAAGGAAATACTCTGGGCACATTTTTCAGGAATAAAATGGTATTCTTAGAATTATTTGGATTTATACTATTTTCATACATTTCCTTAATTTCTGTCCTGAAATTAGGATTTCATTGTTCTGTACTGTATGTACTCATAGTGCCATCACTCCCAAAATTGCAGATCCGTTTTCTTAATATATTAAATCTTATTGAAAAATAATCATCATTAGTCTCTGATTTATTTAGGATGTCATGTATCATCATTCAGTGTTTCTGTTAAGCTAGGATGGCTTATATACAATAACTTAAATGCATAAATATACAAATACACACATATATATACATATATGTAACATTAACGTGGGATTATTTGGCCGAGAGTCTTAAATTTAAATGTGAGTGGTTACATTTATTGCATTAATACAGATGTTTGTTAGCAGTTAATTGGTTATTGGTTAATGGTTGTGGTAAGTGCTAAATTATTGGACAATTAAGTTCTAAATCTGAAATCATTGTATGGATTTTATTATATTCTTCCAGGCAAATTATATTAGAAAGAAAATATGTAAAATTGAGATTTATTTTGAATAATTTTACTGAGAAGAAATACCAAATTTCTCTCTCACATATTCAAACCCGGTGTCTACGTCAAACATGTGTCCTGAAACAGGCCGTTCTTTGTGTGCACACTCACTCTTCACGTGAAGGGGAGTCACACCTAGGTGCCCCATCCTCATCACTGGGCCAGGTGTACAAAAGCAGGCCACATGGATATTACCTCAGAACCTTTACAGCTTTCACAACAGTCACCATTCAATTCCTAATGAGCTTTGTAGGCTTTTGAAATTTTCCTACAAACACAAGTGGAAGTTCCACTCTTTATCTTTCTTCAATATTTTTTCTGTCTTTAATCAAGGATTTCCATCATCAGGTTAGCCCAGTTGGGTTTGCCAGTTTGGTTTTTAGACCGTAGGCATTTAGACCAAGAAGTCCATTCTAGAAATGCAAGCAGAAAGAGCACAAAGCATTTTTAAAAGTTCAGAAGCAGAGGTTTTAGGTTCAGTTCTGTTTCTGTGCAACTTGTGCAAGCCTCTTGCCTTCCTGAAGCTCCATTTCCTCATCTGCTAAGTGGCACCGCTCATGTCCACACCTGTGCTACCTCAGAGGGCCATTTGTGAGGATACTGTGAGGCAGGGACTGTGAAAGTACTTTGTAAATTGATAAGGACTGCACTAAAACAAGGGAAAAGGTAAAATGGGTTGTTATCATGCTTATTTAACCCATTTATACTTGACTTTATTGGAACTGAGGTTTTAGTATGCTGATAAACACCTATACATGAAAGGGAATTGAAAAGAGTTTTTTTCCCCCTCTTTTATTCATTCTGTTGGCAGCCTCTTTTTTTTTTTTTAATTATTATTAGAATGTTTACCTTTCTGGGTCAGTTGTATTAGAAAATAAATGAATGAAGTTATGGACATTATATCTATCCTGTATTAATGTAGAAAAGGAAAGAATTCAAAGTGTTTCAGAAATTAAAATGTTCAAATAATACACATGAAATTAAAATTATTCTGTGCCATGATTTTCTAACACAATTTTCAGTATACTAACACCTTTACAAACAAAACTCAAAATGTTTCAACACATTTTCCTAACTCTTTGCTGCCTATTTTTAAAATGAGGAAGCTTAGGAAGAAGTTACATAATCCCAAGCAATCCAAGATTTAGCACAGTTCTTGTGAATGGTATGTAGTTATAAGAAAACAAAAAGTTGTTTTAAAAAGACTCTAAAGTATTTTGGTCATTAAAAGCAAGCCATAATCATCAAGTCAATAGTATTTAGATTCTTAATTAATGCCTACAATATTTATTATTAACCTGTTACAGCTTTGCCTTATATTTTACTTATTTTTAATGCAGGAATATTTTGCCCAAACTTTATTGTCTGAAAATAAAATTTACATGTATCTTTACATTAATGTTTTTAGTGATATAAAATTTGAAAGATAAAGAACAGTTACATGATTTTTAAATAGTATTTATCAGAGCTGCTCATACATTTAGGTATTTTTCAAGGAAGATGGAGCAAACTCTTTTTTTTTTTTTTTTTGTAAGTTAAATAAGCTGCGAAAGAGACCACAGTGGTAGCTAAATGTATCATCTATCTTTCAGTTCTAGCAAAATCTGTGAAGAGTCAGCAAGCGTCTTTCCCTGTTAAGCATATGTTCAGGTTGTGGTCTTTTGGGTCTTTCATTCTACTGACTTTTTGCTTTTTTTGGTAAGAAATACAATTATTACTTTCAGAAGGCAGTTTTATTTGCCTGATGTTGAAAGGGTTAATCATCTAGTAATACAAAATTTAGTCACAGAGTACCACAAATAATGTACTTTTAGGATTCCCATAATAACAGAGTGCTAGTCAGAAGAAACGGCTTCTGCTGAATTAAATTTATGAAGCTAGACTTTAGCAGTTAATGTTCTGTTATTAATATTTGTCTACCTCCATCTCTAGGTCCTGTTCTACATGTAGTGATAATCATAACTAATACTTTCAAAGCACTTTCTTTGTTCCTGGTACTGTTACGCACTTTACATGTATTTACTTCATTTTTCCACAGTAATCTTAAGAGATAGGTCCTATAATTATCCTCACTTTTTAAAATAATTTTATTTAATTATTTGACAGAGAGAGAGATCACAAGCAGGCAGAGAGGCAGGCAGAGAGAGAGGGAGGCAGACTCCCTGCTGAGTTAGAGCCCATTGCGGGGCTCAATCCCAGGACCCTGAGATCATGACCTGAGCTGAAGGCAGAGGCTTTAACCCGCTGAGCCACCCAGGCGCCCTTAATTATCCTCATTTTACATGAGCCAGGACTTGGATCCATACAGTTTGGATTTGGAGACTGTGCTCTTATTTGCTACACTAACTTGCCTTTTAAGCAAATTTCCTGAAATACTAGCTTTTGATTTTCTAATAAGCAAACCTTTTTTTCCTGCAATACCATTTACTTTATGCCTTTCTGTGGAGTATGTGATTTCTTTGTATTATCTGTACTTTGAAGGCAGCAGAAATGGAGGCTTATTCATCTTTTTGTTACTAATACCTAGCCTGAATACTGACAAACTATAAATACATATGTAGTGTTTTAAGTAGGATCAAATGTTAATTTGGGAAGTTCTCAGCATTGATAATCCCAGGTGATAAGCCTAGTTTTCCACTAGGTGGCAGTCTCTTCTCTGAATCAGTGTTAACTCTCACTCACTTGGTCATATTATCTTAGGCAAGACAAATCTTTATTGAGCATCTACTGTGTTCCGAGTTGAGCAGGTCTATAAAATCCAGGAATCAGACCCAGATTACCATGCTCTTTTCTAGTCTTTTGTGCTTCCCAAGTAGTTTATTAAACCTCTGGAAGAATTTTAGTTATACTGAACAGCAATCTCTACCATTGACCCTAGATGTGATTTTATTTGAAAAATTCATATTCATTAACAACCACCTACATTGTTGTTGTTGGTAACCTTATTTTTTACACTGTGATATACTGTATCAGAGTTCAAGGTAATGAATACCTTTATGTTCCTATACAAATTTTGTTATATAACTTGCTCATTGACCAAAAATCCATGGTGTTTTCAATTCCTTATATCTAACCTAGTACCTGATATATTCCTGATGTGCAGTAAGTGTTTGAAATGAGAATTACAAATCCTATAGAATAGCATCTTCCCCTTAAATTTTCCAAAAATATGAAATGAAAGTCATGATCAGTGAGTAAATTGGGGGCTAATAATAATAATGGAAGTAGTAGCAGCTAACATTTATCAAACATTTACTATGTGTCCTCTACTCTTATGAGCATTTTACGTACATTCTTCCATATAGTCCTTTCAAAACCCCATAAGGTAGATACTGTTATTATCCTCATTTTGCAGATGGTGAAACTGAGGCACAGGGAGAATGAAGTAATTTACATAAGGTCACACATTTGGTAAATGCTAAAGTTTACCCAGCTGTCTGAGTCCAGAATCCATACTCTTAAAACACTAAGCTACTTAGTCTTTGCATTTTGTATTTCATGAAATAATTTAATTAAAAAGGTAGCCAGATATTCCTGTGATGAAGAATATTGTTTGTTTTCAATTTTAATATTTAGGAGGAACCCTTAAGACTAAAAGGAACTTTGGTTATCTAGTATTATTACAAATGTTGGGGTTAATTATAATGCGTTGATTATAATGTCTTTTACAATTGTTGGGGTTAATTATAATATGTTAAGAAATTGTATTCTCAGTATAATCCAAAATATGAATTTTCTTTATTATGTAGCATTCAGTTTTAATATCACTAACTTCATAATATTTTTGCAACAATATAATGTCTAGTTGAAACTAATTTAATATGCATAGTTGTCTGTATAATATAATAGTGTTCTTAAAGTACTAATAATGAATGATTCAAAGACAAACTCAGTTACTACCCATTCTCATACATGGGTAAGATTATACACTAACATATAAGTGATTTTAGGTCATAGTTTAAGTATCTATTTTTAGCCTAGTAGAAGAATTAAGAGATAGAAATGCCATATTTTAAGACGTGCTTAAACTTCCTATTTCTTGGTCGTATCCCGAAGTCTCTATTTTAATATTCCCCATATAATAGATACTCTGATTTGAAAGTCTGTGTCATTTAGGGATTCAGTACAAATAAAAAACTGGCTTTGAACATAAACCAGAGCCCTGAATTCCTCATCCAGGCATTTTTTTTTTTAATGCTTACATTCGTGCTTTTTAAGGCACACCAAGAAGGAAGAGTGGTACAGTGCAAAATAATGTGTTGGAAAAGGCTGAAGGAGATAGCTCTGGGGTAGGAATTAGCTCACTGGGCTTCTAGACAAAGTGCCATCACTTTCTTTTTGACCCTGGTCAAGTAACAGCATTTTTGCATCTGTTTTTAACCTGTAAAATCAAAATACCTGTCCTGTTTTATCTCAGTGTTTCATCAAAGGCAGAAATGAAACTATAGAGGTATGGAGCAGGGATATACTAAGAGCTCCTGAACTCGCTGTGATCTAGAGAAATCCTGGCTGTTTTCTATAGCAGTGGACACATCACACAGTTGAAATGAATAGCATGAGGTGTGAAAGTGATTGATAATGGAGTAGGAAATCAACAGAAGGACAATAGCCTGTATTCCAGGGATTTGGAGATAGTTTATTATATTTTGCTGTTCACCTAACAGATTTGCTGAGTGATGGTAGATGCCCTTGCTCTTGGCTAGTTTTGAGGCATGAATCTGTTACACTTTCTTGTTAGAAAACTTTGACAGTTTCATGAGTAGCACTCGTTCTTCTTGACAAATTAAATATGCCAAGGAAATACAAAATAGCTAATAGGCCCTAAATAAACCCAGGCTACTAGAGTCAAAGTGTTGCTTCGAAGTAGAAATTCTCTGGTCCATCCTCACAGTTTCTTAAGATTAGCTGAAGCAGAAACAAGTCAGGCCCTGTAAAACACAGTTAAAAAAAGAAAAAGTTTTAAGCCCTTGAACACTCTTGCCTTAGTCCGTTCAGACAGCTATAACAAGATACCAGAGCCTGCATGGCTTGTAAGAAACAGAAATTTATTTCTTACAGTTCTGAATGCTGGGAAGTCCCGAGATCAAGGCTTGGCAGATTTGGTGTCCAGTGAGAGCTCACTTGCTGGTTCACAGATGACACCTTCTAGCTGTAACCTCACATGGTAGAAGGGACGAGGGAACTCTCCCAGGGGACCAGTGCCCTTCCCATTCATAAGGGCTCTGCTCTCATGACCTCCCAAAGGCCCCACCTCCCAGTACCACCACTCTGGGCATTAGGACTTCAGCACAGGAATTTTAGGGGGACACAAACATTCAGACCACAGAAATTCCCTACACATAGCAAATGCTAGAGGAAAGCAAGGAGGATGCCGCATAACTGCTGAATGCTGGGAACCTTCCTCAGTAGACCTACCAGCTTACAGTAATGCTATAATGAGACATAGAATCATTTATAAGTAAATGAATTAGGTACCAGTAAAATGACTGTACCCATTAACAGAACTGTGTCTAACAATAGATCTTGAACAATAGGATTAAGTGTTGAACCAAAAGGAAATCTTACTGTTAATGCAGTATAAGAGAAAGAATATTTTGGGTTTTCTAGTTGTACTTTGCTATGAAGTCAATAACGTAGGTAAACATAGGTTTTAGTAATAACAAACCTTGTATTCACTTTAAATGCAAAGGGCTCTGGATTAAAATATCTTATTTCCTCTGTTCTTCCTCCTATAAAGATAAAAATCTCCTGAGAAAACCACGTTTTTTCTTATAATTGTCTAAGGCCAGAACATACACAAAAGCCGTGACTTTATTATAAATCAAAATTTGATAAGTTATGAAAACACTTTATGAATTTTTTTAATTGTGTAAAATTTAGAATCCCCGATTATAGCCAGTTGTAGGTAGATTTGGAAGTAATTTGATGGGTATAACGTTCCTTTAAGCAAATGTAGTTGCCACCTCTATGTTCTCAGCCCCATGTGGATACCTCTGCTCTGCCAGTTAGCACATAGCAGAAATTTCCTGTTGACTTCCAAAAGATTCAAACCCCAAGAGGGGGGTCAGTGTCTTTGTATTTCCAGAGCCTGCTCTAGTGTACTCCTCAAAAAGTGGTGGCTAGATAGGGTGAGACTGTTAAAATTTTGAGTTTTGGGGAGCCTGGGTGGTTCAGTTGGTTAAGCGCCTGCCTTCAGCTCAGGTCATGATCCTAGGGTCCTGGGATAGAGCTTCGTGTCTGGCTCCCTGCTTCTCCCTCTCCTCCCACCTCCTACTCTTTCTTGCTATCTCTGTCTCTTTTTCTCTCTCTCAAATAAATAAAGTCTTAAAAAATAAATAAAATAAAAATTTGAATTTTATCAGATTAGGTTAGAATTTTAAATGCACAAAGTTAAATTAGCCAAAGAAGAGAAAATGACTAAGTGAAGAAATACAGTTGTTTAATTGCAACATCATACTCCAGTAGTGGCCCATGTAAAAATGTTTTAGAAAGCTTTGAAATGTTAGAAGCATAGAGCTTGAGGGAATTTTAGAAAGCATCAATTATGACCTATTTTACAGTGAAATAATCTGTATAGTGTTATACAGATAGATGTATATATTGTGAAGGGTTAGGGAGGGGAAGAGTGCAAGAACTTGTAAGTAGCTTCTGTTTCTAGTATTGGAGAAACTAGGTCTTTGTGAATATTTCTGTGGATATTCTTTTTATGGCTGCCTTCAGAGCACTGAGAGTGGTAGATAAAATAGGATGTTAATGTGATCCTTGAGATCCATTCAGATGGCTGTTGTGTAGAAAATTCCCCTTAAACAACAGAAACAAGTATTCATAATTGACATTTATTTTTGTTATCTGCATCCATGTCGGCCACTTTAATTTTCTGAAAGGCATCATAATACTGCAAAAAATAAATATTAGACAGTGCTTTTTATTATTTTTTTACCAGTTTAAAGAAACTCCTTTTTAAAAAAAAAATCATATGTTTAACATAGCATAATACTTAGAAAATACAGTTTCGCAAAAAGAGTAAGATAATTTTCAAAATCCTGCTCTCCTGGATAACTGTTGCTTATATCTGTGTTTCCGTGCTTCTCCGTGTGCCCACTCAGAGCTTAATGTGAAATTGTGGTTGGCAGTAGGTGACTAGTAAGTACAGAAAAACATGGAGTCAGTACATGCCATTAAATAGTCAAATCCAGCTTTACTTTCCATTCACAACAACAAAAAACAATGAAATGTTAAAAGGACGGTCTTGAAAAAAATAAGGCAAAGATCGTGAAACATAATTTTTACTCTGTTGATTCATTCATCGCTGGCTCATCTACTGCTGTTAAGCTTTCCAATTTCCAATTCACAGAGCACTTTTCTTTCACAGCTTTAGTTTCTCTTGTTCTTTAAACAATCTTTCAATATATAGGAGTAAATTGTCAAGAGTGCTCTGAAAGGAAGTCCAAAATATGTACTGAAAAACAGCAGTCAGACCCATGAAAATCAGAAGCAGCTACACTTCCATCTGAGACCAGTAATTGCTATTGAAGAATGAGCATCTGTCTCTGAAAGGGTGGATTGTAAGCAGGTCTTCTCCCTCAGTGATGGTCCCTGGCACTTACATCATCAGGGTCTGCAGGGAGAGAGTGCCCGTTATTATTGAGCTGTGCTTTAGTTAGAGTGTGTAAATGAAGTCAGGCACGAATACAGTGGTCAAGGACCCAAAATTTTTTATAAGTGCTATCTCAGATTCATGAGTGGTGCAACTAAGGTTAGTAACTAAAAAAAATGTGATCATAATTTTATATATTCATTATATTGTTTTATAAACTATTTTGCCTCCAATTAATAATATATTAGCAATATTTCATCATGGCAGTTATACTTCTGTATGTAATTTTAGCGGCTGAATTCTTTTTCATTAAATGAATATACCATAACTTATGTAAATGATTGTTGTACAATTCTTTTGTTACATATTTTTTCAGTATTTTAAGCAGTTACTTCAGTACATACCTGGCTACTCTTCCTCAATTTGTTTCTTAGGAAAAAGTATTGTGAAGTACAATGGATCAATTAAACAGGTAAAAAAAAAAAGAGGGGCACCTGGGTGGCTCAGTGGGTTAAAGCGTCTGCCTTCGGCTCAGGTCATGATCTCGGGGTCCTGGGATGGAGCCCTCCACATCGGGCTCTCTGCTCAGCAGGGAGCCTGCTTTCCCTTCTCTCTCTGCCTGCCTCTCTGCCTACTTGTGATCTCTCTCTCTGTTAAATAAATAAATAAAACCTTCAAAAGAAAAAAAAAACCCATCACTTTCTAATTATCCTTTTCCCCCCCCCTTATTCCTTCTTATTCATCAGGTTGAATATATATCTATATTTTATGGGCCATCTAATTATTCTTTTGTGAATTTTCTGTAGTGTTCTTCTGCCCATTTTTTGTTAGATTATTTATTCTTAATTCATTTTATGAAGACTTCATGTTAAGAATATTATACCCCAGGGCACCTGGGTGGCTCAGTTCGTTAAGCATCTAAC
>CM052802.1:25683938-25701083 GCA_028533885.1 Nasua narica
GCGGCCCAGAGTCCACAGCAGCAAGCTAGATTTTAGATTTTATCAATAGTTCATCCTTTTTATTTCTGAGTATTGTTTCATTTTATGATAGATGGCAGTTTTCGGCCCACCCGTTGATGGGTGTCAGGGTTGTACTCAACTTTTAACTATTTGAAATAAGCTGCTAAGAATATGCATCTACAAGTCTTGGTGTAAATACTTGCTTTCATTTCTCCTGAAGAAATTCCTAAGAGTAGAAGGACTGTATCCAATTGCAGATGTCCGTTTAACTTCTTAAGAAGCTGCCAAGCTGTTTTTAAAAGTGATTAGGCCCTTTAACCTTCCTACCAGCGGTGTGTGAATGTTTCAGTATCTCCATAGCCTTGCTAAGTTTGAAGTGGTCAATCTTTCATTTTAGCCCCTCTCATAAGTGTGCAGTGCTATTTCACAGTGGTTTTAAATTTGTTTATCTTTAGTGACTAATGCTGTTGAGCCATCTTTTCATGTACATATTTGCCATCCATTTATCTTCGTCAGTGAAGTGTCTGTTCAAATCTTTTGCCTGTTTTTTAATTGGCTTATTTATTTTCTGACTATTGACTTTTAATTAAGAGTTAAGTTTTCTCTATACAAGCTGTGCTCAATTAGATACAAAATTTGCAAACATTTCCCCCAGTCTTTGTCTTGTCTTCTAAATTGCTTTCTTGACAGTTTTCAAGAACAAATGTTTGAAATTTTGATAAAGTCCAAAATTAACCAATTTTTTTCTTACATGGATTTTTGGCATTGTATCTACAAATCTTTGCCTAATCCAAGCTCACAAAAATATTACCTTGTGTGTTCTATGAAAATCTCTTATGGTTTTAGGTTTTACATGTAGATTCATTTTGAGTTATTTTTTGTACATGGTATAAAGTATGTATCAAAGTTCATTTGCTCGCATATGAATATGCAATTTTTCTAGCACTGTTTGTTGAAAAGACTTCCTTTTTTACATGGAATTCCCTTTACACCTTGTCCATACATGCTAGGCTCTTTTCGTTTATCTTGATCTATTTGCTTATCTTTATGCCAATAATGAAGTGTCTTGATTACCGTAGCTTTATAATAAGACTTGAAGTCAAGTTGTACAAGTCCTCTTTGTTCTTTTTCAAAGTTGTTTCAACTCTTCTAGGTTCTTTGCATTTCCATGTGGATTTTAGAGTTTGACAATTTTTCCAAAGTCACCTACTGGAATTTTGAGTGGGATTACACTGAATGTATAGGTCATTTGAGGAGAATTGATATTTCAACAATATTGATTATTCCACCCATCAACATCAGATATCTCTTTCTTTTAGGTTCTTCTTCAGTTTCTCTCGGCAGTTTTGTAGTTTTCAGTATGCATGTCTTTCACATCTTTTTTTTTTTTTTTTTCAGTATTTTTATTTTTGTGAGAGAGGGAGAGAGAAAGAGAGGGAGGGAAGAGGGAGAAAACAAGCGGGGTGTGAATGGGAGGGGCACAGAGAGAAGCGGGCTCCCTGATAAGCAGGGAGCCCAATGGAGGGCTTGATCCCAGGACCCTGGGATCATGACCTGAGCCAAAGGCAGACGCTTAACCTACTTAGCCAACCAGCCGTCTTCACATCGTTCATCAATATTTCCCAAAATATGAAATATTTTTATAGCATTATAAATTATAGATCTTTTAAAAATTTTAATTTCTGACTTTTTAATTACTTGAATATAGAAATATAGTTATTTCTGTATACTGCTCTTATATCCTGGAACCTTGCCTAAAGTTGATTATTGGTTCTAATGGCTTATTGTTTTTTTTTTAAAGACTTTATTTATTTATTTGACAGAGAGAGAGAGATCACAAGTAGGCAGAGAGGCAGGCAGAGAGAGAGGGGGAGGAAGCAGGCTCCCTGCTGAGCAGAGAGCCCGATGCGGGGCTCGATCCCAAGACCCAGAAATCATGACCTGAGCTGAAGGCAGAGGCTTTAACCCACTGAGCCACATTTAACCCAAGTGCCCCATCCAATGGCTTATTGTTTAGATTCCATTCAGATTTTTTACACAAAGTGGGGCAGGACCTGAGATCGAGCAAGTCTCCTTAAATTTTCTTCCTCGTGTACTTCATTTGCATCACCACCATCTTAGCTCTGCTTAGATGATTCTCTCTGTAAAGAAAAACGGTTTTATTTCTTACTTTTATACGTTCTATCTGCTTTTTGGTAGTGTCAAGGAGGAAGGTAAATCTGGTCCTTTTTACTGCTATTTTGGCCAGAGATAGAAGAACTGTATTACTTGTCATTTGCTTTTTAATTTTGATTATGATGATTTTTTTTATTTTAATGAAGACTGTAAATATTTATGTAGCAAAATCTGTCCATCTTTTATGTTGACAATTCTTTTTTTTTTAAAGATTTTATTCATTTATTCGACAGAGAGATCACAAATAGGCAGAGAGGCAGGCAGAGAGAGAGGAGGAAGCAGGCTCCCTGCTGAGCAGAGAGCCCGATGTGGGGCTCCATTCGAGGACCCCGAGATCTTGACCCGAGCCGAAGGTAGACGCCTTAACTCACTGAGCCACCCAGGCACCCCTATGTTGACAGTTCTTAACATTTTCTGACTCATGCAGTCCTTTGACAAATAATCTGATAAAAGTATGGATCTGATTTCTGGAAACATTTATACACATGCATATTTCCGTATGTAACTTCAGTAGTACACAGAATCCCTGAAGTCTAGTCTATTGATTCCCTATTACAAATCTTGATTATTCATCAGTTACTTTTCGTGTTATATTTAGAAAGGCCTTCTATCTAAAATTATATAATTAAGAAAATACTTTTTAAATGATCATGGTATATTTTTTTCTCCTTTGTATATTCAAACTGGGGCTTACAAATTTTCAAATGCCTTTATTTTAAATGATCAAATGAGATAATGTATATGAAAGCCCTGGAAAAACCATAAAGTGCGGTATATATGCTGTTGTCTTTGTCATCATCATTATCCCTTTTGACTGTCTATTCCAGCCTGGAGAAGTAAATCCGAAGAAAAAATTACTTTAAGAAATAATTTAAACTATGAGGGTACTCCTATACACATGGTCTATAATGTGAGAAAATAGAAAACATTGTAAATATTCAGTAATAGGAGAATGCATAAATAAATAATAGTGCTTCATTAGATGAGGTGTTGTAAAGGACTTAAAAATGGTAATTACATAGTAATAAAGATATGAAAGATGTCTGTATTTAAATTGAAAGACTTTACATTTTATTCACGTTATGGTATCTTGTATAAAATATACATATGCATAAAGATTAAGAGCGGTATAGAAATATGAAAACAGTTGTTTTAGGGAAATGGGTTTGTAAATAGTTATTTTTATCATTCTTGCCTTTCCTTTAGTTCTACTCTGTATGCCTTCGAGTTTTTATATTAGACATTTTCTGTATCCATATATTTAAAGTTAGGCTCCCATCCCAATTTGTTGCTTATTACCAGACCGAGAGATTGCCATGGCTTTCAAGGCTCAATTATAATACTGTCTGACAGAAATTATCTGTGAACTTATTTTTTCCTTTTTTATGCTTTTATAGGATTTTAAAAACTTCACATTTTGTCAGTCATATTGTCTTATTATTACGCAGTTTTTAAAATGTATTATGTAGTTTCTAATCATTTATTTAATGCTACAATTTCATGGCTTAATTATTTCATTGTGCTTCTGTAGTATTGACTTGAACTAATCATGGATTTATTTTCCCAGTTGCACAGCAAGAGGCTGAAATGTTCAAATGCTACAATGGAACATTTCCATTGCCTGGAATACACCAAAGTCAAGATGCTTTATGCACCTGTCCTAAACTGCCTCATCAAGGCTCTTTTCAGATTGATGACTATGTCCCCACTGAACATTCTTCAATGAGGATGCTGCAGGTGAAACAGAGACTCGATTCTGTCACGGTATGTATAATGATTTTATGCAATTGAGAAATTGGAAATTTTAAAACTATCTTGATTCTGTTTTACATTGCCGTGCCAATAAATACTAATTCAACAAAGTAAGTTACTTAAAAATCGGCTTTCTTGTGCTTTTATAGTTTCTTTGTGGTGTTGGTTCTAACATCACTCACTGCAGTAAATTGACCAATTTAAGATAACCTACATGTTTTCCTGACCTGATATTTCTGTAAAAACCAGCCCAAGACGTGTTTCACTGTTTAAAAATGGAAGTGTGTGTATGTGTGCATATGTACAACACACACAAACACAACAAACACCAACCCGGGAAAATATTTATATAAAATATGTTAAGAACAGCCTCCTTAATGTGCGAAACTAAACAATAAGGAAAATTAGACCTCCACAAAGAAATGGATAAAATTATAATAAGCATGTACTTCCAAAAAGAGTAGATACAAATGTTTCTTAAGCATATTTAAAAGGTCTGTTATCTCACTACAAGAAAAGAAGTCCCGGGGCCCCTGGGTGGCGCAGTTGGTTGAGCGACTGCCTTCGGCTCAGGTCATGATCCCGGAGTCCCGGGATCGAGTCCCACATCGGGCTCCCAGCTCCATGGGGAGTCCGCTTCTCACTCAGACCTTCTCTCTCTCTCTCTCTCTCTTTCCTAATAAATAAATAAATAAAATCTTTAAAAAAAAAAAAAAAGAAAAGAAGTCCCATAAAGACCAGGTATTGCCCATAAAACTGGAAAACAGATTATGAAAATGAGGAGGAGGATGCTTAGTCAAAAATATTATGCTATTTATTCTGTTAGTTATAAATTACTGCAGTCTTTCTCGAAGATAAGATATATTGAGAATCTTAAATATTCTTAAAAATATTTATGCTCTTTGACCACAGTAGTTATTTTAGTTAGAGTTGGTCTTGAGCTCCTTGAAGACAGGAACTGTGCAGACTTGTTCCTTGCTGTGTTCTCACCTTTTGGCACAGTGCCTGGCACTTAATAAATATTAGCCCTTTCTCTCCTCCTTTGATAGGAATCTTGACCAGTTTTAAACCAAACATGTCAGAAGCTACACGGAGGGACCTTTAAGTTATGACTCTGCTTACTTTCTCTCCTTTTCTTTCTTGAGAAAATTTGAATTTCAGGGATATCAGACTGCAGATTTAGTTGGAATATAGGGGAGATATTTTGTTTTCTTCTCAGTATAAATTTTAGAATATATACTATAAATTAATAAGTTTTTTTTCAGTATTGTAATTCTGTGTGTTTTAACATTTTAATGTAACTGAATAATGTATGGTGTTCCAGATTTTAAAAAGAAGTAGAAATAGACAAATTGAGTTTTGAAAATTAGAGAAAAATGTTTCTTCACTAGGGAAAAAAGAAATGTCCCTTGTCTAAAATTTTACATGACAAAATGACTTTGCAGATTTAAGAGAAACTGACTTACAGATAAAAAAAAAAACAGGTTTCCTACAATCTGTTGATCTTCTTCACACTGTAAAAGTTAACATCCTGGAATCAACTGTCTTGTAGCTTTTCTTCCATCATCTTACATAGCTGTCATCTTCAGATAAATGAAAGGATATAGGAACAAAAGAAAGCAGATATAAAGGAAAAATCAGGTATTTTTTAAGATACGAAATCAAAGGCATGGGGAATCACATTGGTAGTTTATTGTAAGAGAAAAATTCATTTCTCTTAAAATCATTAATTTATTTAGCTTTTACCATGTCTTTCTTTTTTAGAATTATTTAGAGTATCTGTTTGCACTGGGATTGAGGTAGATCAAGGCTGCCTTTGGAAATGAAAGCCTCGTTTGCTGTGTTTTTTGAAAAACTGTATTTTTTCCATGTTGAAACAATTCACTGAACTTTTTTCTAAAAATTATCTGCAGTGTTTGTTTTTCATAATACATACAGTATGTATAGGAATAAAAAACAAAAGTCATCTTTATTCCCATGGATTACTTCTATAATACAGAATTGTTACTACTTCTATAATAATTACTTCTAGAGTATTACTTCTATAATATAGAATTACTTCTATATTATTCTGTATTATTGGAGATACTTTCTTTGTAATCACATAAGAATTTCTTAAATAAAATACAGTGCAAGTTTAAGGTATGGGGGTATGGCTGTGTGTGTGTGTGTGTGTGCGTGCGTGCGCACGTGTGTGTGTGTGTGTGAACTGCATAACCAATTTAGTTCAACAGGCATTTACTCATAAATGAGTAAAGGGTACAAAAATAGAGGATTCTGTGTTCTCTGTAGCTTTACCATGTAGTTCTTTCGCTGTTTCCTACCTAACAGGTTTGACTGTACTGTTGGATCCTATTAGCTAGAACCTTGTTGAGAATTTTGGCATCTGTGTTCATCAGGAATATTGGTCTGAAATTCTCTTTTTTGATAGGGTTTTTGCCTGGTTTTGGGATCAGGGTAATGCTGGCTTACCAGCATACCAGAAAGTCTGGAAGTTTTCCTTCTGTTTCTATTTTTTGAAGCAGCTTCAGGACAATAGGTATTATTTCTTCTTTGAATATTTGATAGAATTCCCCAGGGAATCCATCAGGCCCTGAACTCTTTGTTTTTTTTGGGAGGCTTTTGATCACTGCCTCAATCTTGTTACAAGTTATTGATCTATTCAGATTGTCAGTTTCTTTCTATTTCAGTCTTGGAAGTTTATAGGTTTCCAGGAATGCATCCATTTCTTCTAGGTTGCTTAACTTAATGGCATATAGCTGTTGACAATAATTTCTGATGATTGTTTCTATTTCCTTGGTGTTAGTCATGATCTCCCCCCTTTCATTCATAATTTTATTAATTTGAGTCCTTTCTCTTTTATTTTGGACAAGTCTGGCCAGTGGTTTATTGATCTTATTAATTCTTTCAAAGAACCAGCTTCTAGTTTCATTAATGTGTTCTACTATATTTCTGGTTTCTAATTCATTGATCTCTGTTCTAATCTTAATTTTCCTTTCTTGCATGTGGGTTAGATTTAATTTGTTGTTGAGTCTCCAGATCTTTAAGGTGTAAAGATAGTTTGTGTATTTGGGGTTTTTTTATTTTTTATTTTTTTGAGTGAGGCTTGGATGGCTATGTATTTCCCCCTGAGGACTGCCTTTCCTGTATCCCATAGGCTTTGGATCGATGTGTCTTTGTTCTCATTGGTTTCCATGAATTGGTTCTTAGAAAATTAAAAATAGAGCTGCCCTATGACCCAGCAATTGCACTACTGGGTATTTACCCCAAAGATACAGATGTAGTGAAAAGAAGGGCCATTTGCATCCCAATGTTCATAGCAGCAATGTCCACAATAGCCAAACTGTGGAAATGTCCTTCAACAGACAAACGGATATAGATGTCTATATATACAATGGAATATTACTCAGCCATCAGAAAGGATGAATACCCAACTTTTGCATCAACATGGATGGGACTGGAGGAGATTATGCTAAGTGAAATAAGTCAAACAGAGAAAGTAAATTATCATATGGTTTCACTTATTTGTGGAACATAAGGAATAGCGTAGAGGATGTTAGGAGAAGGGAAAAATGAAGGGGGAGAAATCGGAGTGGCAGATGAACCATGAGAGACTATGGACTCCGGGAAACAAACGGAGAGTTTTAGAAGGGAAGGGGGTGAGGGGATGGGGATGGGTGAGCCCGGTGATGGGTATTAAGGAGGGCACGGATTGCATGGAGCACTGGGTGTTATAAGCGAAGAATGAATCATGGGACACTGCATCAAAAACTACTGATGTACTGTATGGTGACTAACATAAGACAATAAAAAAAAACAAAACCCAGGTTTGACTGTGTGTCGCTGCGATAGCAGTCCCTGGAAGGCATCCTGCAGCCCAGACAGGATCTCCTAGGTAGACAGTATCTTGAGAGCACTGACAAAATTCATTCTAAAGTTTTAAAATTTGATCCTATCAGTGCATCTAGACTTGCTCAGAATCTGGGTTACCTACTAGGAGTAATCAGTCTTAAAAAAAATTGATTAATAAACCTAAAAAAAATCTTACAGTAAAAGGTATACCTTTCCAGCTGCCTGCCCACTCAAGACCACTCTCATTTTTTAAAATTAATCTGGAACCCAGGTTAATGATTACAGAGTTGATTATTAAGCAAAGTGATAGGAATAGGAATTAGATGGGCTTAAAGACATTTTATACCAGCTTTGAAAAAAAAAGTTAATTTTCTCTGCCCTATAGGAGATTTTACCTAATAATCTTTGGTGGTAACCAACATCTATATAAATTATGAGTAATAACTGACGTAATGAATTCCTGGGCTAATTGCTTTACATGATCACCATATTTAATCCTTAAAACCATCGTATAATGTGGTACTAGTATTACCCCCATTTTACAGAACTTGAAGCGGAGGTTTCCAGAGCCCACGCAGTATTGTCCATGTCGCACAGATGGCAGGCACTGGAGCTAAGATTCAGTCCAGGCAGACTCTCAGACCTGGTCAGTTTCACTTTCTCCTTTTAGGGATCGAATTACTAATATCCTTTAGACAGAATGTCTCTCCCTTAGAAATTTTTGGATTAAAAATTGATGTTCCTCTTTCAGTTTTCTTTTTTCCTAAACTCCACATTTGTCATTACCGTTTTTCTTTTCTCTAGTTCTATTGTAGGCTGAAGATAACATGCTAGCTAACCTTTTTGGATTTGAGTATTTTTTGTGTCTCCTTAGCAGCAAATTTTCAAATCATTCATTATGTGTTGACTTTTACGAGTTTCTTTTTCAGAAGTGATCTTCTAGGGGCGCCTGGGTGGGTCAGTCCTTAAGCGTCTGTCTTTGGCTTGGGTCATGTTCCCAGGGTCCTGGGATCAAGCCCCGCATCAGGCTCTCTGCTCCACGGGAAGCCTGCTCCTCCCTCTCCCTCTTCCCCTGCTTGTGTTCCCTCTCTCATTGTCTCTCTCTCTCTGTCAAATAAATAAATAAAATCTTAAAAAAAATGACCTTCTCTTGGCCTTGTCCCATGAATTATAGGCAATTGCTCTTTCAATACTGATCATATACTTTGCCATTCAGTAGGGTTTATTCTTAGATTTCCTCTGAAATAAATTATTAATGTGGGAATTATATTCATGGGCATTGTTATTTATGGAGATAATTATATACGGCAACTCATTCTGGGTGTGTCTTTGAGACATCTTAGTGCTCTGGTAGAATTTTAGCATTTACCAGTTTATTATTATTAAGTTTGTCATTAAGTTTATTGAGGCCATATGTTCTTCTTGAGACAGATACATGTAGGGCCTCCAGGGTCTTGTTCTCAGTGGCTTTTGTTGTGGCAGAGAGTCTCTTTAATTCACAATACAGAGTGATAGGTACAGGGTAAGGAAGAAACTCTCCCAAATGTTGATTTTGGTTATTAAAAGATTAATATGATATATTGAGAAGAGTTGATAATTGTATTAAAGTGAAATTATGAATATTTCCTTACCGTATTATTTTTTTTAGGAGGTAATACGAGCCTGTGCTACAAAGGTAAGTAATTTTTATTAAAAGAAAGATAATTTGAAAAACACAGCTTTCACTGTGAGGTACCAAAGAATTGAAATGTACCATTCATACTTTTTTTTTAAAGATTTTATTTATTTATTTGTCAGAGAGAGAGAGAGCGAGCAAAAGCAGTCAGAGTGGCAGGCAGAGACAGAAGCAGGTTCCCCACTGAGCAAGGAACCCAATGTGGGACTCAATCCCACGACCCTGGGATCATGACCTGAGCGAAGACAGCCGCTTAACTGACTGAGCCACCCAGGTGTCCCACCATTCATACTTTTTATTTATTTATTTATTTATTTTTTTCCATTCATACTTTTTAGTCAGACTTTTACAAAGGTTAATCAGATGTGTATTTTCCTTATTTGATCTTGAATTTATCAAGGAATTATATGTAAGAATCTGAGAATTTAGCAAATACCTTCCTATTTTTGAAGATTTAAAAATATTAAGTGATAGGGATATACTTTCAGTAAAGGACCAGCACAGTCATTTGATCCTCTAAGAAAAATATTATATGTGGTGCTTAAAAGGTAAGAGACACTAGTACAGTTCCAGTGGATGTATGCTGAGTAAATTGTGTAAACCTTGAAATGCATGTAAGCTGCACATGAATAGCAATGATAGACTGTGCTGGTAGTGCTCTTGGTCATTTATACCAATGTTGCACACTTCTTTTTCCATTTAGCCATGTAGCAATCCTGAGACACAGATTAGATATTATTGTTATTCCAATTTTAGAAAGGAGGAAGCTGAGGCTTATTGAAGTTACGTGATTTGCTCAAGACCCCAAAGTTAATCTAAAAATAGTAGCATATAAAAAGGCTTTGATTATTAAACAGTTTCAACAAAATTGTATCTGAGATGCTTTCAACATAGCAGCTTTCTTCCTTTTATAAGCAAGTTTATTTTATATCCAACCTTTAACTCAGTTGTCAAGAAAATAAGTGTTAATTTAAAAGAGTTGGAATGGCACATATTTGTCCTTCACTCTTCTTCTGTCCACTCCCAAAGTTCAGTTGAATAATTAGACATTCATTCATTTACGAAATGTAATTATATCTGTCACAAGTTGAAAGGAGGAGACCTCAAGAAAATTAGAATGGTGTTTGTATGTTCAGAGATTGCTTTATGTCATAACAGTGCAGTGGAAGTATTTTTTATCCAGTAGACATCTACTCCCGTGTGGCAGGCACTTGGAATATAGAAGTAAGTAGTAGGCTATTGTTTCTTTTCACATGGGGCATCTATTGGAGTAAACATGGCAGAAAACGCTGGGCTTACCCCATCACTAAGCTGTCCAGTATCAGTGGGGACCCAACACTTTTTTACCTATTCGTCACAAACAGGATAATGGAATATAGACAAGGGGAAGGAAGATGGCAGGGGAGGGGAAGAGAGCAAGCTATATTCGGACTTGGGCTGCAGATGTTCAGGAAACTTGTTCCTGATAGCAGTGATTAGTATAATGATTGTAGCTCTAAGATTACTGAATCTTCTAAAGTATACATAGAATATAGAACCAAAGTCCAAAAAATAACTGATTTTCTGACTAGCGATTCAGAGCTATTTCTCTTTAACAAATAAATACATACACTTCTTTTGTAAAGCTCTCTGAGTGTCCAAATAGTAAAGTGTTCTACACATATTTGGTAAGGGTTTATGGAAACTCTTATCTGCTGATCTGGAACCTCTCTGTGTATGAAGGATATTGTTATATTCATCTTTGTACCCTAAGTACTTAACAAAAATAGATAAATGCTCATTGAAAATACAGTGACATATTTGGAAAGATTAACCTTACTAGTATCTTTAGTTAATTTTTATAAGTTTTATTGAGAGATAATTCACATACAAAATATTAGCCCTTGAAAGTGTGCAGTTTACTGGTTTTTACTCTATTAACGAAGTTGTGCAAGTATCACTACTATCTGATTTTGAAACTTTATCCCCTCCAAAAAGAAATCCTGTTTCTCTTAGCAGTCCCTATTCCTGTATGTATATGCACATACACACACAAACTCCTGGTAACCACTAAAATACTTTTTGTCTCTATAGGTTTGCCTGTTGTGGACATTTTATATAAATGGAATCAAATAATATGTGGCCATTTATAACTGGCTTCTTTCACTTAGGATAAGATTTTCACAATTCCTCCATTTGTTTTATGTTATAAATACTACTTTTTATTACCATATATGATTCCATTGTATAAATATATTACATTTTGTTTACTGATTCATCAGTTTATAGACATTTGGTTTATTTCCACTTTGGGGCTATTACAAATAATGCTACTACAATCAGGTGTGTGCAGGTTTTTGTGTAAGCATATGTTTTCATTTCTTGGGATATATATCAAGGAGTGGAATTGCTGGGGCATATGATAACTCTGCATTTAGGTCTTCTAAAGCTACTAAACTTACCCAAAGTGGCTGCACCATTTTATGTTCCCGCCAGGAGTGTATAAGGCTTCCAGTTTCTCCTCATTCGTGCCAACACTTGTTATTTTCTGTCTTTTTTAGGAAATAACATCCAAGTGGGTAAGAAATGATACCTCATTGTGCTTTTTGATTTGTGTTTCCCTAATGACTAATGGCACTGAGCATTTTTGACCTGCCATTTGTGTATCTTACTTGGAGAAATATCTGTTCAAATCCTTTGCCCATTCTTTAAAAATTTTTTATGTCTTTTTAATGTTCACTTTTAAGAATTCTTTGTATGGTATGAATATAAATCTCTTATCAGATAGACGATTTGAAAATGTCTTATTCCACTTTGTGAGTTGTCTTTCCACTTTCTAGATGGTGGCCTTTAAAACAGAAAGGTTTTAATTTTTATGAAATTCAGTTTATCTGGTTTTTTCTTTTGTCACTTTGCTTGTGGTGTCATAGCTAAGAAAATATTGCCTAACTCTGCATTCCAAAGATTTACTTCCTTTTTTAAAAATTTTAATATGTTTAACTCTTACATTTAGGTCTGTGATTATTTTGAGTTCATGCTTATATCTGTATAATGTGATGTAGAGGTCTAATTTTATTCCATTGCGTGTGGCTGTCTAGTTGTCTCAGCACCATGTGTTGAAAAGCAAATGCCCCATTGAATGGTCTGGGCACCATTGTCAAAAGTCTCTAATCTTGAAAGCAGAGTGTATTTCTGCATTTCTTATCTATTACAACCAGGACAGTAAATTTTTACCAGGTATCCAAGTTTCTCTTCCCTGAATCCCAGCCAAAGTTTTATGTTGTTGAAAATTCACTCCTTTTTTCTATTACATTCTTTATTTAATCCTTGCCTAAAGTGTGTGTGTGTGTGTGTGTGTGTACGCACATGTGTGCTTGGGATATAACAGTGTATAGGCACATCTTGTTATAGGGAGACAAACAATAAAAAAGGAAATAAGACAATTTCAGATAGTAAGTGCTGTTGAAGACAGTAAAAATAACCTCCTTGGACGGAGGGTGACTGGGAGGTAAGACTGCACTTAAAGTATTCTCCAGAAAGCCTCTCTGAGAGAAACACTTGACAAGGAGCAGGTCCTGTCCTGAAGAGGTCCTCATCTAGAAAGATAACTGGCATGGGCGACAGCAGAAAGAAGAGCACTGTGCCTAAGTAGTAATAGTGAGCAAGCAAGGGGAAACAGTGTTTGATGGCCAGGTTGCAGAGATGATCGGGAGATCATGCATGTCTGTTAGCACGGAAATGCAGGGGAGGAATAATTTCCCTTCTGTCCTAGGTTGTGTGGCTGGTCTAACAGTTAAATTGACTTAAGAAAAATTAATAAAAGAAAAATGATTATGTCCATATGGGAGCCGCACAAAGATAGGAGACCACAAAGCTGCCAGGCAGTTGAGGCTTTTCTACCATCTTTACTGGAGGAAAGGGATAGGGGTCTAGGGCTTCAAAATGGGAAGGCAGTTCAAGGGAAGGCAAGAGGAGGAACTGTTTGGTAAACAAAGGCCTCCCCTCCACAGAGGTGAAAAAGTTCTCTCTGGGCACAACTCTCTTCCAAGTAGAGGCCCCTTTTCTAATGTAAATTTCTCTTGTTAAAAGGCAGCTTCTATACCTGTTTTCAGAGCTTCTCTAGTATCTGCAGTTTCTCAAAATAACCCTTATGCCAAAGAGGCATAATTGAGGGTGACATGTTCTTTTTTTTTTTAAGATTTTATTTTTATTTATTTATTAGAGAGAGAGAGAATGAGAAAGAGCAGAAGGGGAAGGCAGAGGGAGAAGCCGACTCCCCACTGAGCAGGGCTCATGGGTCCCAGGACTCCAGCCGAAGGCAGATGCTCAACCAACTGAGCCACCCAGGTTGCCCAAGGGTGACATGTTCTGCTAAACCCTCAGTAAAGATTTTGGTGTTGTTTTAATCGGAGAAGCATGATGGAGATATTAAATTGGGAGAATGTGAGAATAGATTTTAAAAGGGGAGTAGCTCTTCCAAGTAGAGAGATTAGTTGGCTGACTTTAATGGTAATCCAAGAGGAGATGGTAGCCTGGACTGAGGATGAGAAAAGATAAACAGATACCTATTAAAAATTTTAATAAATAAGTTTATTTGAGCAAAAATTGATTTGAATGGCATAGTCCCCAGCTGAAAATGGTTAGAAGTGCTCCCCTAGAAGGAACTAAGGAAAGACTTTTATAGAGAAAAGGCTGAAGCAAAGCAAGGAAATTATAGATTGACGATAGTTTAAAGGCTAACAGGCTATTGGTGATTGGTTGTCCTTAGGTTTTGATTTTGTAACTTTGAGGTGTGTACAGTCTTAGATTTGGGCTTGCTTCTGTAGCCTGTAAGCCCCGCTGCTGTGGCATTAGAACTGCCTCCGACTCATGGCCTCCTGTTTAATTAATTTAACAGGGGCAATAGTGAAGGTGCAGGCAATGGACAGATTTGCAACACGTTTTGGAAGTAGATTTAACACAGCTCAGTGATGGATTGGATGTGGTGAAGGAATGAAAAATTGTCACTTCCAGCAATTGTACAGATGCTAGTAGGGCTTTTTAAAGAGGAATGCTGTAGTGGAGGGAGCAAGTTGTAGGAATGGAGTTTTGGACATGGAGGTAGTTGTGTAGTAGGCAATTGGATTTCCGAGTCTTGAGCGCAGGGAAGAAGTCAGGGCTGGTTTTCTATATTTTTAATCTGTGAGATTGGATAAGATCACCTGGGGAGAGATAGCTAAATGCCTGAGGCACTCGTCCAGATGAAGGGGATGTCAGGGAAGCCTAGAGGAGAGTACTTCAAGAAAGAAGAGTGGTAAACTGTCACGTGCTACTGAGAACATGAGTAAATGAGGATAGAAAATTGACGATTGTATTTGGCTAGATGTTGTCGTTTGGTTACCTTGATGAAAACCATTTCACTAAGTGGCAGAGACAAAACCATAATTGAAGTGGGTCAAGGACAGAATGGAAGCTCATAAATTTTGACTGGAGAGCAAAGAAACAGGGGCTGAAGAGGAATCTTAAATGGACAATGGAGACGCTGGCCTTAAGAAAAGGGATTTTTCATCCCTTCTGATAGGCACCTAGGTGGAAACTGGGTAGATGCTTAGATACAAATTTGATGATGGGAAGCTGAGAGGTCTCCTCCGATTGCTCCAAGATATAAATTGGTATTAGAAGTCTTTTACTGCTCTGAATTGACGTAGTCCTTAAAATATCTACATATGAGTTTATAACAAATTTCCTCGCTCCTTTCTTTGCTTGGGGTTGGATTGAAGTATATCAGAAATGGTATTAACTAGAGTCTGTTTCCATTAAGCTTTGTATTACTCCTTGAAAATGTAATTAATTTGTTTTTCTTATGTTCCCAAACATATTTATATTCATACCGGGCATGTGATATAATTGGGGCTATTCTTCCTTAAGTTATAATTAATTCTGCCTGTCTTTTCAAATTAAATTATGAATTCCCTCGGGAAGAAACAACTCTCTGTCTTTATGCTTTCTCTCCTTCTTTCCTTCCATTCTGCCATGTTCCCTTCCTTTCTTCTTCCCTCTTCCTCCCTGTTTTCCCTCCCTTCCTTCTTTCCTTCTTTTTCAGCTTTACATAGTATTGTCTCCACCTCCGATCTTATATTTCTAAATTTTCACACTCCTCTCAGCTTCTTAACACCATGAAACTCTATTTATTTGTTTTTAAATTATTAATATCCCCTATCCTAGATGAATATAAAGGCAGCCAAGCTAAAGTTTATTGAATTATGTTTAGTAGAATAATTCTATAGAAGTAAGGTAATAATTAAATTATAGTCAAATATATCTTAGAACACTTATTCACTGAAAAGTAAAAAAGTTTAAAAAATAGAGACTCCAGAGAAGATAATTTTTTTTAATCTCCTAAAAAAGTTTGAATATTTGAGATTTGAATGGAATAGTGGTTTGCAGTTTTTTGGAGAGTTTCTTTTTAATAGTTTGTTTTAATGCTTGTAATTATTTCTTCATATCATTCCAAAACTAGATAATGGCAGGTCAGTGTTCTTATTTTGTCAATATTTGGGAGACTGGCTAGACGATAGGAGTGGTACAGGCCACAGTAGGCCACTAAAATTATGGCATTTAATTCCTGGAAATTTTAGGAAACCGGAAAAACTCCCTGTGTTAGGAAAAGCCAGTTTTTCTCCCATGTGTCTCCTTTACTCTCGCAATACTTGAAACACTTCTGGCACCAAATGTGCTGTGATTTTTCCCATGCCAAGCAGTTCTCTGCAATCCCAGCTGCGTGTCCTGCAGTTTGGCTCCGTTTTGACACCGTCTACCTGGGGATGGTGGCAGATTGGCAGATCGCACAGGTTAAGGACTCAGTCCCACTAGACTTCACCTGCCCTCCCCGCCCCCACCCCTACCATTAACGATGCCAGTTGCAGGTCCAGGTCATTACCTGTGTTTCTGACCAATCAGCTATAAATCGGAGGTTCCCGTGACAATTCCTCAGGTTCAGTTAATTCACTGGAGCAGCTCACTAAGAACTCGGGAAAACAGTTTACTTACTAGTTGCCGTTTATTATAAAGGATACAGATGAACATCCAGATGGACAAGCTGCATAGGGCAGAGTATGTGGGACAGGGCCTGGCGCTTCCGGGCCATCTGCGGGCACGCCACTCTCCAGCATTCCCACGCGCTCACCAGCCTGGAAGCTCTCTAGACCCCGTATGATGGGGAGTTTTATGGAGGTTTCTTCAGTTAGAATTTCATTTCTAGCCCCTTTCCCCTCTCTGGAAAATGAGGGATGGGCTAAAAATTCTAAGCTTCTAATCATGGCTGGGTCTTTCGGGAGACCAGCTCTCATCCCAGAGCACGCCAAGAGTCACTTCAGCTGAACAAAAGACATTTCTGTCACCCAGGAAATTCCAAGGTATGTAAGAACTCAGTGTCTGGAACCAGAGTCAAAGACCAAATATTAGAACAAAAGATCCTCCTAGTAATTTTTTTTTTCCTCCTAGTACTTTTATCACTTAGGAAATTACAGGATTTTAGGAGCTCTGTGCCAGGAACTAGAGCCAGAAACTAATATATTTTTTTTCCTATTATTTCACACACTTGTTTGTAGATTTAAATTTGAGTATTAAACCATGTAATTTAATGTGTTCCTTACATTTAAGCCCTTTATTTTCTAATTCTTATCATTAAAAAATTAGATTTGGGAGATGCCTGGGTGGCTCAGTCGGTGAAG
>CM052802.1:25701583-25716617 GCA_028533885.1 Nasua narica
CGTCTGTATGTCTTCCTATCACAATTAAAATGAGTCTTAGAGTCATTATCCTGTCTTCATGATCAGGCCTCTGTCTTCGTGTTGGCCTCATCAGCAGCTCGTGGGGAGGGGGCTTCAGGAGGCCATGCCAAGTGAGCCAAGAACTAGGTAACCAGACAGACAGTTTGCTGACAGCGTGACTTGCCTAGGAGTCAGGCTGACTCTAGTTAGCTGGAAGAAATGCCGAGATGGATCTGTTTAGGAGAAACCGAGTCTGGAAAGGAAGGTGGATTGGGATCAAATTGTGTCCTACTGAGGAATTCATATTTTATTTTCTAGATAAACTAGAGCTGTCCAAAGGTATGAGTATGAAAGACATATGATAAAATATGTTTTTGAAAACATATCTGGTAACTAAGTGAGGAATGGGTTCGAGAGGAAAAAAACTGGATACAACTCTAATGATATCCTTATTTTAAAGTATTACGAGGAGCGCCTCAGTGGCTCAGTGGGTTAAAGCCTCTGCCTTCGGTTCAGATTATGATCTCAGGGTCCTGGGATCGAGCCCTGCATTGGGCTCTCTGCTCAGCAGGGAGCCTGCTTCCCCGTCTCTCTGCCTGCCTCTCTGCCTACTTGTGATCTGTCGAATAAATAAATAAAATCTTTATAAATAAATAAATAGATAGATAAATAAAGTATTATGAGATACTTTGTGAAATGAGATTCGTTAGGCTATTGCCCTGGGTTCTTAATTACAAAGGAATCAATCAACTAATCCTATTAATCCAATTAAAGTTAAAACTATAAATCTCTCCCCAAGTAACTTTTATGAGAAAGAAAAATGTACAGTTTTGTCAATTATCCTTCAATAAAGCTCGGTGGAATAAAAGAAAATTGTAATTTTAACATTTTAGGTTAAATCGTAGGGTGTAGCTCATAATGCCTTACCGTGTAGAGAACATATAATATGCATCTCAACACTGTGTCCATACTTCTTTAGTATAACGAACAGTGACAGCAATTTGTGTTTATAATAAATGATAAAGTGCTTTCATGTACATTCTCATTTGATCCCCAGTGAAACTTTTTAAGAAGGAAGGTAATAAACATTAAAATCATATGGAATGGAATCTTGCTAGAGCTTCTAGGACCTTAAAGCTTTTGCTACTCAGCCTCTGTGGAGTGAAAGTGAGAGGCTGAGAGGCAGAGAGCCTGGCTTGCCAGAGTCCCCGTAGCGGTGGTGTCTTCAAGCAGGATCTCCTCACTCCCAGCTCAGTCCTTCTCGTCCTACAGAAGAACCAAAGTGCTTCCTCCTAGAGGAGGGCACAAGTGCAAGAGGTGGAGCGGACTGACGCTCTGAGGCTGTGCGGGGAGCCTCCCACTCCGCCCGTGGTTCCTCTGGCTGCGGGTGGTGTCTTTTGTCACCAGCTTTGGAGGTCTATGATCTACTGTAGAGTAATGACCTGAACAGTGCGGCCTCTGTGGCACAGGTGCAGGTGTTTAAATTGAGGCGTCAAGAAGGTATTTCCTGAGAATTAATGAACTGATATTTTTCTTTGACCTTTAAATATAAATCTGTGTTTGCTAGTTACTGCTTTTTTTAAGCTTTGGTTCCAGCGAGACTGTGGTACGTAAGGCCACAGTTAAACCAAGAGGTCCTCCGTAGGGAAATTTTGTTCTGTGATCATTTGTCTGAATCCCAGATCCCCTTGAAACATATCAAGAGTTTTTATGGAAGTAAATTTTAAAATGTGGATTATTCAGTAAAAAGTAGAATTAATTGCTGTTATGGAGGAGCAGAAATTAGCAGGAGGTGCTTGTTGGCAGGGGGTAGTTGTATCATCTTTGCATGTTTCTATTTGAATGACAACAACATCATTCGTATGTACTTAGTAGGTCTTTTCACACTTCGCAGGAAGTAAAATTTACTTCAGATTCAGTAGATAAGTTGTCATATAAAATATGAATCATTTTATTAATATGTCTTTGTTAATGTAATTTTATAGCATCTTTTTTTACTTGTGGACTTGGAATTTGGTGGGAAAAACAGAGTGTGACATGGTTTTTTTAAATAATAAATAGCTTCTGTCTTCTCCATATTTTGTTTGTACTTTCCATTAGCCCATATAAACATATATTAAACCTTACAGCCAACCATTTAATCTAACTTTTTATTTCATCCTAAAAAGGCAAAGTATTCAATTTAAACATAACCATAAAATGATTCAGATGACCTCAGTATTGGTTAAGAGATGTCAAGTTAACGTCTGTGCATCTACATGCTTAATATTTGAAGAACTGTATTTTTTCCATTGATTTTTGCATGTCTTTGACTAATATACACTTACTCCCTTGACCAGCTCTTAAAATTAGGAGCCAATTTCCAGTTAAATTTAATTTTTATTGTTTTCAAGATTTCAGTATCTCTTAAGATTTTAATTTCTTATAGAAAAATACAAAACTTTTGGGGTGCCCGTGTGGCTCATTTGGTTAAGTGTCTGCCTTCAGCTCAGGTCATGATCCCAGAGTCCTGGGATCGAACCCCACAATGGGCTCCCTGCTTAACAGGGAGTCTGCTTCTCCCTCTCCCTCTGCTCTCCCCCCTGCTATGCTCTCTCTCTCTCTCTCAAATAAATAAGTAAAGTCTTATAAAAGAAAAAGAAAGAAAAATGCAAAACTTTTAAAATAATACCACCGAAATCTAAAATGAATCCTGGGTCATAGTTTAACCAGAGTTTTTGTGATATCATTATATGACCCATTGTAGAAGGTAGATTACATTGTAGAAGGTAGAAACATGATGCTTCTTGTATTTCAAAGGAAAGGAAAGAAAACATTTTGGCAAAAATTGGGAGTTAGAATGACCCTGAATAAACACAGCTGATGGCAAAAGGGGGTTTCCATTTTAAGGAAGGTAAAATGAGCTTCAAAGAACTTTCTCATATTATCAGAATTGGCAGTTTTCTGATAGCATTACTTAATAAACTTTAAACCATTAATTGAAAAGCATTTTTTATTCTGATTTCAAACTTCCACAATTCCAAGCTTTCAGTTTAGGTGGTGGGATGGGTGAAAGGAATCCATTCACTGCCACAGGTAAAGATGTCTGCAGAATTCATTTTCTGTAGACGGATGTCCTTAAATGTAAAGAATCAAAAATGTTTTTATTATGCAATTTTTAAAAGCAAGAATTTGTTTTCCAAAACAACCACTTTTCTGAATTCAGCATGTGTGCATTATGGTGCAGAAAGTGCTGGACCTGGGGCCCATAAAGACAGGGGAGTTGGGCCTGAGCTCTAATTGTGCCACTTCCCAGCTGTTCCCTTGGCTAACTGCTTTTATATCTCTAGGTGTGTTAGCTCTATTTTCTACTTCATAGAATTGTGAGGATCAGAAAAATACTTATATTTTTTAATACTTTGAAATATGTAAGAAACTGTAGGAATAAACAATATGAGATTTCCTAGGAGATTCTTTTTATTTTATTTTATTTAAGTTTGAAATCATGCAATTTGTGTTGCGGTCAAAGGAATGGAGGAAGTCTTATCTTAAGACATGATTTAATAAAATGTGTTAAGTGATATTATAGAAAAAAGAACATGTCACAGAGGCAAATAATGGATCTAGAATTTTCAGAAGCATGCCAAAAAAGACATTAAAATGAAGTAATTTTAAGAGGAAAGTTTTCAAACAAGCATCTCAGACTTAATCCACTGGAACCCACTTAGCTTTTGAAACTTTGGCTTTCCCCATAAGTACCAGTCAACACAAAAGCCCTGGAGGTGTGGGACTATTTTCATATTTGGATTTTTCTCAGCACTGAGCAAATGACCTTGATTTCACGGATTTCTTTTTTCTTTAATGCATCACTATTTTATATTTTCCTTCCACAGAGACTGAGATTTCATTTGTTAGATTTTTGTTGTTGTTGTCTCTTATAATTGGATTCTCTAAAATTGATGTTTGATTGTACATTAAAGATATAATATGCTATTTTAGTCACCAGTATCAGTATTTTACTAAATAATTCTCCAGTGAATCAACTTACCCCATTTGTTAAAGATTAAAACTTAGCCTCACTTGTAATAGAAGCCCTTGTATTTCCTGAATAATATTACTTGAATTACGAAAGTGTTTCTGTGTTGATAAAGTATATCCTATATATTTATCATTTCCTAATTTAAAACTTACTTTGTCAACTCTAGTAAATATTAATGTACTTAATGGTTCTTCATTCACATGGATATGCATTTAGTATTAACGTCCCCATCTAGTTACTAAATTTCTCCTAATACCCTCTGAAGACAGAATAGGAATGCAAACTTTTCTTCTCATTTAAATCTCTTGATTTGAATGAGCTTAAATTTGTCCACTATTTTCTAGCCAATTATTTTCTAAGAAGCTATTTTACATGATATTTACATGGTGTATGGGTTCCAGCCTTACAATTTTCAACCCTTTTCCCCATCTGTTAAAAATAGAAAACTTTAAGGCTTTTTTTTCAGTCACCTTTCTTTGTGTGTGGGTGTGTGTTTTGTCTAAGAACCTATTAAATTTAGGAGCGCCTGGGTGGCTCAGTGGGTTAAAGCCTCTGCCTTTGGCTCAGGTCATGATCCCAGGGTCTTGGGATCAAGCCCCACATCGGGCTCTCTGCTTAGCAGGGAGCCTGCTTCCCCCTCTCTCTGCCTGCCTCTCTGCCTACTTGTGATCTCTCTTTGTCAAATAAATAAATAGATAGATAGATAGATAGATAGATAGATAGATAGATAGATAGATAAAATCTTAAAAAAAAAAGAACCTATTAAATTTAGATGTTGAAGTGTATTGTAGCATTTGCCCAGTAGGTTAATTTTAAAGGTGAAATAATTATATTAATACTCACTGAAAAGCAAAAAGAAGGCAACTGAATACCATTAACTATAAGAAATTAAAATGAGATCCTATTGATTTATTAAAAATGAAAACTACATAATTTTATCCTAATGTAGCCAGAGTATATGCCAGACCATTGAATTTGCATTTTGTAGCTCTTCTGATGTTTACCTTTTCTAAAACTTTCCAGTTGGTGTATTAACAACTTCTTAATTTGTCTTTTTTTATATTTTGAAGATTTATGGAAGATATTCGCGTATAGCATCCTTTTTGAAAAGATCACATGTAAATCCTTTGAGAGCATAGGCAAAGTTAAACAGAGCTGCTGTAGTATATAAATGGTTCTGAAGTATGAAAACTGATTATTTCAGAAGAGATACTCAGCTGCAAGCTTGTATAGTAAGATGTCTGTAAACTAACCACTTTTGTCTTGTATGTGACAGAAATGTAATCATCGTCATGCATGAGCTTTAATTTCCTGAAAGAAGTTTCTATATTTTACTCTCCTGTCTCATTTCCAGTGATAGCATTACCATTTTTCAGGTAGAAACTGTGGACTCATCTTTGACTCCTCATGCTTTCCTCTAACTAGTTGGTCTCAAAGCCCTTTCATTTCTTTACTCTAAATCTTTCTTAATTCACCAACAGTCTTTTTGATCTTTATGATCTCTTTCTTATCCTGTTTGTTCCTTTTCTAGTGTCAGAGTTTTGCAGGTATCATTACATCTTCCTAAATCTAAGTTCTTTTCTCTGAATTGATGTTTTCCTCTGTGTTCAGTTTTTTCATCTGGTTTATGTATTCTATGTTTTCTTTCAGGGCAGTGGTTTTTCCTTTATATTTGATGATCCTTGGTATCTATCTCTCTTTAAAAACAAAGAACTGCATACATATGGTGTCCGTTTTGTGTTGTGTATACAGCTTTATTACTTCACTATTTTGTTCATTTTAGCAGACATCTCTTGAGAACTTTGTATTTATGGCTAACACATATTAACTGGCAACTTATATTTAGGGTAAGCAAGCAAGATAAATGAATCCACCTGTCAAACTGTCAGACTCATTGCCAGAATGAGAATAAGGGGACAATAGTATTCACTGTAGAAGTCTTTGCTCTTCCCAAGTAGTATGTACAATAATATTTTTAGGAAGAATTCCACTGATTTATTTTGTATTTTTTAATCTTTTTTGCATATGGTTAATGCTTAGCAGCATCCATTTTATGTGGGATCTGCAGCCAGTTTGGCCTAAGTGTTGTACATACTAATGTTCAGTTATTTCTCCTGGGTTTGGTTTGGTTTTGCCCCCTACCAAGTATACTATTTCTGTATACACAGATCCTGACTCTCATGTCCTGACAGATTCTGTATCTACTGCAGCCCATCACAATGTTTTCAGGCAAGTGTTTCTAGTCACTTTTCATCTTCTATAAATTTGTTGAAATCTCTAACCTGTTTTTTTCAAGCTCACCCGTGACTTTCACATTGCTCATTCCCATGGTCAACTCTTTGTTTTATCTTACTTGACCTATCAGCAGCACTTGACACATTCGATGGCTTCTTAATACACTGTTTTCTGGGACACCACATTCTCGGTTTTCCTTTTATCTCATTAGCCACCACTCTGCATTCTCTTTTGCTGATTCTTCCTCTTTTCTTCCATGTCTTATTAGACATACAATCTGATCCCCTTTTATTCCATATACGTATGTATGTATATATGTGTGTGTGTGTATCTATATATCTATATATGGATATATCTCCATTTCCTTGGTGCTCTCTTGACTTTAAATAAAACCTAGAAATAAAACCTAGTGTTTTAAATAAAACCTAGTGTTTTGTCTTCCGCCCAGACCTCTTCTGAACTCTAGACCTGCAGATTCCAATACAGTAGCCTCTAGACTCATGTAGCCATTGAATACTTAAAATGTAGTGAGGGTGACTTGGGAACTAAGTTTTTAATTATATTTCATTTCAGTTTTTAAATACAAATAGCCACATATATGGCCATTGGCTATCATGTTGGACAGTTCAGATTTACAAAGTCTACTTCTATATAAATCTTCATTATCTGACACCAGACTGATCACATGTTAAAATGTAAAAAACAGATTACCACTTTTTAAAATTTAATAAGCATAATGCTTTTAATATTAAAACTTCCTTGAATATAATATTGAAAATTTCATCATCATGAGTGTAGAAATTTTATTAATAAGCAATGTTGAGGGGTGGAGCAGCTGGGTGGCTCCATCTGTTAAGGGTCTGACTCCTCTAATTCTGGCTCAGGTCATGATTTTAGAGTCATGAGATCGAGCCCCATGTCAGGTTCACCACTCAGCAGGAGTCTGCTTGAGATTCTCTCTGTCTCCCTCTGCTCCACCTCCTGCACCCTAGCACGTGCACATTCTCCCTCTCTCTAAAATAATGAAGCTTAAAAAAAAATAAGCAATATTGATATGAATTTGAATAGGGGGGGTCTACAAGTTTCTTATTCTTCATGTTTAAACCAATACATGACATTCTGCTTTCACTTAGCTGAGAGGTCAGAGACACCTGAATTTAAATCCAGATTCTGTTAGTTATGCTATGACCTGGAGCAAGTTATTTCATCTTAGTGACTTGTCATTTGAAAATAGAAGATGGGAAAGTATTCACTGCAAGTGAAAGTTTTTAAATACCAACCTATGCTTGACTTAAAATGCACTAGAAGTTATAGATAGTATCTTTATGACTATATTCAGAGCTATTTTAATCATTGAGCTTTTTATTTTAAATTTACCTAACTTCCCACTAAATTTTAGAAAGAGAAATCACTATGTTCTTAGAATTAGTAAATGTCTTATATTAAAATCCGAATTCCTCTAGTACATACATATGTTTTCAAAATACAATTTCCAGGCATACTGATTAAAGCTTTTCTGTATCAAAAGTGATTTTTATTGTATAAGTCGAAAGTAGGAGAGGTGGAAAATTTCAGCTTCTTTTATCAGAATATAATTTACATCATGATGAAAGTGGTGAATGTTTGTGATTTACTGCTGTGCCTCCAGGGTAAAATGAAACTGTCAGTAATCAGTTCCCTCAAAGGTGAAGATTAAAGGAAGAATTACAGCTTGATATGGCCATATCCGGCAAGGGGAGAAGGGCAGGTTATAAAATGGATAAATTCCTTTTGACCAGGGATAACTTTATTCTTATATAGTACTACATATAATGTTATTTAATATCAACCATAAGATGCATTTTACTGTTTTTGTAATCACAAACCGAAATTGACAGGTTTTTTTTTTCTATTTTTAAGGCAGTGAAACATACAAAATAATACTATCGTATTTCCATATATGTAGTAGGGTGTATTTCCATATATATAGTTTTTAAAGTAGATTTTTTTCTGATAATAAACTTAATGCATGGTTTTGAAGGAAATAAATATTTCATAATTTTGACATCTTTCTTTAAATATAGATACTATTTTTTGTTTTCCAGTATTATAGTGAATATATCTGTATAACATGGGGCGCCTGGGTGGCTCAGTCGTTAAGTGTCTGCCTTTGGCTCAGGTCATGATCCCAGGGTCCTGGGATGGAGCCCCACATCGGGCTCCCTGCTCCTCAGGAAGCATGCTTCTCCCTCTCCCAGTTCCCCTGCTTGTGTTCCTGCTCTCTCCATCTCTCTCACTGTCAAATAAATTTAAAAAATCTTTAAAAAAAAATGTTGTGCTCACTTCTGATGATAAAAAATATTTTTAATTCCTGTTTAAAACAAAAGGTCAGATTTGACTCCCCATTAATCATGTTTGCTCATTCCTTCCCTTGATGTACCCGCACATGTTCCACATCACTGTTTTTTCAGCCTCCATGTTCTGTGATTCTGGGAAAAGTGATGAATTTTAACAACAAGTAATCATTCTTTTATTTACTAACTGCTCCGGGTGGGCACTGCTTAGAACCAAGGAAGCAGTTTCCCATGTATATTCCCTTGGTCAGGGAAGGAAAATGAAATACCATTTATATCATAATAATAATAATTCTTATTTCCTTTGTAAATTCCATTGTCTGTAAGTAACTTTGAAAAAAATTAAGTCTGTGACAAGACGTATTTAAATTTTTGAACATTTTAGTTTGTGTCTACTAAATAAGGCTCTAGAAATTTGGAGGAAGACTCTGGAAACTTGGAGGAAGAGGACTATCTAAATTAAGTTCTCAGTCACTCTTAGTCAGGTTATGCTTTTATAAGACTGTCTTCAGAATAGCCTTCAGGTTTCCCTTAGACTAGCTAAGTGCATACTTTTGCATTTTGTGGTTTAGTCAGTTTGGCCTGGATAGCGAACAGTCTGTGATATCATAGAATTTACTGGTAATGTTTTCTGGAAATGAATATCCATCACTTATTGAAAATGTCAACTAACAGTGGAAATTAGGTTTAGGAACCAGTTCTTCTGGTAATGATAAAGATGTCTAGATAATGTTGATTTGTATTTTCCAGAATTTTAAATGTATGTTTTCAGGAAGCTTTTTCCTTGAATGAAAAGTGAATGAAAATGTAAAGAATCACCCTTTGTGTTGTTCTTAGTCAGCAACTTGCCTACAAGTATGAGAGCAAAGTTGATGACAAATACGGCAACTAAGAAATGACTAAATGGAGTGACTGGTCATATTTTAAAAATAATTTAAGAAGTTTTTACATTTTAAATGTCCAATAAGTAAAAAGTAGAACATTGTGCTAATGTTCTAATTTCAAGCAATTTACTTTTTTCTCAACTTTCTCCCCTGAAAAATATTCAACTGTAATTCTATAAAGAGTAAAAATTGAGAATGTTTTTTTGATCAGTGTCCGTCTTTTTGAGAACCAGAAAAGCTATATTTTAGCAGAAGCATCCTAATAAAACCTGTTACTCAGTTTTAAAAATAAAAACCTTTGTATACTTTATCAAAAACTAATTCATGCAGTTCGTCAGCCAGTGTTTACGGAGAGTCTACTATGTGACAGGGAGTGTGCTAAACTCTGGGAGAAATGGAAGATACAAGATTGCCCTCAAAGCCCTCCCATTCCAGTTGAAGAATCCAGTGGGCAGAGAAATAGTTACAGTATACTGGGGCCGAGTTCTACAGGAGATAAGCATAGAACACTAAGGGAGCACAGACAGGATTCAGTCTGCTTAAATTTATTATCCCTATGAAATGCACTTAGTTTCATGGCCTTGCTTAGACTTCCATGTCGTCCATTCAATATGGAACAATATTGTCTATTTAAGACTCCTCCAAACAATAGTTTAGAACTAGGAGTCTTGAATTTTGATGCTGACCTTTTACAAGGCCAGTGTGTCACAAGTTACATAATAACCTGCATTACTATACTGTGTCCTTCAACTCTGCCTCCCTGGGATGTTCTGGGAATAAGTGAGTGAATATTTATAAAGCACTCTAGTTTCTTTCCCATTAATATGTGTGACTCTGTGTGTGTGTGTGTGTGTGTGTTATACTTGCCCTTTGAAAAGGAATCAAGTCACATCTCACAGCTATTAAGTTTTGTCAAAGGAAAGTAGGTGAGCAGATGTTGTATTTTGGCCAATTTAGAGTCAATAAAGTTTGGGGTGTTTCTGTTTGGTGCAGAGGTTGGGGTCTGTTGTTTTTCTTTTTTCTTCTCTATTTCTATTTTTGTAGTAACATTATGAGGCTTGATAGTTAATGTCATTTCAGTCTTTTTAGTCTGTATATTTTCAAGTGAAAATTTAACAGACATGAAAGTAAAACACATTAGTAGCTAATGTTAAAGGCAGTTGTAAATGCACAGTATAACAGGCAAATTAATCCACTTAATATTCATGAAACTTTTATGGGGAAAAAGTTGATATATCATAATAAGCATATTTTTAAAAAAGTGACTTCTCTTTGCTTTGAGTTATGGAAAATGTCTTCTAAATCATCATGCTTATGTTCAAAATCTAAATTTATTATCTCTCTCTAGAATTTAAAGTATATACTTCATGGATAGCCCTGAGAAAAGAAGTTCTCACCTTCCTATGTTCTCAATACCCTAACTGCAATAGATGAAAATACTTTTTCCATTATTAAATCTGTTATTTTAACTTTATTCTTTTGGGTTTTTGGTTTTGTTTTTAATTCTAAAGGATGTTTAATTCTTACACATGCAGATACTAGGAATGCAAGATTCGTTCTTAATTTAATAAGTACCCAGTGAGTACTCACTTTGTCCCAGGCACTGTTATAGGTGTTGTGTGAATGTATAAGTGTACAAAATAGGTAAAAATGCATATCTTTGTTCAGTTGAAAGAGGCAGACAATAAACAAATAAGTATAGAATAAATAACAAGCAAAGGAGGGAAGAGGGATAAAGTGAACCTCAGGAGTGAGGTTATGTTGATGTTTTAAATAAGGTGGCCAAGAAAATGTCACAAAGAAGCAGACACTTGAGCAAAAGTTTGAAGATAAAAGAAAGCCATGTCACTAAAATTAACAAGTCAGGAAATGACAGATGTTGGCAAGGATGCGGAGAAAGGGGAACCCTCCTACACTGTTGGTGGGAATGCAAGCTTGTGCAGCCACTCTGGAAAACACTATGGAGGTTCCTCAAAAAGTTGAAAATAGAGCTACCCTATGACCCAGCAATTGCACTACTGGGTATTTTCCCTAAAGATACAAATGTAGTGATCCAGAGGGGCATGTACACCTGAATGCTTATAGCAGCAATGTCCACAATAGCCAAACCATGGAAAGAGCCTAGATGTCCATCAGTAGATGAATGGATAAAGAATACGTGGTCTATATATACAGTGGAATACTAGGCAGCCATCAAAAAACCCCAAAATCTTGCCATTTGCAACAACATGATGGAACTAGAGGGTATTATGCTAAGTGAAATAAGTCAATCAGAGAAAGACAATTATCATATGATCTCTCTGATATGAGGAATTTGAGAGGCAGGGATATGATAAGCAGGTCAGGGAGTCGTGGGGGGCAGGGAGGGTAAAAATGAAACAAGATGGGACTGGGGAGGGAGACAAACCATAAGAGACTCTTAATCTCAGGAAACAAACTGAGGGTAGCTGGGGTGGGGGAGGAGGGGTAGGGTGGCTGGGTTATGGACATTGGGGAGGGTACGTGCTATGGTGAGTGCTGTGAATGTGTAAGACTCATGATTCACAGACTTGTACCCCTGAAGCAAATAATATATGTTAATAAAATTTTTTTTTATTTTAAAAATTAAAAAAAAAAAAAAACCATGTCATCCCCAACCAAGATCTCAAGTCAGAAATATGCTTGGTGTGCAGTTTGAAGAGCAAAGAGGCCAGTATGGCTAGAGTAAAGGGAATGAGGGGGAAGTAGAAGACAGTGAGGCCAGAGAAGTAGCAGGGAGCCAGATTGCACAGAATCCCATCTAAATGAAGCGCAGAACTCTACCCATTCCCTGGCACTGGCAGAATTCACAAGAGACATATTTTTTAAAGGCAGGGGGAAGGGAAAGATATATGGAATCTTATGGTTTGATAATTTCTAAATAAGAAAAATGAGTGAAGTGCACTGGAGAGTATATCTGATGTAGTGGTAAATCCTCAGAGAAGGCACTATTTAACCTAATTGTTACCAGATGAGAAAACTAATAATCAGAAGTGTTGGGGGAGGGGGTGTCTTGGTGGCTGGCTCTGTCAGTTAAGCATTTGTCTTTGGCTTAGGTCATGATCCCAGGGTCCTTCGATCCAGCCTCTCTGTCAGGAATCCCTGCTCAGCAGGGAGTCTGCTTCTCCCTCTGCTCATGCTCTCTCTCCCTCTCTCCCTCAAATAAATAAAATCTTTAAAAAAGAAACAAGTAAATAAAAGGTGTTAGGGCACTCCAGCTAGGAAGGTCAGTTAAAAGGTGATTTTACAATTGAGGTGGGAGAATGAGAGTGAAGTAAGAAAATAGAGATATTAGATCAGTACGTATTAGAGATTTTGGTAAGGGATAGAGAAATAGAATTTGAGAGTAACTAAGGCTTCTAATTTTGGTGAATACGTGGATGACAGTCCATTGACAAAAATAGAGAAATCTAGAAATATTGGGAAAAGGGTAATTATATTTTGGATATACTGAGTTTGAGATGCCTGGAAGACATCCAGAGCGAGGTATCTAGTAGCTTGCTCATTCATTTGGACCTCATTTATTAAATATCCTGCTATGAGTCAGGCCCTGTGCTAGGAACTAGGCTGTATGCTTTGAAATACGGGGTTGGAGCATAAGTAGAGATCAAGGAAGTGTAGTCCTTGAATCCACAGGAATTAACAAAATACGGTGGAAGAACCTATTAAATGAAAAGAGGCCAAGAGACTCAGAACCTTAAGGATGACCATGAGATTGATGGCTTGAATGCTGACTACCCAAAAGACAGTCAAAGAAAAATTGAGAACAGAAACAATTACAAGAAATTTCTTTTGGTGCTATATGTCTTTTTTTTTTTTAATTCTTCACTGCAGTAATAAATTTGAATTTAAAAAGAAATTTGTATTATGATACTATACATTTTATCTTTTTTATAGCTATACTTGTGATTTTCAAGATTCTATAACATTATTGCTAAAATAATATTAGTGTTAAAGACTTACAGATATTAAATTATATTTTAAGGATTAAACACAGAATTGAATATTTTGGCTTTGTGTATATAATAAACATGTAACATAATTATACTAGAAACATAGCTATTTTCATATTGAATATCTAGAGCATGTCATAAAGGATGTGATTTGGACAGACTTCAGTTTCCTGTTAGAGTTTACTAAAGATATTTGTCCAATAGGGGCGCCTGGGTGGCTCAGTTGGTTAGGCAACTGCCTTCGGCTCAGGTCATAATCCCTGAGTCCTGGGATCGAGTCCCACATCAGGATCGCAGCTCCATGGGGAGTCTGCTTCTCCCTCTGACCTTCTCCCCTCTCTGACCTTCTCCCCTCTCATGCTTTCTCTCACTGTCTCTTTATCAAATAAATTTAAAAAAAAATCTTTAAAAAAAAATTTGTCCAATACTAAAAATTTCATGCAGTTTTTGGTAGTAAATAACTACGTAGGATTTTGAGTAATTATTGATTAGCACAATTAAATTATTTAGTCATCAATTTAAAAGTTAAAAATACACTAACATTATATATTCATTGGATCAGTGAATTTCGTTTTTGATTAATATTTAGGAGTAAGTAGCACAGATCATTGGAGATTGAAGAGACCCTCCCAGAATGTGTGAGGTTTAAAACTAAAGCACAGAAAGACTAAATTATACTCACTTTTGGTAGCAGGGCTAAAACCAGGAGCCATATTGCCTGACTGATGCAGTCCACATCATAGTTATTTGCTTTTCCCTGCTTGCTTTGTACTTTTTCAGAAGTATTCATTTACCAGTCTCAAATGTTAGGGATCCCTTTCCCTCCTTCTCAGTGTTGTACATACTCATTCATGTTTACATACCCTTGATGAGTAGGTCACCACCTATTTCCATAGCTAACACAGGAAAGCCTACTGATTTGTGGTTTTGTATATTCACTGTGCTTTACCTCTGTGGTCTGTATAGGCATCCAGACCTTGTAGACTCAGGGCCCTCGGCCTTTGATGTTTCTGCGTTGGGAGAATTTTTTCATATAATAGATGAAACTTATTGTTCAAAGAATGTTCTCTTTCCACAATCTGAAATATGTACCCAATAAACAGAGGGCTTCCCATAGCATCCTGAACAAGTCCAATATAAAATAAATATTAACATTTTACTGGACTAAATGAGGATGAGTCACTTTAAGATTCACATTTATTAGAAATTTATTTTTAAATGAATATTTAGAATATGGGATGACTGTACCACTGGAGAATCTGTAGTCTGTTTTGCCACAGGATGTTTTTAACTCTCGTTTTCTGCTTTTGTGTATTCAGTCATTCACCAAGCCTTTATCGAACGTGAAGGACATGACACATGCAACTCAAATGCTTTGATAGGGGATTGCACAGGAATGCTGCTGGAGACGGGTATATGAATCAGTGGGGTCGAGAGAAGAATATCATAAACTCTTTCCTAGAGAACACAGTGTTTGACCTGAGCTTTAGAGGATGTTTAGGGAGTAATTAAGCTTGGAAAGAGGTGTCAGAAAGGGAGAGAGCCTAGGTCTGCTCTGACTGGAGTAAAGAACAGCTGGAGGAATGGCAAGGG
>CM052802.1:25717117-25735191 GCA_028533885.1 Nasua narica
TATTCTCTATTTGCCATCTCATTTACTTCCATGCTAGTTTTTATCATTTTCTTCCTTCTGCTTACTCTACATTTATTTTTATTTTTTTAGTTTTAAAGTATAAAATTAAATTATTGATTTAATATCTTTCATCTCAATAAAAGCATTTACAGCTACAGAATTTCCTCAGATCACTGCTTTTTGTTGCATTCATACAATTTGGCATATTATGATTATTTTTCTGTGTATATCTTCATCTAATTTCCCTAGTTGATTTCTTTTTGATCCACTAGTTATTTAGAAGTGTGTTGTTTGATTTGCACACATTTATGAATTTCCCAAAGGTCTTCCAGATTTCTGTTTTCATTTCTTTGTGGTTAGAGAACATGCTTTCTATGACTTCAGGGGTTTTTTTAAAAGGCTTATTTTATGGCATAGCATATACTCTATCCTGGAGAATGTTCTGTGTGTACGTAAGAAGGATATGTACTCTGCTTTTGTTGGGTGCAGTGTTCTATAGATGTCTGCTTGATCTAGTTGGTTTATAGTATTGATCAAGTCTTCTGTTTCCAGGTTGATGTTGGGCCTAGTTCTTCTCACTGTTGAAGATAGGGTGTTGTAGTCTCCAAACATTATTGTGGAACTGTTTCACATTTCAGTTCTACCAGTTTTGCCATATGCACTTGGAGTCATATGTACTTAGAGGTTGTATTAGGTGCACATATATTTATACATACTTATGTCTTCCTAATTGACTGACTTCTTTTTATCATTTAGAATGTTCTTGTCTCTACTGAAAATTTCTTTCTTAAATTCTGTTTTGCCTGATACTAGAATAGCCACTCCAGCCCTCTTTTGATTTCTGTTTGTGTGGTTTATTTTTTTCATCCTCTTTAATTTTTTTGTCTTTAAATCTAAAATGTGTCTATTATAGACAACATAGAGTTGGATCACTTTTTTCCCCATTCTGATAATCTGTGTTTTTTGTTTGGAGCATTTAATCTATCTACATTTAAAATAATTACTGATGGGGTAGAATTAAGTCTACAGTGTGGTTTTGTTCGTTTTTTTTTTGTTGTTAGCTTTTTTTTTTTTTGAGGTGGGGGATAAAGGGCAGGAGAGAGGCAGGAACAGAGGGAGAAAGAGAGAGAAAGTCTTAAGTCAGCTCCGTGCCCGGCATGGAGTCTGATGCAGAGTTCCATTTCACATACCTCACAACCTGAGATCATGACCTGAGCCAAAATCAAGAGTTGGACACTTAACTGACTGAGTCCCCCAGGCACCCCAGTTTTGTTTTGTTTTCTTTTCTCTTCTTTTTTTTTTTTTTAAGATTTTATTTGTTTTGAGAGAGAGAGAACATGAGGTGGGGAGAGTTAGAGGAAGAGGGAGAAGCAGACAAGCAGACTCCCCACTGAGCAGCGAGCCAGGTGGGGCTTGATCCCATTACCCCGGGATCATGACCTGAGCCAAAGGCAGGTGCTTAACCAACTGAGCCACCCAGGCGCCCCCCAGTTTGGTTTTCTTTATGTCTGATATATGTCTTTTTGTTTTTTTATTCCTTTATAGCTCACTTTTTCAAATTAAATTAATTTTTTTCACTATACTATTTTAATTCCCTTTTTCTTTTTATATATTCCCTTAGTAGTTACCCTGAGAATTACAGTTAACGTTTTAACTTAAAATAATCTAGTTTGGATTAATATCAGCTTAATTTCAGTAGTCTGTTAAAACTTTACTGTAATACATCTCTTTTTTTTTTTAAGATTTTTTTTATTTATTTGAAAGAGAGATCACAAGTAGGCAGAGAGGCAGGTGGAGAGAGAGGAGGAAGCAGGCTCCCTGTTGAGCTGAGAGCCCAATGCAGGACTCGATCCCAGGACCCTGAGATCATGACCTAAGCCAAAGGCAGAGGCTTAACCCACTGAGCCACCCAGATGCTCTTTTTCCTTTTATCTCCTTTATGCTGTTATTGTTATTAAGATTATAGCATTATACATTATAAGCTCATCAACACATTTTTGTAATTATTTCCTTATAAAGTTGTCTTTTAAATCAGATGGAAGAGTTACCAAAAAAAAAAAAAAATCTGTCTTTTATATTTACCTATGTAGTTACCTTTTCTACTGCTCTTTATTTCTTCATGTAGATTTGAGTTACTGTCAAAATGCCCTTTTGTTTCAAACTGAAGGACTCCCATTAGTTTTTCTTGAAGGGCAGATCTGCTAATTATGATCTCTGTTATCATTTATCTGGGAATATGTTAATTTCTCCTTCCTTTTTAAAGGATAGTTTTGCTGCATGTTGAATGATAGGTGAGTCTTCTTTTAGCACAAAATGTTGAAAGCCTATACCTACTAACTTTTGACCTCCCAAGATTTCTAATGAGAAGTCTGTTGTTAGTCTTATTGAGAATCCTATGTGACATGTTGTTTTTCTCTTGCTGCTTTCAACCATTCTTGGTCTTTGTCTTTCAGTAGCTTGACTATGATATTTCTAGATGTGGATATTTTTGAGTTTATCCTTTTGGAGTTTGTTTAGCTTCTTGGATGTGCGTATTAATATTTCTCATCCAATTTGGGGAGTTTAGGGCCGTTATTTATTCAAATATTTTTTTTCTCCCCTTCTCTCTTTTCTCTCCTGGGATTCCCATGCATATGATACTATAGTTGGTATCCCATACATCTCTCTGAGGCTCTGACATTCTTCTTTTTTCTTTCTGTTCCTCAGACTAGGTAATCCTGATTTACTTATCTTAGAAGTTCACTGATTCTTTCCTCTACTAGTGCAAATCTCTTGAACACTTCTAGTTAATATTGTACTTTTAAACTCTGAAATTTGTATTTTATTAATAATTTCTGTTTTAATTGATATTTTCTATTTGCTGTGACATATATAAATATAAATATATATATATTTTAATCTAATAAATCTAATGTCTGAGCTTTTTCAGGGATAGTTTCTGTTGACTTATTGGATTCCTCAGTAGGGTTATACTTTACTGCTCCCTTTTGTGTATCATAATTTTTGTTGATAACTAGACATTTGAAATGGTATAATATAGCACATCTGGAAATTAGATTTTCTACACCTGCTTCCCATGGCTTGTCATTTTTGTTATTGTTACTGTTAATATTTATTTAGTTGGTGACTTTCCTGGAGTAATTCTATATAATAAAGTCTGTATTTTTTGTGTTGTTTGACCACTGAGGTGTCTGTTTGGTCAGCTAATGGTTGGACAAAAATTTCCTTAAATGCCTGGAACCAAGTTCTGCAGCCTTTCCAAGGGGTTCTGTGAATTAGGATTTCATTGCTTCAATAGGCAGTTTATAACCCTGCCTTACTTACACACTTCACTTTCTGCTTGTACAAACTGTCAAAGTTAACCAGAGATGAAAAATTAGAGCCTTCTCTGGGCATACACACAGTCCTACACATGTACACAGGCTTCTAGGTTTCCAGGAATGTTAAGAGTTTTCAGAGTATCCTATAGACATGTCTTTTCCCAATTTTGTCTTGTAATTTTTTGTCCAGTTCTTTATTCCTTCTAACTCATATTATCACCTAAGTTGCCACTCACGGTTTTTGACAGATGTCCTCAGTATACAGCTGAACACACTGCTGGCTTGAGTCACACCAAATAAAGACAAGTCCAGAGAATGGAAGTTGACAGACTTTTCAGGAGCTGCCAATAGGTCATATAGTGGTGCTTCTCTGGTATAGGGCTTTGGAGACATTTTGAACCCCTTCTGCCCTATCTGGTGACTGCTAGCCTGCTAGGTCTTGGTTACCATAGTTGTGAGTCTGTGTTTAAGGCTGCCATAGAGGTGGAAAGGGGCCAATGGCAATGTGACAGGTTAAAACTCCACAAAGCTTGCAGTGTTTGCCAAGCTTCAACTGAGCTTTTTGTGAATACATGCTCCTTGGATTGTTGTAGTGCTTTGGCTAATTTTCATACTTCTTAAAAAATTGTGTTTGACCATTTTTGTCAGTATTCCTGCCTTTATGGAAGAAACAAATTTTCTCCCCCTTTCCAAAAGTGCTTCTCCTCTACTCATCTGTTTATAAGCTCAAGTTTTCCATTTGCATCTTAAAAATCCTATGGGCCTATTCCTATTTTTCTATTTGAAATACTGTTTGGTAAGTTTTATAGCATCTTACTTACATGTGTACATCTCCATACATAACACAGTTAAAATTATATAGTAACATAGGGATGTTTTCCATTAAGCTTTTTCATTATCTTTCTGTTATTCTTTTCTTCTTCCCCACTAAGCCATATGCTCACATGTGTGTACATGAACTTTCCCTAGAATATTTGGATTGACATTAGAATTGGAAGTAGATGAGCATTAGTGCTTAAGATGAGCAGTGAATTATTGATGTCTAACTATTAGCAACCTGAAAAGCTTTTTTCTTTACATTTATAAACTGATTACTCAAATTGCTTTTACAAAGTCTTTCCTAATTAACTCTGCCTGTAGTCATGTCAGTAATCCCTCCACCTTTAAATATAAACTGCAGTAATCAGATGGGCACACATGTTAAGATACATATATAAGCTGTCACCTTGGCCTAATTTCAGCTTCCCACCTGACTTCCCAGTTAGGTGTCCTCAACAAATTGTGACTAAGAAGCTAATATGAAGAAAATGCTTTGATGATCTTCAGGTGCCTTCTTTTATAGAAATACCAAGTTTTTAACACCCTCCTTTCAGCATACCTTAAAAGGAAGGTCACAGTGAAACCAAGCAGCCTCATATTTACTTGGTTCCATGAAGGCCTCTAACATCAAAATTAAATATGTAAATTTACAGATTAAAAGCATAAGCTTAGGAGAAAAGCAGACCCGTTACTATCTAGAATCTTCCAAACTGTGATTTAGACAAATAAAAATTATTTTGGTTTATAATTTAAAAAATTAAATGCATAATAAATACTAAATAGGGTAGTAGTTATGAATATATGTGTATGTTTACAAATACACATACACATATACATAGAATATGCTTTAGGGCACCTTGGTGGCTCGGTCAGTTGGGTGTCCAACCCTTGGTTTCGATTCAGATCATGATCTCAGGGTGATGAGATCAAGCCCTGCTTTAGGCTCCATACTCAATGGAGAGTCTGCTTGAGATTCTCTTTCCCTCTGTCCCTCACCCACTCATGTGCTTTCTCTCTCTCAAAAAAAAAAAGAATATGTGTATATATCTATGTGCTTAGCACATCCCTGGCATATAATAAATATTAAATAAATGGTAGATACACATTTTCTGGATATATCTATACATATACACACATACCTATAGCACAGCAGATTATTAAATAACAGTAGATATATATCAATGCTGAGAAAAGACCCAAACTGAGATTTATATACTTGCTTTAGAACTAATACCTTTAAAATCTTGGTTGAATAAAACTAAGACATCTAAATATAAGGTGTTGTTTTAATGTAAAATACTTCATAAAACAAAATTATAAATGTATTAATTTCTGCTGAACTTCAAAAATAAAGATTTTTAGTATATAATGTTTGAAACAGTGTATTTTTCTTAATTTTATTCTAAGCATTTTCAGGTCAAGAACCATAGGCTGCATTTCTTTGTCTTTCCCATACTGTGTACACTGCCATATATATAGCACACACTTGAGATATTTATTATATGAGTGAGATATTAACTAATTCATATTTTTAGAAATTGTTTATAATTTAATGAATTCTGTTAATAAATTTAACAAATGCATTTAGGAGTGCTCTTAAGTAGTTCTCAGAAGTTTCTGTAATATCAAGGTCCGCAATTCTTTGCACTTAGGGTTGGTGGCCAGGAAATCCTAAAGATGCCATTAAGCGTCAAAAAGAGATTTAAATTTCATTCTCAAAAGACTTGTCTCCAGACCTTACTTTACTAGTAAGTACCATGTCTGTTATCTCTGTAATGCATGTTTAAACACAGAGATGTACACATGTGCTTCACTCTAAAAGAAAACAATAAATTATTATTTTAGAATTTAATAAGAGCATACACCCTGGTACTATGTATTAGCAACTTAAAAGTAGATAAACAAAAGAATAACTTGTACAAATAACTTGTACAATAACTTGTACAAATACTTCGGTCTGAAAAGGACTACCAGACCAAAAATAATGAAACAGCCAATAAAACATAAGCTCTCTTAGAGCACAGATATTTGTTGGTATGGTTCGCTGCTATCTTGCTAGCCTGTAGGAGTAGCTCAGGCACAGTAGAGATGTCATAATTACTGCTAGGTGAACAGATTTGATTTTTCAATTGTGCTTGTTTTTCTGTTTTAAAAATTTTACCTAATCCTCAAGAGATTGTAGGGCAACCTAAGAAATGGCTGCCCTGACTCCCAGTTGCAGTTTGAGCATGTGCTTTTTGATAAAATGACAAAATAGATGTTAAATTACTCAAATCTGGAGCTAAAGTCAACATTGCAGTGAGATAAGAGGAAAGCTAAACAAGATAAGTAAAATTAATAGGAAAGGAGGAACAAGTTTGCTTTTTTTTTTTAATTTTGCCAGTAACACTTTGTTATAAGATTTGACTTTATATTTCTTACCCATTCAGTTGCATACTTGATATGTGCAAAAAATTAGTGTGCATGTTTTATAAAGTAGATCATTGAAATAAAGTATTAACTAAACTTTAGGTATGTTCGAATCACCTGGAAGGCTTGTTAAAACACAGATTGCTGGGCCCATCCCTAGAATGTATGATTTTATTTGCTCTGGAATGGGATCCAAGAATTTGCATTACTAACAAACTTCCAGGTAATGTTGCTATTGCTGGTTTGGAGACCACAGTTTTGGGACCCTAATCTAAACCAGTGATTCATAATTCTCCCGTTGCTCTCCCTCCTAAGAAAGAAATTACACTGTCATTTTTCTTCACTAACAAAAAAAAAAATCTGTAGTCCAGTCCAGAAAAATTTGCCTCATTCTTTGATTTTTAAAAATACATCTCAATAAAAAGATAAATTTTGGAGCCTTTTTAAATGAAGCACTAATGATTCACTGTAACAAAATGTATGAATTATGATTTCCAGTAAGAAAAGTTTTAAGTGAATACTAATCATCATATAAAATGAGTAGCTTTATTTGTGAAGTCCAAAGGTCAAGTCATTCGTATTTGTCAAAGAAGTAGTATTTCCAAATGGTAATTCAGAGGAAATATTTTATTGTTGTTGTTCTTTATTTATTACCAGGAGGCTTTTCCTGTGTAGTATTGCCCTAGTCAAACAAGTTTCCCAATTCATGGATGATCACAAATAATACAGCTACACTATTATCCAACAAATTAATATTTTGAATTTACTTTAAAATCTATGAATGCTGTTCTTTTGGAATAGTTATTGGAGTGCCTGGTATAATAGAATTTTAAAGCTGAAGGGTATACCACATAGCATCTGGCCAGACCCCTTAGTTTACAAACATCAGGTGTGAGTGTTTTATGATATGCTTTAGCCTTGGAGGCCCCAAACAGGACTGGAAACTCAACATTTTGATTCCTAGTTTGATATTCTTTCCATTACCCTAGTTGCTTTACCAGAAGGTATTTGAATCAAATATTTGATGAGGTACGTAAGATTCACATATACTAGTAGTATATAGCAGGATAGAAACAGATAATTTGTCTGGTACAGAGATAATAAACTTTGTACAATTATTTGCTTTTTTATCTCTGTTTTCTTAATTTATTATTATCCAGATAAGATCAGTTAAAAATAACAGGACCTTGGTTTCTTTTTTATAAATATCTTTCAGGTATCTTATGTAGTACTTATGGAAATAATCATAAGAGACCATATATATTCCTACTGTATGATACTTAAATAGGGCTGTATGTTTCTTTATTCCTTTCATGAAATAAAATATAGGTCCAGTGTCACTCTTAGTAAAGTAGTCTTTGGATATTCGGTAATGTGCTTCTGTGCAATTCAGAATTTGTTGTTAAATTTGGTTTCCTGCTAACATTTTTTTAATCTGCTCTTTTTTTCTATTTTCATAATAATGATCATATATTCTGTAATTGACGTTATTGACTTTCTTAAAGCTTATTTTACTTGTTAAGTAATTACTGGGGGCAGTGGGCAGGCAGAGCCAGGGCAGGAAAGGGGGCCCGCGTGGAGGCTGGCTGGCTGCGGCATGGGTCGTGAGCTGGCGCGCTGATGCTCAAGTGCATGGTGCTCGGTGAGACCGTGGCGGGCAAGACATGCTTCTCCTGAGCTCTGTGCCACTGACCCCTTCGTGGAGGAGTGGGGCCCACCGTCTTCGGTGCAGTCAGCCTCAGCGTAGAGAGCAGGCCCTGTGACACAACGAGTATGATCAGACAGGAAGACTATGGTCGTCTAAGGCCTTTAGCTTATCCAATGACTGTTGTCTTCCTTATATGCTGCTCTGTGGCCTCACTTCAAGATGTGAAGCAGGAATGGGCACCAGAACTTAGGGAATACACTCTAAATGTGCCTCATTTAATAGGAACTCGGACTGAACTGCAAGGTGACCCCAAAGGCTTAGCAAGACTGAATAATACGAAAGAAAAACCTGTATGTATAGAACAAGGACAGAAACTAGCAAAAAAGACAGGAGCTCCTAGGTGGAAAGTTCAGCTTTAACCCAGAAAGGATCGCAAACAGTGTGTGATGAGGTTGTCATAGCTATTTTAACTCCAAAGAAACACGCAGTTAAAAAAAAAAAAGGATCAAGATGTATAAACTGTTGTTTGATTATATGAGAAATATCTTCAGTGGCCAAGGAAATGGTCTATCTCTCTCAGAAAGTAGTTGAAGTGCTACAGCTATACCCAGACTTCTTCTAAACAGTGAAGAAGTTTACAACTGAAAAGAAAGGGGTGGGGGGAAATCCCCATCCTCAGAGTTTTACAAATTCATTAAGAATATTTCCTAAATCCTAAATCCTAATTCCTTGCTGCTATTTCAGGCAGCAAGGAACAGCATATAAAACACAATATTTTATAAATACTTTGTTTCAGCTGGAAGTTACAGTCTCTCAGGCTGTTTCAGTTTAAAAAGCTGTAGTCCCATCATGTTGTAACTACATAAAGAACAGTGTTGTAAGTGGAGCTGCCTGACTTAAACCATACTCGTTTCTGCACAGTCCTTACAGAATCTGCGAAAAGAAATATCTCCTCCCTTTGCTCCAATTAATTGTAAGAACATGCATGAGCATGTGAGTTGCTTTCGATTCCAGTATACCCAGAGTGGTAAAATCACAAGACCAGCCACATAGCCAGAGGTCACTCTAAGGATAGAGGAGAGGGCCATTTGTGAGGAGAAAATATATAAAATAAAAATTTTTTTAAATGTCTTATTATCACTTGTGCATGTTAGGTTTATGTAACCTTAAATATTTCTATGTAAAAACTTAATGTGCTTTCTTAAAGAATGCCAAATGTATAATAAGGTCATAAGTGCCTTTATCACAAGCACTAAAACTGTACACGTTTTAGTTAATGTGCTTTTGACTGTGACAAGGTATCTGGCAAAAAAAAAAAAATTACTGAGATGTTACTTTTTGTTTCACCTTACATTAATTGGTCATAATCCTACCAGTAACCATAAAAGTACCCTTAATAAATCTTTGGCTGAGTACTGATGTGCCCACGTTTGGGATAAAACTCCATAAGGAAAGAACCCTGAGGAATTAGTAGGCTGCACAGCAGAATGGGAACAATTCACATTCCTGACAGCCAGGTTGGAAAAACCTTCTAATATGTGGAGCATCCAGTAGAATTATCAGGAGGATCACACCCTGGTAGTGGGGGTTACTGAGTCCTCAACTAAAATCCTCCTGAATCCACTCTAACACAATTTAAAATCAAATCTGGAAAGGGTCAGACTGATACAGGAAAAACTGTATTCTAAGATGGCCAACCAAACCAGCAAGGGAATTCCAGTGCCTGTCTCAAAGGCCTTCCAGGTTCTTCTTCCCTACCCCATTTCCCACACACGCCAAAAGTACCAAGTGTGTGGAAGTAGAAGGGTATAAATTATCCTCCCTGCCTGTGCTCGGGGCTTAGACCTTTGGAGAACACTGTCCTCTGAGCCCACCGGTGTTAAATAAACCTCCGATCCTCCAAGTCTCCAGGTGCCGCTTGGTTCTTCCATCAGGGTCCAGTCCAGGTCCCATAACAAAACTAATCTCAAGTAACTACATGCCAGAAAAAGGTCCAACACTCTTTAAGAGAATACAAGAAAATCCAGCATTCACCAAAGTAAAATTCACATATATTAGTTTTCTAGGGCTACTATAACAAATAACCACAAACATGGTATGGCTTAAAACAAGAGAAGTTCATTCCTTCACTATTTGAGAGGCCAGAAGTCTGAAATCAAGTTAAGGAAGAAAGCAGAGGGGAGATGGTGGGATCCAGATGCACATTGGGTGCAGCCTGGCACCAAGAAGTTCCCCAGTGGCCATAGAGCCAGCTGAGGCAATCAGAGAGGAGAAAGTCCTCAGGTGTCTGAGTTTATTCAACATAACTTAGCCTGTTGAATGACTTGGGACCATTATAAATATTGATTCTTAGATTGTATTAGAGTTGAAGTTACAAGAAACCTCTGCTGCTAAACAATACTGGTTAATGTTCCTTCAGTACACTGGTTTCAGGAACCATTGAGACTTCTTCAGAGACAACGATAATAATGAAAAATCAGAAGATAATACAAAGAGGAATTCACCTAAATGTCTTACAACAGCCTGACAGACTCTGCTTTATTAAACCAAGAAATTGTCTCTGGCAAGCACTGCTTGGAAGACTGAAAAATGAATGTCAGGAAAGAAAGAGAGAAAAGAAAGAAAAAGAGGAGGGAAGGAAGGAAGGAAGAGAGAGAGAGAGAGAAAGAAGAAAGAAAGAGAAAGAAAGAAAGAAAGGAAAAAGAAAGAAAGAAAGAAAAGGAAGGAAGAAAGAGAAAGAAAGACAGGGAGGGAGGGAGGAAGGAAGGAAGAAAACAAACTCATAGGGGCACCTCCCTCATGTCTGTACCCAAGCAGTTTGGCAAACTTTAAGAAGAAGGAACTCTGTTTCAGCTGTGTGAATCATGGACGAAATTTGACCATTTCCGAGACCTGTCATTACCAACGTGGGCACATAAATGAATGTTTTTAAACTTCTCTTGCAGAAAGATATCATAACTCCTCTGTCAGCTCAGAGATATTAATGAAGATACTCTGTCACATAAGTGCCGGAGCACTGTGAGGTATATTGTAAAAGATACTCATCACAGGAATGGTCGAGACAAATGACAAGACCTACCAGAAGACAGAGAAAAAATAGAAGCAGTATTAATTTAAAACACACCTCTTGATGGGATTGTGTCTCCCAACATTTTTGGGGGTTTTGTTTTAGATTTATTTTATTTATTTATTTATTTATTTATTTATTTATTTATTTATTTATTTGAGAGAGAGAGAGAGAGAGGGCATGAGTGGGAGGGGCAGAGGGAGAGAGAGAATCCCACGCAGACTGAGCTTAAGGCCCACACGGGGCACCATCTAAGGACCCTGAGATCACAACCTGAGCCAAAACCAAGAGCCAGACATTGAACCGACTGTGCCACCAAGGCACCTCTCTCAACTTTTTCATGGAGCTTTACCTTACCCTAGAACAGTGAGATTATAACACAATGTAATTGGAGATGGGGAAAGCAATTTATATAGCATCCACTGCAAATCAAAATAAGCAGAGAAGTTTACTATATATACTAAGATGCTCAAAAGAGAGTAAGTGGTCCTCAGATGAGAAGATGGCATGTTGGATGAAAACACACACTGGAATATAAAGCAGATTGTCGCAAACTGCGTGGCTTTTGTCACGTACCTCCAGTATGATGAAGGAATGGTCATAACTCCACTGCCAGACCGTAGACTTGGCATGTGGAGCACACCGATTCCTCACAGTATCGCAGTTTTGCACTTAGAAGTCGGTAATGGTATGATGATGACGTTCTCCAAACACTGTTCCCTTGCTTTGAGGGACGTAGCCTCCCCAACCATCAGCCTCCTAAGGATGTCGGTGACAAGGCCGTTGTTTCTACATCAGGAGATAATATTATAATGGTATTGCATGCAGTACTGTAAGCTGGTAAGGACCTGAAGTAGCTAGAAGTGAGGCCTTGGCCATTTGCGGTGCCCTGAGAGACTGTAGTAAGTGATTCATCCGACACCATCCGGCCGCAGAACTGTATTAGTCTGCCAGGATTGCTGTAATAAAGTACCATCAACTGAGGACTTCACCGAAAATGTATTTGCTCACAGTTCTAGAGACTAGAAGTCCCAAATCAAGTAGCCAGCTAGGTCTCTCTCCTTGGCTTGCAGACAGCTGCTTTCTCAGTGTCCTCCTGTGCATAAGGGCTCCTGCTATTTCTTCCTCTTTTTCATAAGGACACCAGTCCTATTGGATTAGGGCCCCACCCAAATGACCTCATTTGACCTTAAGTATCTATTTAAGGCCCTATCTCCAAATCCAGTCACCTGGTGAGGGCTTCAACCTATGAATTTCCCGGGGAGGGGGGGGGTGGAGCGGGAGAGGTGAGGTGGTTGGGGGGCGGGGAGGGACACGACACAGTTCAGTCCACTACAGGGATGTAGAGAGTGGAGCTTCTTTACCGGAACTGGAAGGCCGCTCTATTCGACTATATGAGGAGGGCAATCCATGGATGCTTTAATAGGAAAATGGAAATGTAGGATCTTCTAGATCTTTTGGACACCTGTACCTCTGAAGGAACTCTTATCACCTGACCCTGGTAGACAAATCAGGAAAGGTTTTCTCACTCCAGTTTGATGAATTCCCCATTATCAAAATCCACGCAAGGACACAAGCCTGATGGGGGACTTCCTGAACAATTCTCTTGCCTAAGCTGAATCTCTCCTGCTCTTCTTCCCAGCAGCCACCTCTGCGTCCAGAGAAATAAGCGCACGCGGCCTTCCGACTTCTGTAAGGTTCTTCAGAGCTGTGCTGTCTCCGTGTGCCAGAACCAAGATGAGGAACAGCAGCTGAGGATCCTCAGTTTGCTGGGACTGGGTTTCAGGTGTCTTGAAAGTAGCACAGTGGGCCTGCAGGTGACCTGGGATCGTTGGTCCTCGGCACAGTCAGCCGCTTAAGTAGTGCCACCCAAAAATGTGTCTGATCTTTCGTGAGGGATTAGGACTTCTGTCCGTCCCTTCCTCTCTGCTGCTTCTTCCCCATTGTTTGATTCTAGACCGAGATGCCCTATAAATGTATTTAATTTTGAGGAGGAAAAAATGTAACTCATAGTTAACTTTAGTCAAAGTCACTAAATTTCTCTGTGCATAAGATTTCTCATTTATGAAACTGAAGTAAGAATTCATACCCTGACAGGATTGTCCTATAGATTGTGTAAGAACTTACATAAGCCATTAGCATTGTACCTAGAACGTGGCAGGTGCTCAGAACATTTTCATTAGCTTTCTTCTTCTGTGATAGTACCAGGTAGGAGAATAAAGGAGAAAAGATTTCGAGATAAAAGTAGGAAGGGAAGAGTTAAAAGTTCCACTTTTACATAAGTGATTTGGCGTCAGTACACTCAAAGTCGTAAGAGACTTGTGAACTTGAAACAACAGCCTGCACAGTGCGTTGTGAATTACAGACTACTAAGCAGTACAGTTGGAAGGGCATTTGTGCCATTTGACTTACATTATTATTACTCCCCTTATACCATACAGTGACAGCAGGTAATTCCAGATTTATCCATTAAAATCTCCTGGTTAATGTGTTTATAGATATTGTAAATTAATTAAAAGGCACCATCCAGGGTTTTGTGACCTGTTATGGCATCTACTTAAAACCCTTCTCTCTTCCCATTGCCTGTAATATGAGTATGAGCTCCTGTAGCACACATGATATGGCCCCTACTTACCCCCGCGGCCTCACCTTCCCCCACCTGGCCAGCTAGGCTCTTACCTCAAATTCAGGCTCCCACCATACTGGACTATTTTGGTTTTCTCTTTCTGGACACTCACACATGAAATACAGTCTTCCCGAGACACACTTTCCATCTCTTCACCTGGCCAGTTCCTGATTATCCTTTATTCTCCTGCAGAGCCTAAATGAGGTGACCCTTCTAGAAAGGATCCTATTGATTGTTGTATATTTAGCCCCTAGCCTAGTACTAGGCACATTAGGATTTCAGTACATACTTGTTAAGTAAGTGAATCAGTACTCCACCTAAATGCAAAGGATTATAATGATAATTTTCCATTACATATATAGTTGTATGACCTGTTAATTTTTTTTTTTAATTAAGTAGGCTCCACGCCCAGTGTGGGGCTTGAACTCACAACCCTGAGATCAGGGCCTGAGTCAAGATCAAGAGTAGGACACCTAACCCACTGAGCCACCCAGGCACCGCCTGTTAATTTTCCAATCTCATTTAAGTAGGAAAAGAAGTAGTTTATTCTCTGGTACACATACTATTTCCTGCATTATACAATGCGTGACATATAAAATGGATTAAGGTTAGAGCGCCTGGGTGGGTCAGTGGGTTAAAGCCTCTGCCTTCGGCTCAGGTCATGATCTCAGGGTCCTGGGATTGAGCCCTGCATCGGGCTCTCTGCTCGGCGGGGAGCCTGCCTCTGCCTGCCTCTCTGCCTGCTTGCCATCTCTCTCCCTCTGTCAAATAAATAAATAAAATCTTTAAAAAAAATAATTTATAAATAAATAAATACATACATAAATAAATAAAATGGATTAAGGTCTGTGTCCTCCTTGTAACTGCTCTAAGGGATTTGTTAAGTTCTGTGCACTCATTCATTTTGGTTTGCTTTTTAAAAAAGAAAAAAAAATCAAATACAGTGACTACTGTACAACACAGAGAATTCTTATAGAAAGGCTTTTCCTCTTAAATTTGTATCTAGTGAAAATAACCTTATTAAGAGTGTTTTAAAAGTAATCAAAAGATTTAGATTATGGATAGAAAATACCAAAGAGCATGTGTTTGTGGGGAAATATATCTTAAAAAGAAACATTAACAGTAAACCAAGTGATCACAATGAAGTTATGTAATCAGGTTGTTCCATTGCTCTTTCCTTTTTATAAAATTGTTGACATTCTGAAGAATTTTTTTTTCGGATACGTCTGCTCAGAGATGGGAAAATGGGATCTGAAGGTAGTATAAAACAATTCTAAGAAAGTGAATGGTGTGTGAGCCTTTTTTTTATTTGCTTCACAAGTAATTCACTTGTAAAAAAAATTAACATCTGCTATTTTGAAGCTAATCTTAGTGTATTGAATGCTCTTAACCATTTCTCAATCCCACAGTCTTTTATCTTGCTTCTCCTGCTGTGTTCCCACCACCCCTGATCCCATTAGCAAACCTTGAGACAGCCTCAGACTTACCAAAGTACTGCTTTGGTTTCAGCTGCTCTTCTGCAAGAGGAAGTGAATGTTGGGGGTTTTCTCTGTGGTACAGTTGTGATAAAGCTGTGGTGGTCTTATCTCTCTCGTAGGTAGTGGCTCTTTATGACTACACAGCGAATCGATCAGATGAACTAACCATCCATCGCGGAGACATTATCCGAGTGTTTTTCAAAGATAATGAAGACTGGTGGTATGGCAGCATAGGAAAGGGACAGGAAGGTTATTTTCCAGCTAATCATGTGGCTAGTGAAAGTAAGTTTTATGCTCCCTTCCTGGTTTACTAATATGGTGTAACTGATAGTCCAAGATTTTATCATTTGCTACCCTTTAATTTACTCTCTTTGTAACTTCTGCTTATGTTTACCAGTGGGTATTGCTTTTCATTCTCGTGATACAAAAATAAATAAATAAAAAGGGGGGGCAGTAATGCACTAGAAAGCTACTCCATTCTGAGATTGGAATATTTGCTTCACAGACTTATTCCGGGGGCCCTGCCTGGCTGACACTCTTCTTCAGCCCTCTTTGCCGCCGCCTGCTTCGCATGCAGTTATGTCGGCTCTTCTCTGGCCACGGTGGCTCGTCAGTCGACAGGCAGCGTCAGAACCTCTAGTTCCCCAAGTCCCATTCTTTGACTTTGCATACCTCAGTCCCAGCTGGAACCTGCTAAAACAAACCTGCAGTAGATTGTTTCATTATCAGGTAAATAAAGTCCCCATTTGTGAAAGGCCAAAGAAAGGAGCTGGAGGAGAAGTTCTACACAGGAGTTGGTGAGCGCCCTAGATTTACTACCAGGCCTTGAGAGGTGCAAACAGAACTGATCCGAGAGGCTGGAGATGAAATAGCTTAAAGACTGGAGAAAGGGGAAAAGTATAGCAATGCTTCTTCAGGAGAATGCTTCCTGTCGACAGTTCCCTTGGTAGGGGGGTAGGAAAGCCCATTACTCAAGGGTAAGGAAGACTCGACACTAATACTGATACGCCTCAGTTTCCTCCTGTAAAATGAGGAAGTTGAGCCCTAGGCTCTAGGCTTCCTTCCAGAAACACTGAAATTGTATAATTCTGGTTTAAAATGTAGTCTAGGCAGCCTTGAGAATACTCCATTTTGAATCACTAGTGTTAAATCTTTTGTTTCTGCAAAGAAGAAATTATTATAAATAACAGTTGACTTTCAGGCATGTCTGTGAAGCCCCATTTAACCTAAACTGGCTGAACAAAAGTACTATTGATTCCTAACCTAAGTTCTAGATTTTGAAAGCAAAGGGGATGAAGGAAAACAGGAAGAATAATTTATTTCATGAGGACTGGGTGCTGGGCTAGGCACAGATGAAATTAGTTCTTTCTGCACCCACCACCCTGTCTGCCCCCTGGTTCTTCCCAGGGCCCCCTCTGCCCCACTCTCCAGGGCTCCCTGTCTCTGCAGCTCTTTCCCTCAGCTTATCTGCTGCTTTCAGCAAACTCCTCCCCTCAAAAGTGCTAAGTGTCTCAAAAATTACCCACTTCTCTCCCTCAATAACAAAATTCTTCATTTCCTCCGTGCCACTGTTGTAATTCTTCTTTGAGCAGTAAATGATTGATAGCTCTTAAGCTATTTTAATGTTCAAAAGAGGATATGTAATGGAGAAAAATTAAGGCAGTGTGGAAGGAAGAAATTTTAGGACAAGTTAATTCCCAGTCATTTTTCATAAGCTCAGTACTTGCCACTCCCAGGTTGCCTCACATACCCCAGTCTTCCCTCCCCTTGCCAGTGATGGCTTTCTCGCTGGATCAGTAGCTCTAGTCAGCGGGAGTAGCTTCCATGTCCAAATCAGGAGAGCTGCCTGTGCAGTCACAGTCGCTCCGGAGTATGTCTGTAATTTTAACTGCGTATAACAGCCCGTTGTTTCTTCCAGACACGAGTGGAAACATTTAAAACCTTTTTTTTTCACAAGACAGTATAAAGATGATGTGTGTATTTCTAAGGATGGTATTAGATTTTTAACTTTAGAATCTAGTTAGTTTGCAGAAATAACCACTTAAGCTTATGAATCTTGAGAGGCTATAGATACTTCATCCACAGTGGGTTAAAAATCCATTAAAATTAGCTTTTTTTCCCATAATAACCAAAGTGCGACTTCTAAAGCATACCACAGTGCTACTTGGTGGCTGCATGCAGAAATTAATTCCGTATTTCAAGTAGTGACCATCCTCCAACTGCCAGAATTCCTTATTGTATCCCAGAAGAATTAATACTTTCTTTTGGCATCAGTCACTGCTTCTTGAAAAAGCCTTTTAAAGGCCAGAACAAACAAAGAATTCTCAGAAAACCTGAGAATATAATGTTTGAATTCTCACTTCATCAGGGGTTATCTTCTTTTCCCTTTTATCCTACTTTATAACCTGAATTTAACAAAAACTCACCTGCTCAGTTTTAACATTGGGGGGGGAACCATCAGCAGCATATTCCACTCTAAAAATAGGAGGAGAAATTGTCCTTTATCTTTATCTGAAGCCAGATATGCCAAGCAAATGCTCTTAAGGGAGTATATAGATATGAATAGAACCTCTATCAGCCTTTAAGTTAAAAGCCATGTCCTCTAAGAGAACAACACAATAGAAGTCCCCCCATCATTGTAAAGAACTTACTCCTTTTGTATCTTAAGCCCCCAGAAAGAAAAACATGAACAGCTTCACTTAATGAC
>CM052802.1:25735691-25770437 GCA_028533885.1 Nasua narica
TGTCCTGCAGAGAAAGTGAGTGGACCCTGATGATGTGACAGCAAAGCAAGTGTGAGTCACCTCACACGCGGAGACTCTGCCCCCAGCAGTAATGTTCCTAAGTGTTCTACACCGAGAAACTCTAAAAGCTTCCAGAATCTCTCTTACCCCGAAAGGAAACCATAGTATATTTGACACGTGTACCTCAGCCCCGGCTCTCTCTCTTCCCCTCAGCACCTGTGTTGCTTACTATTTGGGACAGTTTCCCGCCATGTCTCCAGGACCCTCTGACCTTCAGCAGGGTGAGACCACACTGATAACTTGCCTTCTCAGTTTGTCTAGCCTGAGGCCAGGACCTAGATAATTGCCAGTTCCCAGTAAAGGGGCTATGAGAGAATTCCCCTGCAGCCTCGCCTCCACTGTCTGTATCTGAGGATACATAAAAGGTATAAAATAAGTGATATTGTACTGGGTCAAACCAATATTCCACTTGGCCCATTACTCTCTCTTACTGTGACTTTAAGGGTCGTTTGATGGGATAATATGGTGTTTGTTCTTCATGATGATATTTTCAAAGGTTAACCTAAATGTCAGCAATATCCCTCTAATAATCTATCACAGATCTAAAATGTGTAAGATTTTGTTGGGAGAACTTCACATCAGTCATTCTTAGTTGTAAATTGCCCTTTAGATAGCGGCAGTATTAATTATTATCAGTCACCCTGTCTCCTGACTCGGCCATCAGCTTGTCCTTTTTTTCTGAAGGTCTCTGATACCCTAACTCTGCTGTCCTCTTGTCTCATCAAGTGCCGCAAGGTCTCTCAGCCTTGGCACACCGGCCTTTTGGGCTAGATAATTCTTTGCTTGTGGGAGTATGTTGTGTATTAGAGGATGTTTAGTGGCATCCACTAATCCACTAGGTGCCACAAGCACTAATCCCCTCTAGTTGTGACAATCAAAAATGTCTTCCAGACATTGCCAAATTCCCCCTGGGGGACAAAATCACCCCCTCCAGTTGAGAACTACTGCTCTATTTTAATTTTTTTTATTAACATAAAATGTATTATTTGCCCCAGAGTACATGTCTGTGAATCATCAGGCTTACACATTTCACAGCACTCACCATAGCCCATACACTCCCCAATGTCCATCACCCAGCCACCCTATCCCTACCCTCCCACCACCCAGCAACCCTCAGTTTGCTTCACGAGATTAAGAGTCTCCTATGGTTTGTGTTCCTCCCGATCCCATCAGTTACAGTCACCTTACAGGCAATAAAATGAAACAAGATGGGATCTATTTTAATTTTTAAAAAATATAATTGTTATGTACATATGTGTATGTTTCCTTAAATTCTTTCTTTAAGGTCCGCTACTGAAATTTTGGTTTTGTTTTTCCATTTCTGGCAATTATATAAATGCTGGTGTTGGGGTTAGACTGTCCTTCTTAAAAACAATAGCTTCACATGAAAATGTGTCCAGCAGAACCAACATGAAGGGTATGTATAAAATGCCTCCCACTTCCCTGTAGATAGCTCTTGACTGCCATTTATTTCCTTCGCCTTAGAAATTCCCTATACGCTAGGGCCTGGGTGGCTCAGTTGGTTGGGCAGCTGCCTTTGGCTCGGGTTGTGATCCCAGAGTCCTGGAATCGAGTCCCACATCGGGCTCCCGGCTCCGTGGGGAGTCTGCTTCTCCCTCTGACCTTCTCATCTTTCATGTTCTGTCTCTCTCTCTCTCAAATAAATAAATAAAATCTTTAAAAAAAAAAAAAGAAAGAAATTCACTCTATGCTAATGTTCTTGTCACTACGTAGCAGTCCCAATAATGCCATAATGCTCTCTGATTTTAACACAGTTCTCCCTCAGTTGACATACAAAGGAAAGTACTTTTTTTATTTAAAAGTCTCTTTTATCCACACAAATCCTGCATACAACACATTGAAACAGACTTGGTTTTATCACTCTTCTACAGAACTTTTTTGTGCTTAATGAGCCTTTTCTTTCTTTTTACCCCTCAGTATGTTTCCCCATCACTGTGGGTATGTTGAAGTAGCAACCTCTGTGATACACTGTTGTGTCTTACACAAAAAAAATACAGAATGCCAGATAGACCTCCAGAGGTTGACATCTCCTGTGTAAGGAAATCTTCTCTGCCCAGGTGATACCCGCTTGCAGAGTCGCTGACTGGAAAGCAGCGTCATTCCCAAGATTACTGTAGAAAAACATGCCTAGGCCAAGATCATGAGGCCAGATATTGTCCTGTCCTTATACTCCCTGACAGGTATAAGTCTAAATTACATTTCAAATTGAATTTTCCCATATGAGCAATCTTACAGTGTGGGTCACATTTTTTATCACAACTTTTGTAATTATTACAAATACCATGTGTAGGTATTCAGTCTATTATAGCTAATAAAGTTTGCATTATAAATATTGTTAAAACAAAAGTGTGGTTTGTGCTTGGGTACATGTGGTGGGTATAAACCTTTTAAAAAGATGTAAAGAGCAAAGCTAAAAGCAAAATCACTGACCAGTTTTGTTTAAACTAATATGGATATATGTGCATATGTACACATATTGAAATGAGGAATAAGGAATCATTCATTTAGACTGCAGACAGACTGCCCAGAACCTCCACTTAGAGGAAAGCTGTTCCCCCATAATCTCATGGCATATTGTTTGTCTCTTATTACATTTATCAGCTGCTACCTCAGTGCCAAGTTATTTGTACATACATTTGCCCTCACTAAATAGTGAGACATAGCCTCACTATGTCTGTTTAGTGTTGTTTATCAGGCGGGAAATTGAAATCCTAGATGGATAGGTCCAGTAAGAATTGAGATTCAAACCAGAAGGGAAGAAAGCAATGCTAATTGACTACTAAGCTACACTAACTAAGCCTCAGACACCCAAGTCAGAGATGAGTCCTTAGCTCTCCTACCCCAACAAATTGCCAATTCCATAAATGCCAGATTAATAGTTCTCAACCTGCTAGGTCTCAGAATCACCATGGGCACTTGTGTAAAAATCCTGGTGCCAGATCCTATCCTAAACATATTTCTGAAAGCCTCCTTGGTAGACGCAAGAGTCACGGAATTTTGCTAGAGAATGCCCTTCCAGTCTCATTGGAGGACTAACATACCTACTTCAGATCCCTTAATCTCAGAATATAAACTCCGAGTTGACCTGACTCTACAGCAGCTTCTAAGACATTGCCCACAGCTGTGTGAAACCAGTGGGAATCAACTTCCCAGTAGCCCTATTCCCTCCAAAGCCCCTACCTTAGTGCTGTACATATCGAATAGTCTCAGTAAATGATTATGATTTGGTTGAGACAGAGGTCCCCAAACATAGGTATGTCAGCAATAAGAAGTTTGCAATGAAGAATCGTAAAATAATAATTTGGTGGATGCACAGGAGCCATGGGGAAAAGCATAGCGTGGATTCTTATTGTTCACAGTAGTTCTCTGAATTCACCATGAGCACTGAATTCGTGCTACTAGCGAAAATACAGGTTTAGGTTCCTGTGAGCCTCCAGTCATAACATTTTCATCAGCCATTATAAAATGTAAAGACATTTTAATATATATTGTTGATTCGTTAACGTTGAACTCCTGTCGAGCAGTACTAGAATTTGTGCCTGAACAAAGCTCAAATTGAGGCACGTATTTTACCTAAGGCACATCAGCCTTCTTGCATTTAGTCACACTAGACAACACTTCAGCCCATTGTTTAGAGAGCATTTTAAACCACAGAGTCACCAACAAAACTCAAAAATGTGACAAATGTAGCAGTAAGTAGGCCACAGAAGGGATACTTATTTACGGTATGAAAGCTGAATTGAAGTATTGAAACATGCCGAAGCATTAGAAGTTTCTAGGGTTCCAGCCTCAGCTGGGATCGCGTGCTTCGGGGCAGCTCAGATTTTCAGCACTCTTGCCTGTGTGTGTGTGTTCCGACAGCCTTAGAAAGCACTGTGGGCATTGATCTGGGCTTACAAATGAGCTGTAGTGAGGAGGTGAATTTGCAAACAGGCATCAACAAATAATGAGGCTCAGTTGCATTTTGAAGGTATTAAAAGTACATAGCTGTTTCAGAAAATCTATTATGTCTTTCTAATAAAGACGAAGGAGAAGTTCAGGCAAAGGGAGTTGGTTTAAAAGGGAAAAAATAATAACCTGCTATTTCTAGCATGACTCATATGTCTGATAGTTTTCTTCTATTTCTAACTCTCTGGATGAAAATAAAAGGGCTAAAAGTTCCATGAAGGCAGGAACCGTGTCATGTTCTGAATCAAATTCCCAGCACCTAGTGCAGAGTACGTATCTAGTGAATCTTTATTGAGCGATGGAAAGATCCAGTAGACAAATAGGATCAGCTGCACTAAGGTCATTACAAGACTTCCAAGTCAGCCCTGACCCCCGTCGGGGTCCACCACGCTGGTGCTGCGCGCCGCGGATGTTCCGCCGTGCCCGGAGGGCTGCGATGGACTTTGTAAAACCTTTAGGGTCTCCGTCAGTCTCTCCAGGTTCTTTTCTTAAGCTCCCACCTCTAGAGAATAGTTCCGTCCCGGAAGAGGAAGTGGATAACCCAAAGGATTCTGTAGTCTGCGGGAATTCTAGAGAGATAGGGGTGGCATTCTGATGTTTCCTACCTGCCTGCTTATCTGCAGTCATTTTTCCTTCTCAGGTCAGTTGGGCCACCAGGACATAAATGCATGGAAGCAGCAATTATTTACCAGTTTGATGCCGGACAAGTAGTACTTGGAGCATATGACTGAGCCTACTTCTCTTACCAGTCCCCGGGCCGGGGGCCAACTAGTTTGCCTGTTTTTTGTACTTAGCCTCTGGAATTTCATCACTGCCAAAGCAAGTCACATAATTGTCTTGGGTGTCTCTGTGTCATGTTTGTGATGGATTCCCAGCCTCAGTGGGACCCATGGTCTGCATCATCTTTTTTGTTCTTCCTGGCTGACTCCCTCCTGTCACAGTGCTGTCCCCGTTCTTGGGTCCCTAACCTCTTACTCCCAGTTGACTTTGTCTTTTCTTCCTGAAGAGAAGTTATCCAGCATGAATTTCCTCAACTTATCCTCTCTCCTTTCTCTGTATTTCTGTTAATTTCACCCTCCTTCTCCAGCCACTTTCAGAACTCACAGAAAGAAGCACCGTTCTTTCTATAGCTGACTCCTCCACTTGTAGTTTTGATCCTTTTCCCCCTCCCTCATCCTTCTAGCTCTCCCCCCATCAGGGATGCCTGTCCTCATTCTTCCACTCCTTTGGCATCTTCATTATTTATTCGTTTCACACATACGTACTGAATGCCTGCCGTTTTCCCAGGCACTGTGACGGGATGTTGTCTGTATGGTAGAATGGCCAATTAAACAAACAGCCCTCCACTTTATAGAAGTTACAGTCTAATGAGTGAAAGTCATTGTAATTAGTGGAGCGCTGTTTGTTTAATTTGTTTAATTTAAACAAAAGGTAGTGTAGAGGCAATGAGAAGACCGTGAAGGGAAACTATGAGGCCATGTGGTGAGAAGTAGATGGTTAGTTTTTATGAGGAGGATACATTCAAGGCACTAGCAACTACAGGTGCAGAAGCCCTAAAGTGGCCAGAAATGCTCATCAGAAAAATTGAAAAGCCAGCTGGTCACAGGGGGAGGGGACAGGGGTGAAGTACAAGTGGAAGGAAGGACCAAACCCAGCATTTAACAGACCGTGTAAAGAAATACTCCATACCGCCAGTGTTCTGGGTCATTCACATCACGTCCCTCTGCTGTTTCTCTCTTTCCTTTTGTAACACTGCACTTACAGCTCCTTCCTCCTTCTCTGGCTCAGCCTGCCGTCATCATACAAGCCTTCTCCAGCAAACATGCTGCTGCATCTTTTCTGTTGTTGGTATATATTTTTCTCTAATGTATTTTTTTCTAGATTATCCCTCCTACCCCCACAGTTTCCGATAATAGTTTGGTATTTCAGATGTATCAGATCCTACATCTGTAACTAGGGCTCCTATCCTAAATCCCCCAGGTCTATTTCTACCTGCCTCCCAGAAATTTCTATGTAGATACCATTCTGGAATCTCTGGTCTAATATGCCCATCATCTGCCTTCGTCTTCAGGGAGCTCTGTCTTGAAAGAGCCGGCAGATAGTCCCATATCAAGGGGTTTTGCAGCACAAGAGGATGATAGACTTCCACACGAAAGGCGAGAACAAATAGAAATGGTCCCTGACCTAAGCTTAGTGAGATCAGGAGAGCTTTCCAGAAAAATTGATTTCTCGGTTGAGTTTCACGGGAGGAAGGGCATTCCTGGCGGACTGAATCTATGCTGAGGTAGGGCGCATGGGGCCACCCCAAATGTTTCATCATGGCTCGTCATGCTTGGGATGCGAAGTTTAAAAACAGTCTGCTAAACCTGAACAAGCGGAGGGGATTAAGAAGGTCCTTGTACGGCACGTTAAGAAGATGGGTTTTAACCCGGAGGTCGGAGGGAGCCGCTGAAGGAGATAGCGTCATCAAATGGGTTGTTTCAGAAGGTGACTCTAGGGGCCCCTGGGTGGCTCATTCGGTTGAGCATCTGAGTCTCAGTTTGGACTCAGGTCATGATCTTGGGTTCATGAGCTCAAGCCCCACACTGGGCTCTGCATGCTGGTATAGAGCCTGTTTAAGATTCTCTCTCCTTCTCCCTCTGCCCCGCTCCACCTCGCTCCCTCTAAAGAACAAACCAAAAAAGCTCACTCTAGAAGCTCTGGAAAAAAGCAGTACTGAAGGACCTAAGCAGGAGAAGCTGTTGCAATAATCCAAGCCAAACACAGTGAGACCCCAGGGCATGACTAAATCCGTGTGATGGTAAAGGAGAAATCTGGGTTTCTGACTGGACCATCTCGGTGTGTAAGAGTATGAGAAACACTGCAGTTTGCGACTCACAAAGTTGGCAGGGTCTGCGCAGCAGCCTGTTGGACATCTCGCAGGCTTCCCTGGAACTCAGGAGAGATTTGCTGGGAACTCAGACTGGCTAGGTAGTGTTGATGAAACTAAGTGTGTTTCAGAAAAAATTGTGTTTGTAAAAGGTGCTGAAAAGTAGCGATGGCTGAATCATCTTGAAGAAAACTTGAGATCTGGTTTCATGGTGTTGATTTGGAAGTCATTAGTCTAAACACACTGGTTAAATGCATGGGAACAGAAGAATATGAAAAATGGAAGGACAAGGGGCAAAAAGTATTAGGGATGCCAGTTTTTTTAGAGAGTGAACTGAGAGGAGCGAGCACAGGAAGGCCATTGCCGTGAAACAGCCCCCTGGCCCCAGCCTCCAGCAGTCTTCGCTTTTCCATTCTCCAGCCTTTAATGCACCTGTTCCCTGGGGCGCCTGCGTGCCTCAGTCCTTAAGCATCTGCCCTCAGCTCAGGTCATGATCCCAGGGTCCTGGGATCGAGCCCCACATCCTGCTTGGCGGGAAGCCTGCTTCTCCCTCTCCCTCTCCTCCTGCTCCTGTTTCCTTTCTCAATGCGTCTCTCTCTGTGTCTTTATAGTGTCAAATAAATAAATAAAAATCTTTAACTAAAAAAAAAAAATGCACCTGTTCCCTGCCTACCGGAGCGGAGGTACCTTGTCGAAATAGAAATCAAGTCTTACCAGCTCAGAAATCTTAGTTGGCTCTACATTTGTCAGTAAAGCCCAAACCTCGTAAATGTCTGTCTAGATCCCACACCTTGAAGATGGAATTGAACTCTGACCTACTTTTCTTCATCTTCTAAAACAAGCTCCTGAGTAGGCTGCCCAGCACACATTCCTCAAACCTCCGCTCACCCTGTTTTCTTGAACTATGTAGTTTTTTGTGCTTCTCCAGTTATCAGAATTCCAGTTCATTCCTTTAAGATCTCTCTAAATGCTCCCTCCGCTGTGAATCCTTCTCCAAAACCTCAAGTTACAATTCAAGGCTACTGTTGATTTCCACGCATTTTCTTTTTACCTTTGTCATAACGTTCATCCTCTTCTGCCCTGCTGGTTGTAGCCACATAATTCCCCACTAGATCATAAACTCTTATGGCCTACTCAGCCCTGTACGCCCGGCATGTCGAACACAGTGCCGCCCCTAGAGTGGGGTTTCATAAGTATCTGTTGTTGTTTTTTTAATCGGCACAGTTAATACCAAAACCTACAAGTCACGAATCAAGATGAAGACTTTTGCTTTTTGTTTTAATATACTTCAAAAAACTGTGTTTTCATGCACGGGACTATTTTGCCCGTAAGGAAAAGCATTATAATTCATCAAATACAATTCACATAATCAGTAATAAATTCTAAAATCAAAGAATCAACTTATATGAATATATAAAATTGTAAAATTGTGCTCCTGGAAACAGAATTTTAGCAACAGAGGAAATCTGGGAGAGCTTATCTCATCCAGTGGTCTATAAACTCTCTTCTGTAGACCACTACTCTTTAGGGCTCTGGAGCGTAGGGTTGGGAAGACAGGGTTTGCTTGGCCCCCAACCCTAGCTTCACCTAATTCTATGCATAAGGGTTTATGTATGAGCATTTCAAGCAAGACTGTCGTGAAAAATAGTTTTATTGTTAAATCAGTTTGAAAAAACAGAATTCTAGCCTTCCCTCTTCTGTAAGCTTGGTGACTCTGGGCCTCCATTTCCTCATCTGTAAAATACAAGAATGATGCTTTGGTCATTCATGCTTTTCTTCTGAGCCCTGTCTGTTCATTTTCAAGTAAAAAACAGATCCCAAGAGAAGTTAAGTGGGTTGTGCTCAGGTCGCACAGAAAGTTATTGACAGAACCAAGACTCGAACTTGGCCACCAGCTCTGGCAGTGGTGGTTTTCCTCTCTCTCTTTTTTAAAAGTTCCTAAAAAAGGAGTATAAGCAAATTATAGATACTAATACTATGGACAAGGTAGAAGATATCAGAAGGTATCATAAACAGCATGTATATAGAAAGCTATACTATATCATAAATTTGCCTTATTTAAAGCTCACTGTATGCTAGCTACAACAGACATTGAACATTTACCTAAGTTTACATTCATTCCTCCAGTTTACAGAAATATTTGGGCGAGTTGTCTGCGTGGCCCATTTCTCTTTAACAGAGCTATTTATGGGTTGTTTTCTTCTTGGTGAATCTCCACTTAAAATCATGCCATGAAAATCATTCCTTTCATGTTTTAAGTCTCACTGCATTTAAGTTTAAAAGCATCACTGAGAACTCAGCTACGAGGGTTTGGGAAACAGGAGCTTCTGGATTCTGGTCCTTTCATTCATCTCCTTTGCTTTGCTCCTCTTCCTCTCTTCATCCCCTCCTCTCCAAATCAAGGGTTTCCAGGAAGAGAAAGCGAAGCCACAAAACAGCTGTCAGCGATGTGCAGCTGTCAGCGATGTCCGTGGACAGGAGGGAAGGAAGGGAAGTCATGCTCCTTGGCCTTGTTGGCGGTGGGGGGGATGCTTATGGGCTGATTGTATTCTAGCCTTGGGGGCTTTTTTTTAAAAGAAAATGAAACAAAACAGCTCACAGAGACACCTCCTTCTTCCCCCTCCTTCTGCCTCCATGAGTAACTACCTATATGGCGTGCTGCTGCTGAGACCAAGGAATAAGTGAGTAAAGGTGTTAAGAAGTTGAATATTAGTTCAAATTAATTGTTCTTTAACAAATAAGTGTTAAAACTTTGTGATGTGGGTACCCTATTAACTTGGAATTCATAGGATTTGAACACCAGTTCAGCCACCTTTGCATCATGAAAAAGGACTTGAATGTGCCAATTATTGTAACACAGTAATATAGTAGGAAAGGTGGCAGGGACACTATTAAAGCCACTTAAGACGAACTTTCTGAGGACCTGACAGCATCCATTTCACACGAACAGACTACTGAAAGCAGATTTGGGAAGACCTACATAGGGCAATATGTTGTGACTCATTTGTCAAGGGCACGAATAATTAAAAGTAACATTGGCTTAACAGCGATGTATAATCGTCTGACTTCTCTTCCCTCAACCTGTGGAGTAGTTTCAGACTCTGATTAGAGCTGTTATATTGAGGGTTTGTTTTGTTTTGTTTTGTTTTTAATCCAGAGTTTTACAGAGTTTCACGCATCGTACATACATTTATGGTAAGACATTGGTCTTGCCGTGGGCAAAGAGATAGAAGTAATACTTAGACCATGTAAAAAATAAAATTAATCTGATTGCTATGTTTGGAATTGACTTCTTAAGTCTGGGAGAAAACTAAAGCAATTCGGTTATAAACGATGCTTTTGGAGTTTAGATTTTGATGGTTTTTCTTTGGGTTTTGCTCTGTTGGGTTGAGAACAGGTCGACTGTCCTGCAATCTGAATCAGTCCTTGAATTTGAGTTTTTCGTGTGTTGGTACTTTTTTCCCCAAACACATTTGAAATGAGTCAGATCATCTTCACCAGTAGAGAAAAATCAAGGTGTCACCGGTTCTTTTGTTGTTTTGGGAAATTGGGTCACTTGCTACAACATCCACCTTCTACCACCAAGTCTTCCTTTTCTGTTATTCTTGTTTTTATGATATGCTTGATTTAAAGCTGTACCGAGAGCAATAATATGACATAATTATGATCCAGAAAGCAATATCCTTTTGAAATCTTTGATAAGTAATACTTGTTTTAAGATATTCAGTGCCAAATCTTGCAGAAATCTGATTGTGGAGGAGGAAATCTACAAAGCGAAACAAGCTACAGGAAAGATAAGAATGGGAAAGTACAACTTAAGCCTGAAAGAAAAGGTGGTACTCCTTTTCTTTCATTTCACTTTACTTTTTTGGTTTTTTCAGATTTTTTTTTTAATTTAGATAAGTAGATATGACGTATCCCTTTCATCTGTATATAACTCAAAACTTAAATGTACGAACGATGTATATTTTCTATGTGAATTTTAAATGAATTCTTTCCATAACATGTAATTATCTCCAAAAAAACATTTGTAGTCAATTTTATAGTAACATTGGGTTGATTTATAAAAGACTGTCTTGTGGTTATCAAACACCATTCTCCCACAGTATATACTTTTATCTGGAGTTAATGCTCGAATTCCAGAGTGACGTCTAACAAGACAGTATAATCTGGCACCACAGGAAGTGCTTAATAATTTGTTTTCCTCAGGAAGATGCCATCGATAAAATACATACTGAACAGATTTTGTGGAAGACTGAGTTTTCAGTTCCAAAATTTTACATACAGGTCCATGAGTATCATCACTATGAAAATATAAAGTGTACCGAAAAGATGCGGAAGGAACGCTGCAATGATGAAAGACAAATTTAGAACTTAAGCGATCTCCACATGGTATTTCTAGATTAATTTAGGCTGATTCACACCTGACTTATTGCCACATACCTGAAAAATGACTTGAGGTAAAAAGAGTGCTCCGATGATCTGGAGAGCCAGTTCCTTGGTTTTCCGTCGGAGTGAATACATGATGTTGACAGACACTTCTGTTCAGAGTAGGCCTGCTCTCTCATTCAGCAAGTTGTGATGATTGCCTGCGCGGTCTTCTCCGAACCTTTCCTTACCCGATGTTGTTCTCCTTTCACAGCAGTCAGTCGTTAAGGACAAGTCCCAGGATTTCAGACGGGGCTCAGAGTCCACGACACAGTAAGCAGCTTTTCCTCCCCAAAATTTCCTGTGATAAATAGTTGGCTTTTTTTTTTAAGGACAATTTCTCCATTTCTCTTTTTACAATATTACACCAAAAGTTAAATTTCAGATCATTGATTTTTGAAAGAGTTAAGTTAGCTTAAGGAGACTGTTTTAATGGTTGGACTTTATTATAACTAAGTTATAGTAAATAATATTAAATAAAATTAAAATATCACACTAAATTTTGTTTTTTGTGTACCTACTTTGTCTTTTCTTTTTGAGTAACATTTTATTTTTTTTTTAAGATTTTATTCATTTTAGAGAGAGCGAGTGTGTGCATACACATGAGTAGGGGGAAGAGCAAAAGGGAGAGGGAGAGAATCCCAAGCAGATTCTGACTGCAGAGCCCTATGGGGCTCAATCCCATGACCCTGAGCTGACATCATGACCTTAGCCAAAATCAAGACTCAGATGCTCAACCAGCTGAACCACCCAAGCACCCCTGTCTGAGTAACATTTTTAAATGACATTAATGGAAAACAAGTAGATGATGTGGTTAAAAAATACATATATGAAATACCTATTTTGAGGCTAGAAAAAAAGCTAATACCCAGAACATTATCATTGTGTATTTTCTACAAATGCCTAATATAGTTAAACAATTTACTTTGAGGTGTTTATTTGAAAGATCACTAGGAAGTTTTTGTATTCTTATTTGCTAGTTGCTGTGTCACTTCATATATAAATAGAAAATCCCTTTTACCTCAAAAAAATTATATCAAAGACCTTCCCAGAATATTTCTCGTTTTTTTTAATCACTGCAGATCATCTTGTCCCTAACTTTCAGACCAAACTTCATCGTCACACATCAGTAGCAAACCATCACATGAGTGTAACAGCCTCGAATTGCCTCAATACATGTCGTGCCCTCCCATTCAACCACCGCCATCCCTTGTATGCATGAGAGCATGCACTTACACACGCATGCGCCCGGGTGATCCCTGCCTGATTTCCTTCACATAGATATTTGTTCGAGTTAACCCTGCCATCCGCTTTGACCTTTTGAAGAATAATGGGTCTCTTTCAGTTCAAAAATTCTGAGGTAGGTGACAGTCTAATTTATAGGAATTGTCAAATAAGCTTGTGCGTTATCTCACAAGATCATATTTCATTCTACAGATGAAAGACAAACATAATTTTTAAATGGTGTTTTAAAGAGTCACAGAATCATGACCTAGAAGATTTCTTAGAAATTCTGCATCCTCTCAGTTTTCTAGTCAAGAAAACTAAGGGAGAAGGCCTTGCATAAATTTCACAGGGAGCGTCTGTGTCAGCGCACAGACCAATGTGGAAGAGTCCCAGACTATTGCAGTGTTTGTTTGTTTAAATCATATTTAGTGTTGTCAAGCTTCTTGGTAAAATACCATTTTGTTGGAAGCTTAATCTTTCCAAGAGAAAATCTACTGATGATGCTCTATCTATAGCCCTGTATCACTTCAGAGCACAGTCACTCACGTTAATTACATTTGATTCCCACCATTTCCCTGCAGACCGGTATCCTGACCCCCGTCTTACATATGGAGAAACAAGGTCTTCGAGGCTGGGACTTGTTTCAAGTCACTGTGGGTACTAAGTGGCAGACCCAGTTCCAGAACACTGGTCCTCTGTTTCCAAATCTCCTTTTCTCTCCAGGCTTTCCTGTTGCTTTCCTGTTTCCGGGATGCAAACACACACATCCCAGGTCTTTCCGGTTTTTGTTCTTGTTACATCTGCCAGGAAAGTTTTCAGTGCCATTCTCTAAAAAAGTGAAATTTAATATAATAGTTGATGATACAGTCATTGTCCCTAAGGAGTTTATACTCAGTGACAGATTATATATATAAGAAGTACCCTGGAACAATCAGGAAAACTGTTTCAGCGACCGAAAAATAACCACATTTAATAGATTATGACAACAGTGTTCTTGGTGTTCTCGAGCACGTTTTATAAAAACGTTTGTAACTTTTACCTAAAATGCAAGTAAGAGACTATAGTCACTCTGACTGCATTGGATACCTATTTCCAAGTGTTAACAGAGATCCAGCCATAATACCATGCTCTCCTGATAAAAGTTAAAAAAAAAAAAAAAAAAAAAAAAAACTCACAAAACATTCCAGCTTCTAAAGGCTGTGAAGGTAGCTTGACTTTTCCTTCTGAGCATAAGGCACTTACCAGGCTGCTGAAAATAAATTTTCATGAGAAGTTCAGATAGGTCTAAATGCTCAAGTTCATCTGCAGTTTTTGGGCTTTCCCTATACTAGTAATCTCTTAGAAGTAAGGATGAATTAAGATACATTTCTCATGACCTGAAAACTGTAGGCGAGTCGAAGGTGAAAATATTATAGTCCAGTGTGTACAAAGTCATTTCTTTATTTCTTTAATTTACCTCGGTGAGTGCATTGTACCCAAGTAAATGGAGAGAGGCTAATTTTTGTGTTTCTGTGCAGTCGTGCCATTCAGTTTGCAACGTCTACTTACTTAGTTGGTTGACCAGAATATATAAATAAGCCACATAGGACTACCTCTTACCACTTCCACTTGAATTTCTTGGCTTGTTTATTCTTTCTTAGTTTTTTGAGAAATGTCAATCACTTGTGTACAGGTGATTTTTATACATTTTAGTAAAGCTACACTTCCTTTTTAAGAGTATCAAGAAGAAATTCCAGTAGGTTAGTTTAACAAAGGCATTTTCTTAAAATCTTACACTTTCACTGTTTGTACTTCATGCCCCTATGATGTTATTATCTGCTCCCTAAGTCAGAGTTTGTAATGAAATTTCTTTAAATACGTTACAATCCTTAATGAATAGTATTGGTATTCCTTAGTCATTATTTGTTTTTAACTTGAATGTGTTCAGGGTTTTGTTTTGTTTTTTTTAAACATAGAATGTTTTATTTCATTAACAACTTTGATCAGAGAAAAGTTCCTTCAGATGGTCAATCATATTAAAGTCCCTTATGAACACTCAAATATGAACTGAATGAATGAATGAAATCTCTTCTCAATATAGTGAAGCCATAAGGGTTAATTCTAAGTATCCTGTCAATCCTCCACTATGCATTGATTCCGTCTTTATAATAAGCCCATTCCAGACACCTCAGTTTCTTTTTCTGTGCAGGAGAAGGAAGCGGTTTATCTTTTTTCCCTAAAATACCCTATTGTTTGCAACCTCCTTTTCTTTTTAATTCTTTTTTAAATTTTATTTTATTATGTTGTTAGTCACCGTACAGTACATCATTAGTTTTTGATGTAGTGTTCCATGATCCAGTTTGCGGGTAACACCCAGTGCTCCATGCAGTACGTACCCTCCTTAATACTCATCACCGAGCTCGCCCATCCCCCAACCCCACCCCCCTCTGAAATCCTCAGTTTGTTTCCCGGAGTCCATAGTCTCTCATGGTTCATTCTTTATCCATTTTTCAGCCTTTTTCTTACCCCTCCCCTTTGTGAGATCAGACCCATCCATTGTCAGATGTGTAATATCACAGTGTTCTTTATATATTTTAAATATGTTCTTCATCGGGCGCATGATTTGCAGATATTTCCCTCTAGGCTCTGTTTTTCCTTTTCATTCTCTTGACAGTGGCTTTCGAAGAGCCAGCTTTATTTTGATGAAGTCCAATTTATCATTTTTTTTCGTTTATGAATCATGCTTTAGTTACAGTATCTAAGCCGCCTTTATCTAAAGTCACACAAGTGTTCTCCTATGTCTTCTTATAAAAGTTTTATAATTTCAGGTTTTGTATTTAAGTCTATGATCTCTTTTGTGTTAATTTTTATATATGGTAGGAGGATCCGAGAGTTTATTTTATTCTGTTTGCATTTGCATATCTGGTTGTTCTGGCACCATTTGTTGAAAAAACAGTCCTGCCTCAGGTGAATGGCCTTTTTGCGCTTTTGTGAAAATCAGTTATCAGTACATGTGTGGGTTTGTTTCCGGACTCTCTATTCTGGTCCATTGATCCACTTCTCTGTCTTTCTATCAGTAACACACTGTCATGATTACTTCAATTTTATAATATGCCTTGGAATTAGGTATTATTGGTCCTCCAGCTTTGTCCTTTTTTAATGTGGGTGTAGCTTCAAGGTCCTTTTTATGTCCACATGAATTTTAGAATAAGCTGTTCTACAACAGAGCCTACTAGAGTTGCAGTGGGCATTGCCTTGAGTCCACAGATCAGTATGGGGAGAACTGACATGTTAACAATGTTCAGTAATCTGACTCATTAACATGATATATTTCTTCATTTATTGAGGTCTTCTTTAATTTCTCTCAACACTGTTTTTTTCAGGCTTCAAGGTATAAGTCCTACCCACGTTTGGCTCATTTATTCCCATTTCATAGATAATGATATTGTTTTCCAATTTCAGTTTGTTATTGTTTGTTGCTCATTTGTAGAAATACTACTTATTGTTGTATGTTGAACTTGTACTGTGCCATCTTACTAAAATGCCTTTTTAGTTTTGGTGGCTTTTCAGTATATTTTACTAGATTCTCTGCAAAGACATTCCAGCAAATAACAGCTAGTTTAATTTCTTTCTTTCCAAACTGGATGCCTTTTATTTTTATTTTATTTTATTTTATTTTATTTTTTTTATTTTTATTCTTATATTTTTGCCTTATTGCATAGGATAAATCTCCAGTACAGTGTCACAATGTCAAATAGAAATGATGAGAGTACATAGTGTTATCTTCTTCATGACCTTATAGATAATGAGTGGGAAAGCATTTAGTCTTTCACCATTAAGTATGATATTATCATAGGTTTTTTAATAAATGTCCTTTATCAAGTAGTTTCCTTCATTTCCTGGTTTGCTGAGGGTTGGTATCAGGAATGGATGTTGGATTTTTGTCAAATGCTCTTTCTGTATCTATTGCAATAATCACATGATTTTTCTTTATTAATTTATGATAATATGATAAATTACATAAATTTGATTTTCTAAAATCTAATTTAGAACTTTTTGCATTTTGTTCATGACAAATATGGTTCTATAGTTTTCTCGTAATGTCTTAGTCTGGTTTGGTATCAGGGGAGGGCAGCTTCATGGGTCGAGTTAGAAGAATTCCCACCTCTTCTATTTTCTGGAAGAGTCTGTATAGATTTGGTATTTTTTTCTTTTATAACTTTTTATAATTTTGATTTCTTCATTGATACCCCCTATTTGATGACATGATTTCCTTTAGTTTTTGAACATATTTACAATGGTGGATTTCAAGTCTTTGTCTAAAAAGTCCAATGTGTAGACTTCCTAAGGGACAGTATCTGTTGATTGCTTTTTTTCCCTTTGTATGGGCCATACTTGGTTTTTTGTACATCTTGTAATCTTTTGTTGAAAACCGGATATTTTAAGTGCTATGACAACTCTGGAAATTAGATTCTTCCCTTCCCAGGGGTCTGTTGTTGCTACTTATTGTAGTTGTTCTTTGTTTGTTAAATGACTTCTCTGAATAAATTCCATAATGCTGTGTTTTGGCCAGTGAAGTTTCTGCTTGGTCAGATTAGTGATCAGCTAATTGAACAAAGATTTCCTTAAAACTGGAAACAGTAGGTCTCCCAGTCTTGCTAAGGGGTTCTCTTGGGGTATTGTGCACCCCTTCAATATTTAGCCAAGCCATTGATACCTCTTAGATTTCACTTCCTGTTAGCATAGAGCACTACGATCAGCCAGAAGTGAAGGCGTAAGGCTTTCTTAGGCCTCTGCTGTGCGTGCACACAACTCTACGCATGAGACCTTCCAGACTCTCAGAACTATGTCCAGGCTTGTTAAGACTCCTGTGGACATCTAACTTCCCCAACTTCTCCTTTTCAGGTTTTTAGTTAGTCTGTTGTTTGGCTACTGTTAATCCATCACTTGGGCAGCCGCAAAGTTAAGTGGAATTGTTTTCAACAAGTGCCTCCCAGGGAAAAGGCAAGCTCTGAGATAGGTTAAATACAGACAGCCTTACAAGTGGTCTGTCTTGATCTGTCTGTCTATCAGACAGATAGTTCTTTGGAAATGAGGCTTTGAGAGGACTCCATCCCTGTTCTGTGCCCTCCAGTAGCTGCCAGGCTGCTGGCTTTCACCACAAATGCAGGCTCTTCTTTTTTAAGGTTTCCACAGAGCCAACAGTGGGGGATGAGACTAGGTCAAGGTGAAATGCCACAAACCTCCAAGATCTTACCAAGATTCAACCATTTTTCTTGAATAAACATTCCCCGGTTGCCACAAGCTTTTGGCTAATTTCCAGAATTCTGAAAAAGTTGATTCTAACTATTTTTGCCAGCTTTCTCCTAGCTTATTTGGAGAAGAGAACATTCAGAAGTCAGCTCCACCACTTTCATGGACATCATTTTATGTCTTCTTCAAATATTGGATAAACTCACCAATAAAGTTGTCTGGTTCTAGAATTTTCTCTCCCTTTCGAAATATGGACTTTGTTCTTTCATCTTTTGATTTCTGACTTTTTCCTTCTCAGCCATCTGATCTCATTTTCCTTACCTTTGTATCTGCGCATCTTCATTTCCAGCTGCCATAGCAATACCACAGAGTGGGTTGCTTAAGAAACCCAACAGAAATTTTTCAGCTCTGGAGGCTGGAAGTTCAAAATCAAGGTGCCAGCAGAGTTGATTTTTGGTGAAGCGTCTCCTCCCAGCTTGCAGATGGCCACCTTCCCGCTGTGTCCTCACATGGCCTTTCCTCTGTGCATGCGTGGAGAGAGAGTGCTCCATGCTGTCTCTTCCTCTTATCAGGACTACCAGTTCTGTAGATTAGAGCCTCCTCCTTATGGCCTCATTTAACTTTAATTAACCTCCTTAAAGGCCCTGCTTCCACTTTGGAGATTAGGACTTCACCCTGTGAATTTTGAGAGAACACAATTTGGTTCATGGCAACCTCTATTCAGTCCTACGTATTACTTGATTTTGAAATTCTTCATCTATGACAAACTCTTCCACCATTCCCACATATTCTAGAAAGAAGATGCTGTCTTCCACTCATTAAATTTCCCTTTTTTGGGGACGCCTGGGTGCCTCAGTCAGTTAAGCATCTGCCTTTGGCTCAGGTCATGATCCCAGGGTCCTGAGATCGAGTCCTGCGTTGGGCTCCTTGCTCAGTGGGAAGCCAGGTTCTCCCTCTGCCTGCTACTCCTCCTGCTTGTGCTCACTCTCTCTTTCCCCCTCTGACAGATAAATAAATAAAATCTTTAAAAAAAAAAAGAAGTATCTTAAAAAATAATAAAAATAAATAGATTTCCCTTTTTTCATTGTTTTTGTATTTTCTTTGTCCTAACATTGTTTACACTCCTACGCACTCATTCACAAAGTATTTGTTTTATATTTTATTCCTACTGTTGAACTGTTTAAAAAGTTGCATTCCACATCCCACAGGTCAGAATATCACAGCTTCTTTTTTTTTTTGAATGTAGTTGCCACACAGTGTTTCGTAAGTTTCAGGTACGCAGCAGTGACTCAGTGCATCCATACATCATATTGTGCTTGCCACAAGGGTGGCTGCCATCTCTCACCATACAACACTGTTACAGTCTCATTGACTGTATCTCCTAGGCTGTACCTTTTATTCCCACAATCATTTATTCCATAAGTGGAAGCCTGTATCTCCCACTCCCCTCTGCTCTGGCAACCATTGGTTCTCTGTATTTATAGGTCTGATTCTGCTTTTTGTTTGTTTGTTCATTTGTTTTGTTTTTTATATTCCACGTGTAAGTGAAATCATACGGTATTTGTCTTTCTCTGTCTGAACTTACTTCATTTAGCATAATACCCTCTAGGTACATCCATGTTGTCACAAATGGAAAGATCTTAGTCTTTTTTGTGGCTGAGTAATATTCCTGTGTGTGTGTGTACCACATCTTCTTTATGCATTCATCTATCAGTGGACACTTGGGTTGCTTCCATATCTTGGCTATTATAAACAATACTGCAGTAAACATAGAGGTATATATCTCTTCGAATTAGTATGTCCTTTTCTTTGGATAAATTATCAGTAGTTGAATTATTGGATTTCACAGCTTTCTTATGCATAAACTTTCTTCACTTTTCTCTTTGTCCCTAAGGAATCTCCTGTTATTTCTACACACGCACGCACACACGCACACATACACACCTTTTCCCATCTAATTTGATAAAAACTTTATTTTTTTTTGATAGAAAGCTTTCTGGTTTTTCCCAGGCATCTAATATTTTTCTGAGAGAAGTAAAATTGATTTTATTCTGTCCCTTCATCATTATAAAGAAGGAGCCCAACTGGCCAAAGGTTCATGTCTCTCCATTATTTTGAGCAGCTCCCTGCCTCTCACCCCCCAGTGTAATCACTTAGATATGGTGTGTCAGATGTTTTTTTCAGAACATCTGTTCTGTCGAGCTCCACTTTCTGTTCCTACAGCCCCCGTCCCAAATCAGAGCCTCATGTGAGCTGTTGCCGCAACTTTCTTATAGGCTCTTGTTTCTCATCTTTCCCTCCTGTAGTTCTGAAGTAGGCAAAGAGCAGAGCCGCGGGGACCGAGCACACGTAATGGATATGCACGTGAAGAAGAATGAGCCAAGCCAGCAGAAAAGTAACCCTAACAGAGGTAAGAGGAAAACCAACACAAAGTTGTATCATAGAGTCAGCAGAGAAAGATTTAGGGAAGGCACAGTCAACCGTGACAAGTGCCAACTAAGTCATGGAGATGAAAAGTACAGCATAGGGAATATAGTCAGTAATATTGTGATACCATTTTTGGTGACAGGTGATAACTGCACTTAGCATGATCACTGAGTAATGTACAGCATTGTCAAACCACTGTGTTGTAGCCCTGAAACTAATATAACGTTGTTTGTTAATTATACTGCAATTAAGAATAGACATGACAAATGCCAAAGGGAGAAGTAAAACAGACTGAAAAGTGCCCTTTTGGGATTTGCAGCCAAGAGGCCATTTACGACCTGCAAGAGGAGAGTTTTGTTGAGAGTTCTGGAAGCATGAACCCGATTGTCTCCAGTGCAAAGGAAAAGATACTCAGAATAGACTGCTTCTCCAAGAAGCTGTACTTCAAAGGAAAGGAAATGCTAGACAGCAAGTGGGAGACACAGGATTTAGAGACCAGAGAGGAGTGATGAGAGTAGGTACAAACACAGAGGAACCACTCAAGGTGCAGGACAAGGGGAATGTCCCAGGGGACCAGAGGAGATAGACACATTAGAATGTGAAACAAGGAGGGGTCACTTTTCTACCAAGACAGGCCCGTGGGGCACATTTGTTTAAATGACGATGTTTTCTGGTGGGGGAAGGAACACACGAAGGCTGCTGTTCTGTCGAAGAGGCAAGTGAAGTCTGTCTGCCGGAAGTGAGCGTTCCAGCTGTATCATGGCGCGCTTCCAGAATTGGCACCATCGGAGAGCAAGATTCAAATTCTGTAGACCTTAATTGTAAAAAAGTATAAAGACTCGTTCTGCCAAATGCAGATACATAATCATGGGTTAAAGAATGACATTTTATCCTTGGTAACAATCAGAAAGCATTTTGAAGCAAATTTTAATAAGAAGGAGTTTGAAATGATACACGTCAAAGAGAAAAAACACACCATAAGCAAAATCCAACAACAAACAATAATCCAAGATGAGGAGGAATTTCATAAAATACATGAAAGATAAAGAATGAATACCCTTAACATATTTTTTAAAAAACTCTTCAAAATCAACAAAGAAAAGGAAAATTGACAAAGGGCATTCAGAGGACGGTTTTACGCTATTGTAGGAAGATATTCAAGTATACATGCACAGACTCAGTTAAAAGGCTCTTCCTTCAGTTTTTTAAAAATAGGAAGAAAAAGGGGCACCTGGGTGGCTCAGTCGGTTGAGTGTCTCACTTTTGATTTCAGCTCAGGTCATGATCTCAGAGTCGTGAGATTGAGCCCTGTGGCGGGCTCTGCACTCAGCAGGATGTCTGCTTCTCTCTCTCTCTCTCTTCCCTCCTCCCCCTGCTCTTGCTCTCTCTCTCAAATAAGTAAATTTTTTTTAATAAGAAGTTTATAGAGTTGATTACGTTATGAAACCTTTATATAAGAGAATACCATGTGATATTGTCCATTACATTATAGAAGTACTTTCATAGACATGGAAAGTTGTTTATGATAAATTCTTAAGTGAACAGAAGGTAATGATGAAATAGTTTATGTAGAACCTATGCCATTGACTCTTGAGCAACACAGGGGTTGGGGTGCCAACCTCCTGTCCATGCAGTTGAAAATCCGCAAACAACTCTGGACTCCCCAGACACTTAACAGTAACAGCCTACTGTTGACTGGAAGCCTTACTGATAACCTCAGTAGTGGATGAACACATATTTTGTCTGTTACATGCATTATATACTCTTCTCTTACAATGAAGTAAGCTGGAGGGACAAAAATGTGACCGAGAAAAATACGTAAAAGAAAATACATTTATGGTACTGCGCTATATTTATCAATATCATCGGTTTACAGCATCTGTGGACATGGTGGGTCATCTATTTGTACCTCCATCATTCCTGTCTTATGTGATACAGTGCACTGTAGATACTATACATACTACTAACACTGACATCAAAAATGAAAGGATAATGTGAAAATTCGTATTTATTTAAATGTGTAACTATTCATGCATTGATAACAAAGAAGCAGCAAAATGGTTGCTTTGTGGTGGCCAAGTGTAATCAATGTCATTGCTTCCCAGTCGCCTGGCCTGTATAGTAATGAATGAACGGTTATAGCATAGAGTGCTGTAGTTCTGTTCCATGATACTGATTGGAAACATCATTACACTTAAAAAAAAAACAACTTATGTGTGATGAAAGGCTGATAAGCAGTTTCTTTGATTAGAGGAAAGAGAGTCATCCTGTCCCATAATGTAGTTCTTTGAAAGAAAGTTATAAAATAGGAAGAAAACTGACACGTTATAACTTCATTACGTATCACTGCCTACTTAAGGATAGTCTGTCCACTTCCATAAAGTGTCGCACACAGTGTTGCATACAGTGAATACTTAAGGGTGAGACGATGATGACACAAAACTAATTAGATTTTCACATGCAGACATACACACATACACAATAGATAAGTTTTTTGAATGAATGGCATGATTACTGTTCGTCAAGTAAGTGGAGCATCGTAAAGGTCTTCGTGCTTGACATCGTCACGAGGAGCCAGCGGAGGAGGAAGAGGAGGAGCAGCTGGTCTTGCTGTCTTAGGGGTGGCCAAGGGAGAAGAGGAGGCAGGAAAGGTGGGCACACTCAGTAGAACTTTACAGAAATACGTTGTAATCTGCTTTACAATGCTTGCTTACAACGTTACTTCTGTTTGCCTCTTCATTTCTCTAAAAATGTTTCTATATGGGGGGCTCAGTTCATTGAGCTCCCAGCTCTTGATTTCGGCTCAGGTCATGATCTCAGGGTCATAACATTGAGACCCGTGTCGAGCTCTGTGCTTGGTGCAGAGCCTGCTTGAGATTCTCTCTCTCCCTCTGTCCCCTCTCCCCCTCACTCTCTCTCTCTTTTTCTAAGAAAAATAAATAAGTTTTTAAAAAATGTTTCCATATGGTACCAATCCCTTTTCCACCATTTGCTTTAGTTTCATTGCCACCATTTGCTTCCCGTCATAGAAGGGTCCCAGTCGTAAAAGAAGTCAAAGCCATTTTGAATAATCGGAAGCCTTCTGCAGGACTGTCTCCTGTCCAGGGTCAATTTGTCTGCTGGCCCTGCTTCTTCTTATGTCTTTCTGCATCGTCTGGCACTGGTTCGGAGGCACTCATCTCTATCAAGTTGTCTTCTGTTCATTCCTCTGGTATGGTGTCTATCAGTACTTGAATTGCTCCAAGATCCATATTTTGAAACCCTTCACCCTCCCCAACTTTTTTGCCACATCACCAGTATCTTACATGATTTCCTTGGTCGGCTCTGTTATAAATCCTGTAAAGTCATGCACAGCATCTGGATACAGTTTTCTCCAGCAGGAATCTACCATTTGGGGCTTGATGACTCTCATGGCTTCTTCTGTAACAATGATGGCATCTTCCGTGCTGTAATCCTTCCAGATTTTCATAATGTTCTCTCTGTTGGGGTTCTCTTCCATTGCATTGACCGTCCTTTCCCTAGAGTAATGTGTGTAATGAGCCTTAAAGTTTCATATGGCCCCCCTGACCTAGAGGCTAAGTTAGAGACATTGTGTCTGGGGACAAGTAGACCATTTCATTGCCTGCGGTGTTGAACTCTTGGGGTTCTGGTGGCTAGGGGCATGGTCTGGTATCAAAAGAACTTTAAAAGGCAGTCCTTCACTGCCGAGGTACTTTCTGACTTCAGGGACAAAGCATCAGTGGAATCAGTCGAGGAAAAGGGTTTTCACTGTTCAGGCATTTTTTGTTGTACAACCAAAACACTGGCAGTTAGTCTTTACCTTTTCCCTTCAGGACCTTGAGGTCAGCAGCTCTATGGATAAGGGCAGTCCTAATCATAAACCCGACTGCATTTGCACAACACAATAGAATTAACCTATCCCTGCTTGCTTTCCTTAAATCCTGGTGCTTGCTTCTCTTCCTCACCAATAAATGTCCTTTATGACATTTTTTTTCCAGAATAAGGCACTTTCATCTGCATTAAAAATCTGTTCAGAGAGAGATATCCTTGCTCCTCAGTGATTTTATTAATGGCCTCAGCTGATTCTTGGTGGGCAGAACTGCTTCTCCTATTATCTTGACTTTTTTTAAGCCAAATCTCTTTGTAAAATTATCAGACCATCCTTTACTGGCATTTAGTTCTGCAACTTTGGATCCTTCACCTTCCTTTTGCTTTAAGTTTTCAATAATGACTTTGATTTTCTTGAATCATATTAGTCTGTAAGTACATCTTTCTTATATCAGTCCTGTACACACATAAAAGCTGCATTTTCAATACAAAATAAAAAGGTATGTTGCAGGGGTGCCTGGGTGGCTCAGTTAAGCGTGTTCCTTCAGCTCAGGTCGTGATCTCGGGGTCCTGGGATCGAGCCCCGCACGTTGGGCTCCCTCCTCAGCGGGGAGTCTATTTCTCCCTCTCCCTCTGCCCCTGCCCCCATTCATGCGCATACCCTCTCTCTCTCTCAAATAAAGAAATAAAATCTTTTCCCCAAAAAAATATTTTGCAAAACATGTAGGGTTTCCATGCCTGTTGGTGTAGATGCAGCAACAACTTCATGAGTTTCCTCTTCCCTTTTGGTGCTCCTTATGGTGCTTTCATGTGCAGACAACCACAGCTGCAGACCTCGGTCTGTGGTAGGTATCTCAAGCAATTCAAGTTTTTCTGGTAATGTCATGACTTTCCCCTGCTTCTTGGGAGCACTTCCAGCATCACTGGTGACACTTTGCCTGGGTCCCATGGTGTTGTTCAAGATTTACAGTATTTCACTAAACACAGTGACAAATATGCAGGAGCTATGCGAGATCACTTTTTACCACGATATGCAATTTACTGGAGAGACGAGCTGCTCATGCATCTGTATTTCTGTATATTTCATAGTAGTAAATGATAAAAGGGAGTGGCATCTACATATATTTTATGCATTCATGACATGCCTTTTTCTTAGTTTTTTTTATATTGCTAAGCTAGTTGGCAAGTTTTTTCAAGTTGTTACACATCTCCAAAAACTTTTCCAACATATTTATTGAAAAAAATCTGAGTCTAAGTGGACTTGTGCAGTTCAAACCTATGTTATTCAAGGGTCAACTACATGCATGAAGTATTGAACAATATATATCTTAAAAAATGTCAGTAGTCTTCTCTGAGTGGTGGTGGTGTGATTTTTTTTTCTTTCATTTTACTTTGTGTATTTTCTAATTTTTCTACTCAATTATATTGATATAATTATCTACTACTTGGTCATTGCTTTTAAAATGAAAGCAATTCGAGAAGTTTTCTAATATAGCCCATTCTTTCTACATTTCAGAAACCAGGGTTTCAGAGGCACAGGTAAAGTGCCTGAACTAGGACTTGATCTTCTGGCTCCAAGTTCAGGGCTGTTCCTGTCACACGGTGCTCAGTGAGCTCCAAGATGGCAAGTGCTTACAGACAGGGCTCTACTGTGCTCACCTTCTTTCTTCCCGGTACTTAGCCTGGTGTCTGGCCAAGTTGTAAGCCTTCAGGGACTATTTACTGGACTGAATATCTTGCAGGATAAGGCCCAGTGTTTTTATGAGTCTTATTTTTCACACGTAACAAACACACAAATACTAACCCAGTTTTATATTCATTTTCCAAAATCTTAGCACGGAGATTTTTCCTTTCTCTTTCCATATGATTTGCCTTTAAAAAAGAAGGCCCTCACTTTGTTGTTCTCCACCTGCGTTAGCTTATGGGGCCGCATCCCAAGGAGACGCCTCAGAAAGACCGCATATGGATTCGCTCTGGGGTCTTTCGGAAGAGAGTGCGACCTCTCTTCCCTTTCAGCAAATCTCTGTCCACCACCTCAGCTTTCCAGTCCTGTGCTGTCCACGCTCGTCATGCTCACATGCCACTCCCGTGTCCCCCGTGCCAGAGGTGTGCACTGGACGTCTCTTGCCCTTTCCCTCTCTTCTGTCCCTTCCCTCCCTCTCACGGGCAGTCTTTGTCATTCTGCGTCCAGCGCTCCTTCCTCTTCGTCTGATTCACTTCCCTTAAAGATGTTATCTACACTGCCTACTTCAGCATGTTCTGGTTACATTTCTCTAGAGGGTTCCCTCTCCTGAGGGTCCTCTGGCTTCTCTGTTTACTTCTCAGACTGCAGGCTCCACCTGATAAATGTCACTTGTCCTACATCCTCTGCACGTGCGGGGTCCACTCACTCACTTCCAGCTGTTCTCTCCCTTCCCTTTTCTGTTTTTCTTCTTTGTTTTTGTTACCACTTTTACAAACGCCTCCTCCCACTCTCTTCTGCCTTGTTATTCTTCTAAGATCCCTTTGGCCTCCTCGTGGCCCCTTGCGGATGTTTGTAGGGTCTCAGGAACTTGTGCCCAGCCTCCGTTTGAGCCTTTACTACTTCCTTTCCCATTTTTATTGGGCGCTAACTTGGGATGAGTTTTGTGTGCTTTACCTGTAGACACACAGGGGCAGAAATAAATGTGACACCCTTTTTTGGCCCCTCGTGCCATGGTACCTTGGCACACCACATCTGGGCCATTTTACACTCTAGCAGCTGTCGTGAGCCTCCCCTGAAACATTTTTGGACTTCTGCATGTAATCCCAGCTTATCTGTGGTAGCTCTGATCAACAAAAGTAAAGTCAGGAAACACAAAGGCTCTCCCCCCACTTCAAGCATAAGTGTCTCTCCTCAAGAAATATATAAAAAAAAGCGTAACTATTTATTTAAGATTGAGCCTGTCCCGGGGTGCCTGGGTGGCTCAGGGGGTTAAAGCCTCTGCCTTCCGCTCAGGTCATGATCTCAGGGTCCTGGGATTGAGCCCCACATCAGGCTCTCTGCTTGGCAGAGAGCCCGCTTCTTTCTCCCTCTCTGCCTGCCTCTCTGACTACTTGTGATCTCTCCCTCTCTGTCAAATAAATAAATAAAATCTTTAAAAAAAAAAAAAAAGATTGAGCCTGTCCCTGAAAACACAGATGTTACCTATGCCTCCTATTCTACCAGGGAAGGACCTTGGGAAATGGTTAGCCTGCCCTTTCGTGCCCACATGCTCTAGCCTTTACTTTTCTCAGGAGTATTCGATGGAAGTGCCCACCACCTTAACCAATTCTTAGGCTGCATTTGTTTTCTCAGAGCAGTTGAGCCTTAAGCCCTTTCTGTTCAGAGCAAGGACAACATTTTTATCTAAGTCTGGATACTCACCACTGGTATGTGTATAATTCCATTAAAGAGTGTCAGGTTCAACTCCACTAGCTAGTTTTTGCATACTTCCTACATGGTCTCTAAGAAGCTCCTTGTTTCATCCACACATTGGTTCTTGATTTTTACTAATGGTATAATTTGCTTTATTTTACAGCTGCTGCATTTAGATGCATAATTAACCATCGCCATCTTTGTTAAAAATGGCATACCTTTTTTTGGACTTATTCGAAAAAATATAATAGTTAACTCACTTGTGAAAATAGACACAGCCATTGACCAAATGGAAGACAGTTATTTAATAAGGTGGTCTCTATCCTTTCCATTTATCAATCTTGAAGCATCATCTGTGACTTTTTTTTTACCCCCAATGAGTGAAGAATTTTAGGCACTCTGGTTGTCTGCTCTTAACTTCTGGAAGTTGCCCCAGGTTTAGAGCGCTTAGTGTCTGTATTGGAGAAGTGTCTTTTTCGCTTGTCAGTGCCAGGCCTTACGCATCTGCTGATGGTACTAGGACATGTTGGCAGTGTGTTCAAGAAGCAAAAATGATTGTACTTTGGTCTTACTCGGGTGTGTGTGTGTGTGTCACACGATGTGTTTATTTCATGCTCTTGCAGGAGCACATGGACTCCTGCATGTTTTTGGTTATGGACAAAAGATATTGTTTAAGTTCATTGAGCACATTTTGTGTACTTTTCTCCTAGTAAAGAGTTGAAGAGGAAAGAAGAGACAACCAAATACACAGAAATGAAATGACAAATTAAACCAAACAGAATTTTTCTTCAGAGTTAAGAATTTTCAGATACTAAGGAAGAAAGGAAAGACGACTGCCTCTTGTCCTTATGAAAGACTCTAGAAAAATCAGAAGCGAGGTATGAGTAAAAAAATAAATGTGGCCTTTTGACCTTCATTGTTATAAACCATTGTGATCGTTGTTGATCAGAGTATTGGTACTTGTATTTATTAGTAATTCATCAGCATTACATGACCACTTTTGGAAAACTCATAAAGAAAAAAACGTAATTGGTATTCAGCCAACATGAAGGAAAAGTGTTTACACTGTTAGGATGTCCATTAACAATCATTTAATATTACTTTATCTCTAACGTGGTTGTGTGTATGATGTTATGTTCAGAATATGAAGTGTATGCTTTTGACATTTAGCTTTATTTAGGAGATAAGCAGCTTCAGAATATTGTGTATTCTAAATGGTCCCAGTGAGAAAGACATTAAAAGAGAACAAATTTGTTTGTTTTGAATGAATCATATATGTACCTTGATACATATAAACTAAAAAAAAAATGGCGTTTGGCTAGATTGGCAGCAGGGTTTCAAATTTCTTTACTTTTTAAAAAGAACATTTCATATTTAAGCGTATAAGTCATTTGTAGACTTACATTTTTGAATATTTTAGTCTTAACATTTGTTCTTAAATTATTACATTGCATTATTTATTTCTTGAGTTCCATAATTAATGGTGTCATTACTATATGTGACTATATATTTTAAAGTGTTATAATAGGAAAGTTCATTTGTTTTTTTTTTTCTTGGCTCCTTTCTCAACAATGTGATTTTAAGTCTGTCAATAAAATATGTAACCCCACAAAGGTTAAAACTAATAGAGTATCAGAAAACTTATTTACCAAATTAAGCAATTGAATCAATTAAAATAAGAACTGAGAAAAACAGTGTTGGGCATTGAGGTGTAAATTTTGCCCAGATGTGTACCCGATGTGAAATATCTTCTAGTAAAAATATATTTGGCTCCTATCCTTGCACATGTTGTAGAGGCATGAAAATTGGTAAACATGCCCCTGCTGTGTAGAACTTAAAGGGGAGAGCATTTTGGAAGGTGGTGGATGAGTGGCACCAGTGTTGGCAGAGCCCTCCTCGATCAGCCCCGACACCTGCTCCGGTGGCACCGAGCTCCCACTGTCAAGGACGCACACATCTGTGCTTCAGGTACAGCTGGGCCCGGGCGGCTGGAGTCACCCTTGTGCAGGCTTATTTTATCTGTCTTGTGAATGCACTTGATAATTACAAAATAAAATATGCAGCTCTCTACAGTTTCAGCTCATAGTTTTGAGCTATATGTTGATTCCCTGATTTAGGTTTTAATCACAAAGGATTTCAACAAGTTGCAGAAAGATTTTAAAAACAAGACGGGGTGCCTGGGTGGCCCAGTCGGTTAGGCATCTGCTTTCAGCTCAGATCATGATCCTGGAGTCCTGGGATCGAGTCCCACATCAGGCTCCTTGCTCAGCTGGAGTCTGCTTCTCCCTCGGCCCCTCACCCCACTCTTGTGCTCTCTCTCTCACTCTCTCTCAAATAAATAAAGTGTTTAAAAATAAATGAATAAAAATTAAACAAGACAAATGTGCAGTGCGTGGGTGGTTCAGTTAAGCGTCCGACTCTTGATTTCAGCTCAGGTCACAATCCTCAGGGTCATGAGATCAAGCCCTGCATCAGGCTCCCTGCTCAGCGAGGAGGAAGATTCTCTTCCTTTCTCTCTGCCCCTTCCCCCCACTCGTGTGCTTTTCTCACTCTCTCTCTCAAAAATAACTAAATAAATCTTTAAAAATTAAAATAAGACAAATGAAATATGGCAGGGGAGCTAAACGTTTGCTGAGCTCTCGATGTTCATATGAATAATAAAGGGTTATTTTTGTATTGCAACTACTGAAGATAAAAATAAGAATTGAGGGGCGCCTGGGTGGCTCAGTCATTAAGCATCTGCCTTCAGCTCAGCTCATGATCCCAAGGTCCTGGGATCAAGCCTCACATCGGCTCCCTGCTCGGCAGGAAGCCTACTTTCTCTCTCACTCCCTCTGCTTGTGTTCCCTATCTCTCTGTGTCTTTCTCTGTCAAATAAATAAAATCTTTAAAAAAAAAAAGGAAGAAGAATTGAGGCAAAACCAAGAAAAGTTGGTATTACTCAAAACCAAGTCCTTTTCTCTTCTTCCAGATTCCAGTTATGTTCATGAATAGATTAACAAAATGTCTTTATCACACTCTTAGACATGAGATGGGGCAGAGGACATCGTAAAAGTGCTCTCCAAGTAGAAGTCCAAATTATAGTCAAGTAGAGGAATCAGACAGGAGAACCTATTTGAAGATTCCGATACTGCACATTTTCTTAGTAACAAATTAGTTTTGTTTATCTTCATTCTGAAATTATTAAATTTTGTCCCATTTTATAAAGTCTCTTTTCTCCAAACAAGTAACCATTTTTGACACTTTTTTTAGATCTAAATATTTTTAAACCATTCTTAGAAATTTATTTCCCATTTGATTCTACTCTATCTTGAACATTAATGTTTCTTCAGTGTCAAAACTATACCATGAATAAGATTTGCAAAGCTAGAACAAAAATCAAGTTTGTTTGTTTGGGTTTTTTTTAAGATTTTTTATTTATTTGAGAGAGAGAGCACGAGCATCGGGGAGGGGCAGAGGGAGAGGGAGAAGCAGACTCCCCACTGAACAGGTAGCCCGACTCAGGGCTCGATCCCAGGATCCTGGGGATCATGATCCAAGCCAAAGGCAGTTGCTGAACCAACTAAGCTACCCAGGCGCCTCAAAAATCAAGTTTTTAAAGATTTAAGACATGAAACATTTTTCACCATGATATAAATTTATGTTTAAAATGTACATTTTAGGGGTGCTTGGGTGGCTCAGTGGGTTAAAGCTTCTGCCTTTGGCTCAGGTCATGATCTCAGGGTCCTGGGATGGAGCCCCGCATGGGGCTCTCTGCTCAGCAGGGAGCCTGCTTCCCCCTCTCCCTCTGCCTGCCTCTCTGCCTACTTCTGATCTCTCTATCAAATAAATAAATAAAATCTTTAAAAAATGTACATTTTAAATGAAATCAATGTTTTTAAATGGCTAATATTCGGTGCTTTTAAAACCTTGGGTAAAGTTTCTTTCTAGAAAAGCAAATACTTGACCTTTATTTTTAAGTTATAGTAAAGTTTTTGTAAAGAAAAATATTTTCTCTTTAGGAAGTTCATTAAGAGTATATCTAGGAAATAACTTACCATTTGATAGCTTCATGTGACATGTCACTTTAATTATATATTTAATTCGAACGTATTTTTACAATTTTTTTTATTTATTTATTTTAGAGAGAGAGTGCATGTGTACACAGTGCGGGGAGGGGTAGAGGAAGAGATCGAGTCCTAAGCAGGCCCCATACTCAGCATCAGCCGGATATGGGTCTCCATCTCCCAACCTTGAGATCATGACCTGAGCTGAAATCAAGAGTTGGACCCTTAACCTGCTGAGCCACCCAGGTGCCCCTTAACTCACAAACATTTTTGAGAGTTATAAAATTCTAGAACCTATAAAATTCAAGACCTTGCACTTTTTTAAAAAGATTTTATTTTTAAGTGATCTCCACACCCAACATGGGGCCCAGACTCACAACTCCAAGCTCAAGAGTCCCGTGCTCTGCCAATGGAACCAGCCAAGACTTTACACTTTTACTGATACATATTTAAGTAACTTACAGCTGAGAGCCATATCTGTTAAGTAAATTATGAGAACATTTTTCAACAATGCAACTTTTTAAAGCTATATATTCATTGATTTCAGCTTCATTGAACTTAATGACAGAAAATATCCGCGAAATCTTCACTTTATGTGTATGATCTCATTTACTCTTCACATCAGACCTATGAGGTAGTTAGAATCTTCCCTGCCCTATAAGTAGGGAAACCAAGATTTTGAAGGTAGAGTACTTTGTCCTAGTGCACATGACCAGTAAACATCAGCGCTTAGTTGTAAATGGAGGTTGTCAGACTCCACTGGGAGGTCTCCGAAGTTCGGGATCTCAGTTGCTGTATAAAGGAAGCCAGTAAATGCTGATTGTTGAAGACTCTAGCACAAGCTATAATAAAGAAGCAATTTAGATGTACCTACAACCACACTCAGACTAGAAAGATCTAATATATCTTAGTGTAACAGGCACCTAAATAAAATGAAATATATCTGAGTTAAAAAAATTTTAAGCTGATAACTTGTTTGTCCCATAATTGTTTTGGTAAATCTTTACTCCAAACTCTAATTCTTACATTTTCTTAAGAAACAGATTCTGTGGAATCAAAGTAATACATGTACAGTAACATATTATTCAAGAAACAGAAAGGCGCCACTCAAGTCATATAAAAGATAATAAAAACATCAAGAGTCACGTCAATCAAAAGGCTCTGTTGACTGGCAAACTCAATCTATGGATGGACCCAATTATCTGCAGGAGAATTGATGTCAGCATCATTTAGGGTTAACAATGGACCAACGAGGCAGGAGCAGACAGCTCCTCTCTGTAGAGACCCAGAAAGCAAACTTGATAATGAGGCCCTTCATTCATCATATCCTTCTGCTCTAATTATTAAAATGAATAGGGAATACTTTAAGTTAAGGCGGGAACTGGATAACATAAAAACATTTGTTTTGTAAACACAAAGAATGCTTTTTTTTCTAATGATCCTCTTCAAATCTACATCAGGCATATGTTCTCAGCACACAGTTTTCTGAAGTTGCTCTTCTAACACCTCAAATTCAAGCTGATTTTGGATGGGTTATTTTTGTTATCTCAAAAAGGGAGGGTAAGACTGCTAAGAGTCTACAATTTTAATTTCTACTCTCAACCTAGAAAAGATGGGGGGAGGGTCACAAGTACATATATAGCCACAGTACATGGTCCACCACCATCAATTACATCAAAATAGCCCAAATATATCTACTGCAGTGACATTTCTAGAAGTCCTGAACAATCTAATTTTACTTACCCTGGTTCATTTTTCCTTAATTCATCACTTGATCTTTATCAAGTGACTGTGAAACAATATGGTAGAAGAAAATGCAGGAATGTCTTGTTTGTACAACCTTTATGTAAGTAAAGGCATATATTGCCAGCCATTTAAAATTGCCTGAGATGGAAATGATTTGCTTAATGAAGATAGAGAAAAAATAAAGTCCAAAAGGAGAAAAGAGAGCGAAGGGGAGGAAAATAACTGTTGCCAGAACAAAAATTAACTGAAGCTTGAGAAAAGCAGTCATGAGACCAAAGGAAGGTTCCCTGGAGAAAAGTGTGGTCTCTTCAGTTCGGTTTTTCAGTGTTTTCAACCGACAATCAGTAGTTAATTTTTTTTCTATGAAATTTGTTCACAGGGCCATTTTATATAAATGTTCCACATAATTTTTTCTGAGCTACGGTTCTTCACTTTAAAGTAAATGGAAGATGGTTAAGCGCGGTAATGTTTTTAACCATCCCCGCCTGCTCTACTGAAGTTAGTGTTCAGAAGTATCCGCAGATACTGCTTTTAGCAACTCAATATTTCCATGGTGGTAAAGAAATGTCAGTAAAATCTATGTACTTTAAGAACATCAAATTCTTATTATACTTATCATGTGTGCAGGCAGAGTACATAATAAACTAGTCTGTAGCAGCTGTAAATTTCTGAGGATTTATCTAACCACAAATACATTGAAATGGGGAAATAGGGCTATATTAAACCATGCAAGATGCTGCTGGAGTTTTGCCATTTCTGCAACATCCTGTAATTAATTTATCATGACAGGTCTGGCAAACTGAAACATCCAATACACTTGCGACAGACTGTTATACCATAGTTGCTGGAGATCCTGCAGTCACAGAAAGGGAAGGTAGATTTTTCTTTCAAACGTGAATATAGTACTGTTGTATTTAGAATGCCCTATAGCTGAGGACAGACTTGTTGTCACTTTTGAATTTCAAAAAAAAAAAAAAAACAACAAAACATCTAGAATATAGAACAGATCCTGGGCTGAGATAAGGAGGTTAGTCTGTTCTCTGCTTTTTGTGGTCTTTTCCTGAAGAAGGACGGCCCTGGGTAGGAGACTGATACAGTCTGGTCAACCCTTCCCATGCATGCATGCCTTCAGCTAGATACGATGGGTTTCCCTCCTAGGAGGTTTGAAAGTCACTTCCCTCCTGGTAGTCTCTTGGACATATCCTCTTCCTGAAGAAAAGACTCACAAGACCCCCTCTTCCATCTGGGTGTCCTCCTCTTCTGGAAGTCACAGTCCTGCCATTTTGTAAACTTCAAGCACAGATAAATTCAGAATTTATTCCTGCTCCAACACCCTCCAATCTAGAGAAAGATAATAATGTTATAACCAGGTAGGGATTCTTGGCAGAATAGATTTTTTTACAAAACAATGAGATCCTGGGTACCTGGCTGGGTCAGTCTCAGTAGAGCATTGACTCTTGATCTCAGGGTTGTGAGTTCGATCCCCACGTTGGGTGTATAATTTACTTAAAAAAATAATAATAAACTCTGAAAAAAAA